>OY813003.1:20274090-20511590 GCA_963681545.1 Germaria angustata | reverse complement strand
TGTATATGTATATGTATATGTATATGTATATGTATATGTATATGTATATGTATATGTATATGTATATGTATATGTATATGTATATGTATATGTATATGTATATGTATATGTATATGTATATGTATATGTATATGTATATGTATATGTATATGTATATGTATATGTATATGTATATGTATATGTATATGTATATGTATATGTATATGTATATGTATATGTATATGTATATGTATATGTATATGTATATGTATATGTATATGTATATGTATATGTATATGTATATGTATATGTATATGTATATGTATATGTATATGTATATGTATATGTATATGTATATGTATATGTATATGTATATGTATATGTATATGTATATGTATATGTATATGTATATGTATATGTATATGTATATGTATATGTATATGTATATGTATATGTATATGTATATGTATATGTATATGTATATGTATATGTATATGTATATGTATATGTATATGTATATGTATATGTATATGTATATGTATATGTATATGTATATGTATATGTATATGTATATGTATATGTATATGTATATGTATATGTATATGTATATGTATATGTATATGTATATGTATATGTATATGTATATGTATATGTATATGTATATGTATATGTATATGTATATGTATATGTATATGTATATGTATATGTATATGTATATGTATATGTATATGTATATGTATATGTATATGTATATGTATATGTATATGTATATGTATATGTATATGTATATGTATATGTATATGTATATGTATATGTATATGTATATGTATATGTATATGTATATGTATATGTATATGTATATGTATATGTATATGTATATGTATATGTATATGTATATGTATATGTATATGTATATGTATATGTATATGTATATGTATATGTATATGTATATGTATATGTATATGTATATGTATATGTATATGTATATGTATATGTATATGTATATGTATATGTATATGTATATGTATATGTATATGTATATGTATATGTATATGTATATGTATATGTATATGTATATGTATATGTATATGTATATGTATATGTATATGTATATGTATATGTATATGTATATGTATATGTATATGTATATGTATATGTATATGTATATGTATATGTATATGTATATGTATATGTATATGTATATGTATATGTATATGTATATGTATATGTATATGTATATGTATATGTATATGTATATGTATATGTATATGTATATGTATATGTATATGTATATGTATATGTATATGTATATGTATATGTATATGTATATGTATATGTATATGTATATGTATATGTATATGTATATGTATATGTATATGTATATGTATATGTATATGTATATGTATATGTATATGTATATGTATATGTATATGTATATGTATATGTATATGTATATGTATATGTATATGTATATGTATATGTATATGTATATGTATATGTATATGTATATGTATATGTATATGTATATGTATATGTATATGTATATGTATATGTATATGTATATGTATATGTATATGTATATGTATATGTATATGTATATGTATATGTATATGTATATGTATATGTATATGTATATGTATATGTATATGCATATGTATATGTATATATAGTATATATAGTATATATCTATGTATATAAAATTGGATGTGTGTATGTATGTATGTATGTATGTAACTTAATGGCTCCAAAACGGTTGGGCCGATTTTGACGAAATTTTTTATTTTCGGTCTGTGGGCGGAGGGGCGTGGCAAAATGAAATTTTCATATTGCACCACCAATGACATATACATATATTTATTTTTTGTGCTTTTTTTATTTTATTTTACTTTTTTTGGAAAGCCGTTGTCACGTTCTTCAAAACGAGATATCAAACTCTTAAATCGGTTATGTAGTTCCGAAGGTATTTACAAAAAATCTATGTTAATAATGATTCAATATCAAAATTTTAAAACTTTCGAAATGTTGCATTAAAAAAATTCGTGTTTTCGGTTTATTTACAAAATATTTACACAATTCGATAACACAAGATATTCCGCGCTTACTAAGGTGCAACATTGTACAATAAGTTAAAGATCTATACATATAAAACAGGATATATATATGTATATGTAACGTATGGACTCCAAAACTTTATGATATGTATTCCATGGATTTTTATTTAAAGGCCGTAAATTTTGTTTAACGCTCAATTTAAATCGTATGGTAATATAACTTTTGAGCTGTTTGCTTAGGGCCAGCAACGCGGACGGGGTCAGCTTATGTACATAAAAATTACGTGTATGTTCGTGATCGCTAAACTCAAAAACTACTGCACCGATTTTGACCAAACTTTATATACATGTTCTACGGGACGTGAGGAGTGTTTCTGTGTAGTTTGAAGTTCGTCCGACATATGGCCCAATATTTTTTTTTGTGTTTTGCCCAATAGACATTAGCGCGATAAGCCTATGCTGCGTTTTGCTGAAGGCGTTGGGTCCTTAACCAGCGTGTAGTGGGGTTAATTAGCCCGATACCTTTATTTGAACAATAATTGCTATGTCGATTTAGTGCAAATTTGAAGGCAAAACAAGGTTTGCCCGGGTCAGCTAGTATATAATATATATATATATATATATATATATATATATATATATATATATATATATATATATATATATATAAAATAGGATGTGTGTATGTATGTATGTATATATGTAACGTAATGGCTCCAAAACGGCTGGGCCGATTTTGACGAAATTTTCAGGGAACCTTCAGAATACTCGGGCGGGTGCAACTGTGAAGTCCGATTTTTTATTTTCGGTCTGTGGGCGGAGGGGCATGGCAAAATCCAATAATTCATAAAATGAGAACGGTTTGGCCGATTTCTGTAAAACTTTTTGTCAGTTGTTCGTATTTTCGAGGAGAAGGTTTTTATGGAAGAAAATTTTGGAATATCCCTCCGGAAGTCAGAAAATTGGAAAAATCGAAAATCGAGTTTTTGTATGAAATTTTGTTTGAAATTATTCCTTAATGGCTTTTCACATGAAAAAATAGAAAGTTTGTCTGAAGGCTTAAAATTGGGGGGAGGCGAAGTTCGCCTGGTCCGCTAGTATATATATAAAATAGGATGTGTGTATGTATGTATGTATGTATGTATGTATGTAACGTAATGGCTCCAAAACGGCTGGGCCGATTTTTACGAAATTTTCAGGGAACCTTCAGAATACTCGGGTGGGTGACACTGTGAAGTCTGATTTTTTATTTTCGGTCTGCGGGGGGAGGGGCGTTACATACGTTACATACATACACATATCCTATTTTATATATATAGAAGATAGATATATATATTTTTTCCCACCGATCCAAAAAGGAGCAAAGGGCCTCAAGTATCAATATAGAGTATTAAGAAATTTATAAAGAAGGGAAAGTGTGAAAGCTCAAGTTATAAGCTTTTTTAAAGCTTTTGTTGCAAAATAAATGACGTATTATAAATCAACTAACTGGATTTATTAACATATTAATTAAAATAAATTCAAAGCTAATTTAATAAAAATTTAAAAATACTTAACGAAACAAACGACACAACCTAAAAAATCGTTTATTTAACCAGAATCAAAAGAATATCAATCATTGCAAGACATTTTAGGGCGAAATTCAAATTAAAAACTTTTTTTGCGAAACCATTATATATATTAAGGACATACATATGTAAATACTTTAAACCTATTTTATGTTTATGAATATATAAATATAAATTTTTACCCCAAATATTCAAAACTAATACAACACACAGAATTCGTGTTGAGTCTTAAGTTGAGGCTAGAAGTTTAAGCTCTTAGTAGAACTTTTTCATTTTGTTCAGAATACGGTGTAACTTCTGATCGTGTGATGGTGTAGTGTGTGGTGTATATGTAGTTGCTATGTGTTGCAATTCATTGTGTTGGTGTGAGTGATTGGTTATGTGTGTTGTATCTTTTACCTTGCAAGTCGGCATGAAGCCGCCTTTTCGAATGATATTAGCTCCAAAGGAAGTCATGCGAAAGCAGTTATTGTATTCAAGGATATGTTGAAGAAAATGGCTGGAATCGGGATCACTTCTATCGAACAATGATTTCAGTGGCTGTGGTGGTGTAAGTAATGGATCCAGTTTGACTTTTCCACTTTCGCAGCACAATCCAGCCGTCTCTTTTGAACTTTAACGCATAGTCGTCATTGGTCCAATATCTATATTTTCATCATCACTGTAGTTCGCAGTGGGATCATATTGGAATGCCAAGCGATTGTATGATGCCAATGATCTTCGTGTGCTCACGCGTTGTCTCAATTGGGCATTTTCTTTTATTATATTTTGTCTTTCTTCGCTTAAGTTCTGTGAATACACTTGTTGCTGGCTTGCATGTCTTGTCCGGCGGCCGATGTTCGCACGTCGTCTAGACATTTTGTACTATGGACAGAGATTGGATGGTTTCCAATTGAAATGTTAGGAAACGAATAACTTAATTTTTTTCCTTTTTTTCACAATTTCACAGTGAACACAATGCCGGTTTGTCACATGAAATTAACTGAGCAGAGAACAATGAGTAGCTGTCAAACAATGTATCACATACCGGCGCCATCTACTTAAAATATTGGTTTGTAGTACATGCTATGTATCAGAGATGGCGCTGTATGTGAAAAAATTTTTCCCGCTTTTCTGTTGAAATTTTTCCTGAATTTTCTTTGCTATAAACCTCACGGAGCCCGAGACCTTTCCAACGAATCCAAATCCGTGGAAATCGGTTCGTGCGTTCGGGAGTTATAGCTTCAGGAAGGAAAACCCGACTTATTTTTATATAATATATATGTATATATATATATATATATATATATATATATATATATATATATATATATATATATATATATATATACATATATAAGTTAACGATAATTATGTTGAAAACGCGCAGTAAAGAATTGGTGTCAGTTGCAAAACTATGCTTACCTGTTGTCTAGACGATTTATTGCAGTTTCATTAACTTTTCATTTTAGCATTAAGAATTAAATGCTGATGCTGATAATGTTAATTTTGAAAGGTTTAATTAATAAAATTATTTTTAGGTAAGATTAGTCTAAAATAAGAAGTGAAAGAATAAAGAACACTTTAAACCAAGTGCGGTTTAAAGTGTATTATTAAAAAAAAAAAATTGTTTAATTGGCGCCCAACGTGGGGCCCTCGGTTCCTTTTGCCAGTTCGCGAAATTAAAATAAATGTGTAAAACGTCCTGCACGGCAGCACGAAACTTTATACCGAACAATTGTGTTAATAAATTATGGCATAAATCGTCCTGCACCGCAGCACGTCGCCTTCACACAAGTGCAATAGGAAAACAGCATAAATCGTCCTGCACCGCAGCACGTCGCCACCGCGAAGCCTCGACCCAGGAAGTTGCAGAAACAAGGCCCCCTAGTAGCTGTAAACACAGAGGAACAGGAGTTGGTTACGCCAACAGCCGCTGCACTCCAAATCTTATATTAAGATGAAACTTTTATTTTGTATGTTTTTGTAAGTAAAAATTAAGAACTATTATTATTGTTCGAAAAAAAAGAAATTTTAAAAATACTTTCTATCGAGAAAAAAATCTGTCATTAAATAATTGCGAAGAAAAATCAAAAATAATTTAGTAATAAGAAAGAAAAATATACATATTTTGATTAATAAAAAGGTGTTACTATTATCCGAAATATCATAATATTTGAAATTACATTAATTGATTATTAGATAAAATAACAAAATTCCTTATAATTAAATAATATTGAAAGCTATGATTCCTGCGGAACCATCAATAATATAAAGAAACATAACGGAAGTTAGTTTAGATATCTCAAAGTCGGACAATGTCTATCCCAAGTAACTTAGTAAGACCTCCCGTGCTAAACGCACCACAAAACCAGGCTCCACTCAACTTGAGAGAACTAGAAGTCGAAATCAGAAGAATAGTTTCGGAAGCAATGTGAGAACAGGTTAGGAAAATAGTTGGAAATATTAGAAATCCTACGATTCAAAATGAACAAGGCCAAATAATTGAACCACAACATAGCGATGCCTTACTTCCTCAACCTCATATCTTAAAAAATACGGTTTTCACTTTTTCATATCAAACTTTTACTTCTGACCAATTTCAATAGCATTCGTGTACCCACAGACAGATTAACAAATTGTGCGGTTGAATAACAATACAAATTAGGTACTTTATTATACGAAAGGCTTTAAAAAACTAAGAAACAAAAACAATTTTATAATTCAATACAAATAAAGAAATAATGTTTCTTAGCCATGCTTACTTTGGTCTTTTTCGTTCGCCGTTTAATTCAAAAATGACAAGTGCAAAGATAAAGCGTGGTATGTTGCCACACAATACAAAATAAAAGGTAAAAACGAATAATTGCTGTGTTTTCAGAAGACCAATGTAAACACGGCTAATAAATAAATGTCAGGATTCATAACATTCTCCACCCCGGTATCACGGTTGCAGACCGGGCATACCAAATAAAAAATAAATCCGCTAATTTTCACTGCTGATATTCAAAACTGCCAACTTAGCAGCAGGTCGATGATACTGCCCATTTGCGGTTCTCACTAAGGCACTCCGCACCTGCCCGTCTTTTCCCATAATAGCTTCTGTGACGACTCCCTTGGGCCAGGAGTTTCGAGGCAGGTTTGCGTCAACGATGATTACAACATCTCCCCTTTGAATAGGCTTAGCTTTCTGAAACCAATTGGTTCGCTTTGTCATAGTAGGCAAAATTTCAGCAACCCATCTTTTCCAAAACATGTCAGTTAATAGTTGTGTATGACGCCATGACCTTCTGAGGTACCGGTCACTGTTGACAAATTCTCCAGGCGGCTTTTCACCAGATGACGTGTCCAACAGAAAATGGTTGGGTGTGAGTGCTTCCTGTTCGGCTGTCTCCAACGATAAATACGTCAGCGGACGTGTGTTAATGATGTTCTCAACCTCTATAAGCAGGTTCAATAATTTCTCATCGGTCAACCTTTGGTCTGGGGTAATGATTTGGTACAATACTGTCTTTATTGAGCGCACCATGCGCTCCCAAGCCCCACCCATGTGCGGGCTCGCTGGTGGGATAAACGTCCATTTCATATTTTCAGTGGTAAACTCATTTTGCAGGGACTGGGAATCTATGTTTCGATATGCTTCGCGCAGCTCCTTCTCAGCAGCCTTCAGATTCGTCCCGTTGTCACTATACATCTGTATCGGCATACCCATTCGTGCTATAAAATTTCTAATTGCCATCACGCATGAGTTAGTGTTCAAGCTATGTACCACCTCGATATGGATAGCGCGTATTGTGAGGCAAGTAAACACAGCTCCGTACCGTTTTTCATTCCGCCTTCCAACAATAACGATAAAGGGGCCAAAATAGTCTACACCAGTATAAGAGAATGTTCTTGTAAATGCAGACATTCGTGCAAGTGGAAGGGGGCCCATTTCAGGGCAGATAGGTTTAGCTTTCCGGTTTCTACAAGTCTGGCAACGATAACGGATGGTACGGAATACAGCGCGCAGCCCAGGTATATGGTATTTTCTGAATATTTCATTTATTACTGTTTCATGGTGTACGTGTTTATATTTCCGATGGTAATAATCAACAATTAAGGCTGTAATGTAGTGATTTCTATGTAATATAATGGGGTTTTTCGTCTCGTCTTGGATTACTGTCGCATTCTCCAATCGACCACGTAGGCGTAAAATCATATTTTTATCAAGAAACGGTGATAACTTTCTTATATTACTGGTCTTTGGCAGGTCAATTGAATTGTTCAGTCTGAGTATGGCAATTTCATCTGGGTAGGTTTCGAGCTGAGAAAGGCGGATTAAAAATTGTTGGCTCCAAAGCAACTGTTCGCTGTCTAGGGTTACATCGTCCCTCGGAACTATACGAACTATCTTTTGATCGATAAATCGTCTAACGTAGGCCATGGTTCTAGTCAAGCGCTCCCACTTCGAAAATCTACAATAGTCAATAATCTTGTTGTTTTGCTGTATCTGGACTGCTACTTGTTCAAATTTACTCCCAACGTCATGCTCTTTGTACTCCAGAGTTGGCAGCCACTGTTCAAACGATTGACATAAGAATGATGGTCCGATGAACCATGGATTTGTTGGGTCAAAGTTCGGTTTTCTCGCCCATTTTGTTGCTAGGTCGGCTACGTTTTCCTTGGAGGGTACGTGCCTCCATCGCATTCCGTCTGTTATATCCTGTATCTCGGCTACTCTGAACATTACGAATTGTTTAAAGCTTCTGGGGTCGGACTTTAGCCATTGCAAGACTGTTTTGGAGTCAGTCCAAAGGTAGGTGGACTCGATCTTTAAATCGTGGTTATTTATAATAGTCCTCGCCAGCCGCGCTCCCAATGTTGCAGCCAATAGTTCCATACGGGGAATCGAAACAGGGCGTAGAGGTGCCACCTTCGTTCTTGAACATATCAAAGCTGTACTTGTTCCTGCATACGTTTGAACACGGAAATATGCAACAGCTGCGTAGGCATTTTCGCTGGCATCTACAAACACATGCAGTTGAATTTTACAACTCTGGTCTGAACCGCCCCGAAAATAACATCTAGGTACTTTCATCTTCTCCACGTCCTTCAAAATAGATAGCCACCTATACCACTCATCTGAAAACTTCTCTGAAATTTCTTCTTCCCATGCCGTTCCGCTACGCCATACTCTTTGCAGGAGAATTTTCATTTGCACCGTGTAAAATGATACCAATCCCAGAGGATCAAAGATTGACATCAACAATCTTAATAATTGCCTCTTGGTGGGGAGCTTTTTTCCGGATAATATCTCATCATTACTCTTTGTAAACTTCAAGTCATAAGTAAAACATCGTCATCTGTCCACCACCACATTCCGAGAACCTTCTCTGGATTGAGCGAATGTTCGATTTGTCTTCCGTTCTGGCAAAATGGTTTGTGTATTTCTCCTTTCCCAACGGCTGCTAAAACTTCCTTTGAATTAGAAATCCAATTTCTAATATGAAAATTAGCTTGCCCGTGGATTAATTGTACTTGTTGTATGAGACCAACAGCTTCAGGAATACTGTCCACGCTATCCAATAGATCATCTACGTAATGCCTTTCTGTAATTGACTTTACAGCCCTGGGGAACTTTTCAGTAAATCTTTCGGCATTCAAATTCTTAACACACTGTGCCAGTGATGGAGAACAACTAGCGCCAAAGGACAATACCTGTAGTACATAAACGTCCGGTTCTTTCTCCCCATTTGACCGCCAAAGAAACCTCTGTGATTGTATGTCTTCTGCATCTACTGCAACACGGTGGAACATTTCGGCTATATCCCCACTAATTCCAATTTTACCTATCCGAAAATTAAAAAGTACATTCATCAATGGGGTAACTAGGTCTGGGCCTTTATCAAGAAGTCCGTTTAGCGATACCCCGTGATGTTCAGCAGCGGCGTCCCATACCAGTCTTATCTTTTCAGGTTTATTTGGGTTAATGACGACAAAAATTGGTAAGTACCATTTTCTCGGGTGTTGTTTTATAATCTCGTCCTTTTCCAGTTTACGGATGTATCTCTTTTTTTGCATTTCAGAAATTTTTTCTATAACACGATCTTTCAAAATCCCGTTGCGCTCTAGCTTTCTTTCAAAGCATATCAGTCTCTTCAGGGCCATGCTGTAATTGTCAGGCATTGTCAAACTTTCGTGTTTCCATAAAAGCTTTACGGTAAACTGATTTCCGTTTTGTCGCACATATTTCCGAACCATATCGTCTTTGTTGCCACAAAATACTTCGTTTTTAATGCCTGCTTCTTCAATTTCCATGCTCTGCTTCATCAATTTATCCAGAGCCACATCATTATCGCCCAAATCACCTTGGCATTCACATACATGTAAGTGTAAACTCGCATTCAGATGTTTGTCACTGTCAGATATTTTGAGGCCTATAGTGCCATAAATTGTCCACCCTAATCTTGTTTTTAGGGCCGCGGGCTCATGGGCTTTACCTTCCTTCGCCTTCAAAGGCATGGCTACTTTCCTATTGCTTAGCCCAATAATAATGCTGGGTGTAACGTTTGTATACGACTCCACCGGTAGACCCCGTAGGTGTTTAAATTCACCTGTCAACTCTGAGAAAATCAATGACTGTTTCGGTAATTCAAGTCTACTCACAGACCGTACGTTCTCCAATAAAAACTTTGTATGGCATCTTCCGGATGGCGAGACTTCCAAATCCATACACTCGGACTCATCCTCAACTCGTACACTGCCATCTGTCCACTTGAGGCACAACTCGGATTTCCGACCCTTCAAACCAAGCTCTTTCAAGACCGACTTTTCAATCAGGGTAGGGCCTGAGCCTTTATCTAGAAATGCATATTCTCTAACATGTGTATTTTTTCCATGTATTATTATTGGTACGATTCTATACAAAACGTTGGATGTTGTCATACGATGCACCGCTACAACTGATGTGTCTTCGACATTCTTACTAACCACATCCGGCCTGTGAAGTAGGGGATGATGTTTTGCTCTACACTCATTTACACTACATTCCTTTCTCTCCCTGCAAACCCTTGGATTATGCATTTTCAAACACGAGCGACATAAGTTTCTTGCATTAACAACTTCCCACCTTTTCCGGTAATCGAATTTTCTAAAATCTTTGCAATTGGCTACAAAATGACCCATTTCACCGCAACCGTAACACCTATAGTCATTAGAATGCTTTCTCTGTTTATACTTATCCGAGTTACTATTTTCCTCATGTATATTCAGGCGCTGAACTCTACGTCTCTCGTCGTGTGCACCCATAGTAGAAATATTAACTACACTGCTCGCTGCTTCCGCTAAGTCAAATAACCAGTCGCTAAAAATAGTAAGATTGACAGCGCTGAACTTTCTTGCGTGTATTGCCCAATCGAGTCTAATCTGAGCTGGAAGTCGCTCAACAAATTCACAGATTAACATAGGGTTACACAAATGTGCCGTGAGATTCGCCGCTTCCATTGTTGCGGCAATATTTTTTACCTCGAGCGAAAATTGTACAAGCGTTTCCAATTTGCTCATATTTACATTCGGCCCAGAGCGCAATTTCACTAAGAGGTTCTGAATAATATACTCCGGTTTCCCGAAAAGCATTCGTAAAGTTGATATTACTTGCGGCACCAGCGCCGGTAGTGTTAACTTGTTGCCTACGTATTCTAGCGCCTTGCCCCGTAAAGCTCGTTGCAACCGTAACAAATTTTCCTCATTGCTAAAACCACACAGCCTTGTTGAGTTTTCGTAGCTGCTAATAAACATTGGCCACTCTTCGCTTCGGCCACTAAATATAGGAAGCTCTTGAGGGGTTATCTGTCTTGCATTAATTTGGTCTTGCCTTATAAATGCTTCCGGCTGCATCCGATTTATAAAAATATTATTGCGCGCGTTTCTAGCCTCGGGCTGATAATCATCAATTCGCCTATTCACACCACCAATAACATTTGAGCTATTTGGCTGATTAGCAGAATTCGCTGAAACCATATTACTAATGGCGCCTGTATCGCCCTCCGATTGGTCTGCAAAAGCATTGTTATTACATGTTGACATAATTGCATATTTCCGCTCAATAAATAACATATTCAACTTATGTTCTTCCTCCAAACGACGCAGTTGTATGTCAAAAGCATTCTCAGCGGCGCGTTCACCCCTTGCACAATTCTGTAAACCATCATTACTCACTCTTAACCGCGTATTCGAAGCCATTGGCGACTGAAACAATTCGTTATCACTTGCGACCTGATCGACAACACCTGTAGCGCCAGCCAACTCTGCAGACGAAGCATTACATTTACAGCACACCCAATCCTTATCAACAATACCACTGTCGACACCCGCACAATCAAAGTGAAACCACATATCGCAGGCATCACACTGAACCATCTCCTGGCTATCAGCCAGCGTACATAACGAACAATTTGCCTGAACAGGAGCACTCACCTTATCTTTACTTCTGGTACCAACCATTATTCCGTACCTATAACGCAAAACGCCTGCAAAGGTCCTCAACTCCAATACAGCACCACAAATTTTTTAAAGAAATTTTACTTCTGACCAATTTCAATAGCATTCGTATACCCACAGACAGATTAACAAATTGTGCGGTTGAATAACAATACAAATTAGGTACTTTATTATACGAAAGGCTTTAAAAAACTAAGAAACAAAAACAATTTTATAGTTCAATACAAATAAAGAAATAATGTTTCTTAGCCATGCTTACTTTGGTCTTTTTCGTTCGCCGTTTAATTCAAAAATGACAAGTGCAAAGATTAAGCGTGGTATGTTGCCACACAATACAAAATAAAAGGTAAAAACGAATAATTGCTGTGTTTTCAGAAGACCAATGTAAACACGGCTAATAAATAAATGTCAGGAATCTAATGTTTAGCGGATTCATAACACAAACGGTTGCTATTTTTGTATTCTATTAATGCAACAACTTATTATCTCAATACGTTGTCTCAATTCTGTAAATATTAATAAAATATATTTTCGTATCTCAATCACTGCAATTTTCATAACTGCGTCAAACTCTTATCTTAATATGTGCAGTTGTTAAACAGTTAAGAAAACAGCCAAGAACCTGAAACACAACAAACTGGAAACGTAATTTTGGATGAAGAAACAGGACATTTTGTCTCAGTGAATTCTGATCAGTCCAGCATTTCCTCCAAATCCTATTTTTCAGCAAGTGAAAGCGAGTACTAGCCCAGCACTGATTCACATTTGTCTGGCAATGTATCTCCTTCTGTATTGTTGGATGAATCCTCTGGGGTAATTACAATTAAAAGAGCACGTAAAGGCCAGGGAAATAAGCAAAACTGGGATAGAAACCGTAAAAAACTCAAGAGAATGCGTGGCCAGGAGTATTCATCGATAAAGCGGAGCAAAGAATGGAATGGAGTAATGGAAATTAGAAGAGAAAGAACTTTGAAGGCTTGTTGCCGTTCGGAAATATGTGCAAAAAAATTCGGTAAGCAGTGAAACGAAATTACAGAAGAAGATAGAAAGAATATTTTTAAAATATTTTGGTCACTGTCTTGGGAAGAGAAAAAAGCGTATGTCGTTGCAATGGTGTCACATAAACCAGTCACTTTGAGAACAACTGGACTTTTTCTCGGTGAGTAAACACATTAGTCTACACATTGAAAATTTCTGGGGAGATCAAGGTTGTTTGTAAAAAATTGTAGAATAAATGTAAATGAATAGATGTAAGCAATTCCTTAATAATTGCATTTGAAGTTTTACTCAAACACCGACGTATAAAAGGATGAACCGTTTTTTCTCTCTCCTGAAGATACGAGGTTGAGAAAGTAAGGCATCGATAGGGCTCAGTTAAGTGAACCAGATAGGGTACCGGATGTTGTTCGGTGCTTGCGAGAATTTTCTGGACAGCCAGGGGAATATAGTTCCTGGAAGAAGTCGGTAGAAAGGATTTTAGATATATATCAACACTTAAGAGGAACTGCAAAGTATTTCGGAATCTTGAGCATTGTGAGGAACAAAATAGTGGGGCACGTCGATGCAATTCTAGAATCTTACAACACCCCATTAAATTGGGAAAGTATTTCTCGTTGTCTCACACTTCATTAGTACCCTTGAGTACCAACTGACGTCTTTGATTTAGGGCACAAAGTCAGTTCAGGAATTTTATCAAAGGGTGTATAACCACTTATATCTGATATTGAACAAAATTAGCTGTATGGAAATTGGGCAAGAATCGTTACGCCTTTTGACCCAAACATACAGAGATAAGGCACTGGATACATTTATCAGAGGCCTAAAGGGAGATCTTCCAAGACTCCCAGCAATGAGAGAACCAGTCAATTTGCCCAAGGCATTACATTTATGCCTTAAATTGGGAAACCCAAATTTCAGGACAAATTATGCGCATAGTGTACAGTCGAGGCGGAATTTTAGACCTATTCCCCCACGTAATTATCATGATATTACTTCACTGGATTTTACCCGGAATTAGCACACATTCCACCACCACAACGACCGAAGAAACCATCTGATCAATTCCAAAGACAGCCTACTGTTCAAACATACAGAAATAATAATTACAAAACTCGAGGCGCCTTCCCTAAATACACTCAATATAATAATTATCCACCAAGACCATTTGAGTTAAAACCGCAGCCAAGGCCCGAACCTATGGATGTTGATCAGAGCATGAGAACTAGGAATATAAATTATATGAATAGACCTTATGACAATGGGCTTTATGGAAAAAGACCATCTCCACCACATCCGGAAGCACGACAACAAACTAGGAATTTTCACCTTAACTTAGAAATGGAAAATAATTCAAATGAACCAGAGCAACATATTGAACAGGATAAGGATCAAGACCAAACACTGAATGAATACTTAAACAACTTCCACAATTATCAGCAAAAAGAAACCGATAGTATTGTGGAGAATTGTACTGACATTCATTGTTTAGATTAAGCGAATCATCGCTTCTCTATATAAATTGTAAGCTAGACGATGATAAGGTTATAAAAGTTTTATTAGATATCGGATCCAACAAGAATTGTGTTCGACAAGATCTAATAAAAAATCCAACACCAAATCAAGAGATATTTTATGCAAACTCTGTAGGAGGACCCATCAAAATTACACACCATATTTATGCAAACCTTTTTGGTAATAATGAAATTCCAATACAATTTTTTTTGCTACCAACTCTAAAGTCTTTCGACGCCATCATTGGTAACGACAGCCTTAGACAATTGTCTGCTGTAATCTATACCGAATACAGTTTAATGACTATAAAAGGAAATAAAAAATTAGGATCAAACAACAAATATCTCGCGATGTTAACAACATACAAATCAGAACAGATCACATGACAATAAACCAAAAGCAGGCTATGCAAAAGTTGTTATCTAAATATCACATATTATTTTTGGAACCGGATGAAAAATTAACGTATACAACAAAGGTAAAAGCCGAAATAAGAACAACAACAGATCAACCAATCTATACCAAAAGCTATCCCTATCCTGCGTCGTTGAAGGAAGAAGTCGAGAAGCAAATTGATGAATTAATTTCGAATGGTATTACAAAACCATCTCGTTCTCCCTATAATGCACCGGTATGGATTGTTCCAAAAAAATCGGATGCCTCAGGGAAAAAGAAATTTAGGATGGTGGTAGACTATCGGAAGCTTAACCAAGTGACCATAGCAGATAGGTACCCAATTACGGAAATAAATGAGATGTTGACACAATTGGGCAATAAAAAATGGTTTTCGTTTATTGATTTGAAGAGGGGTTTTCATCAAATTCCGTTGAAGGATAAGGATATCGAAAAAACAGCTTTTTCCGTCAACAATGGGAAATATGACAAAAGCGAATTTTTCAAGGATGAAGTGGAATTCCTAGGATTTATTATATCAAAGGAAGGAATAAGAACTAACCCGAAAAAATTAGAAGCAGTAAAGAACTTTCCACAGCCAAAAACAGTAAAGGATCTTAGAGCATTTTTGGGTCTGTCAGGCTATTATCGCAGATTTGTCAAGGATTATGCAAAGATCGCAAAACCTTTGACAATCCTTTTAAGGGGGAGGATGGCCGTGTGCCTAAGAATAAGTCAATTAAAAAACAAATTTCTTTGAACGATGACGCAATTGATGCATTTCATAAATAAAAAAATGGTTTGGTTAGCAGAGATGTCATTTTATCTTACCGGAATTTTTAAAAGGAATTTGAGCTCACTACGGATGCATCTAATTATGCAATCGGAGCTGTACTTTCGCAGGAAGATCGACCAATAGCCTTCATTTCGAGAACTCTAAGAAAACAAGAAGAAAATTATGCCACGAATGAACGCGAAATGTTAGCGATTGTTTGGGCACTGGAAAATTTAAGAAATTACTTATACGGTTCAGCTAAAGTTAAAATTTTAACCGATCATCAGCCACTGACATATGCCTTAAATAATAAAAACAATAATAGGAAACTAAGAAGATGGAGAGCTTTTCTCGAGGAATTTAATTACGAATTAAAGTACAATCCAGGAAAGACGAATGTAGTAGCTGATGCACTCTCAAGACCACCCGAAATAAATATATTAACTTCTACATAACATAGTGATGAAAGCTCACCAGAAAATCTTTTCCCATTTGCAAATGCTCCAGTCAACGTTTTCAAAAATCAAATTTTTCTTCATTTTGATGGCATTTCAACATACAAATTTGAGATTATATTTCCCACGTATCATCGCCATACAATTACACAAAGCATTTACAATGAAAGAAACCTTGTAGATATACTCCAAAGGTATCTTAATCCATCAGTCGTAAATGGTATTAATACAAATGAGGAAACTTTAGGAAAATTGCAAAGAATATATCCCATTCATTTTAGAGATTACAAGATAAGATTTGCCAGAGAAATACTACACTTAGATATTGGTCCACCGAAAAACATTTCATACAAACTGCAATAGATAAACTCACAAAATATGATCAAGCGACTCCAATAAATTCCAGATCAGTAGCAGACATCCGTGAACCGCTAAGAAAAATATTATTTAATTTCGGAGTGCCTAGAATTGTTGTCATAGACAATGAAAAGGCTCTGAACTCGGCTTCAAATCAATTTATGCTCGAAGATCAATTAAATATACAAATTTTCAAAACCCCACCTTACAAAAGTACAGTAAACGGACAGGTAGAACGTTTCCATTCTAAATTATCAGAAATAATGCGTTGCCTTAAAATAGATAAAAGACATAGAAGTTTTGAACTGACCTTGGTAGAAGGTACCAGGTTCGAATCCTGCCGCAGAACTCTGGCAGTTTGTGTCTGATAATTAAAGGGAGCGCACAACAAGCCTTCACTGGCTTAAGTGTATGTCGTATGACATGGGCTATCACACCCCTCCAATCAACCTAACCTAACCTAGAAGTTTTGATGAATTACTAGACAGATCAGTTTATGAATATAATTACACTATTCACTCCACAACAGGTAAGAAACCAATCGAGTTATTCTTTGAAAGAAGAGTTAGCACTAGCCCAGAACAGTATGAAAATTCAAGAAAGGAAAATATAGAAAAACTAATAAAAAACAGCAGAAAGATTTGAAATTCCACAACAAAGGAAGGAAACCATTTAAGGATTATACACCAGGACAAAAAACTTATGTCAAGATTAATAAAAGATTAGGTTCAAAACTATCAGCTCGATACAGAGAAGAAATAGTTATGGAAAATAGGAAAAGTACTGTACTAACAGAATCCAATAGAGTAGTACATAAAGACCCCATAAAAAATTAAAAAATTTTTTAAATTATTCTTTTGACAAGACAATTTTATGTGTTCTACAGATTGTTCTTGCCAATGCTAAAAGCAGAGGTACAAATAATTAACTATACGAACTCCTATGCGATAACAATACGCAACGGATACGGAAAAATTCAGGATGGCACATTTAAATTTATTCACCCAATTAATCTTCAATCTTATTGCGACTTTTTACAAAATACGAAAACTTATGTAGACAACCACATACCTAGGACAAATCCCTTATACAACACAATGTACTATGAAATGAATCAGACAATCGACTTATTGGATACACTAAAAAATATCTCACCTAATAGACGAATTAGATCAATTGACACTCTGGGAAAGATCTGGAAACTAATCGTGGGATCACCAGATCATGAAGACGCAGAAATTATTTATAGGACTTTAGACGAGATATCTAGCAATAATAATCAACAAATAATTATCAATACAAATTTTGCAAATCAGTTAAATAATATCACTAAGTTAATGAATGAATTTTCAAACACAATAAAAAAGGATGATAGAGTCTTGGATGAAAATATCGAAATACTAAAGCTATGTACAGACGGTTGTAAGATCTGACAATGTTGTTTGATTTACCAACGTGCTGGCAATGCTCTGACAATTCAATATGGCTACAAAAAGGTACATTGTTAGTTCAGACGATTGTAAAGGTGAATTCACCCGTTCGTTCTGCAGGAAATTTTCGTTGAGAGACAATTTTAGTTTACTGAGAGTTTGCTCACAGAAGATTCACCCGCGTCGAACAAATATTCTGTAGAAACAAAGCTACCATATGCAACAACTCTGTAAATGTTGTGTGTTACTTCTACAAGCAGGCAGCATGGTGGCACATGATTGCAATTTGCTGTGTTCTAAATTAAACAAATTTTTATAAAATAAAAAATATACAAATGTATAAAAGTCTAGTGCATGTTCTAATAGCTATTTTGTTAAATAAATATAAAAAATTTACAAATATACTCTGTATATTATTATACATGTATGTACATACAGTATGATGTGGCAGCTTACTTCAATTTTGCATAAAAAATGTATGTATCTGGCAGCACAGTTCAGTTCGGGACGATAATTAAAATTAAACCAATTCAAGCAAAAATTGTTAAGCATTAAATTTACTCTCTTTCTCTCACTCTCTCAAAAATAGAGACGTCAAACTACATATAAAAAAATCGTTCAGTACGTTCAGAACGAACGGGTGAATTCACCTTAAGAAAAGCTTACAATTTCATTGTCAGACAACTGTCTGGCAATAAATTTACCTACCAATAAAAATTGTCAGTTCACACGGTTGTTAGATTATTGTACAACAAATTTGTTTTTCGGCATTGCCAGAAAATTTAAAACATTAAATTTACGTTTATGCGCGCGCAGTGTTTCCAGTAGAAATATTTGTCTGACAATGATTCCATTGTCAGGTGCATTACTTTAAGCACACCTACCAATAAAAAATGAACTTACAACGTCTGACAATTACCTGGCAATAGCAAGGAAGAGTGTTCTCACGATTGGCAGATATCTAACAATATTATTGGCTTACAATAGGCTGACAATGCTTTTTCTACCAACGTTGTAAGACGAAAATTGGCAGTTCACACAGTTGCAAGACATTGTAAGGCATATTTTACTGACAATATTGTCAGATCTTACAACCGTCTGTACATAGCTTAAGGAATAAAATAAAAAAGGCTTATATATGTTGGGCAATCTGTAAACGGGCCATAGGCACAAGATGGGGGCTGTATCCAGAGATGACACACTGGCTTTATAGTAGCGTTATCAGGCCGATTATGACCTACGCTTCTATTGTGTGGTGGACATCGATGGAATATAAATGCAACATCAAAACAATGCAGAAAGTTCAGAGAACCTGCTGTCCACTATGGGTCAAACGAGCGGTTTTTGAGGCAATAAATCACAGGAAGCACCTAGACCTTTAAAATTTGGAACAGATGACTACTGTGGGTACCTAAGTCGTTTGTAAAAAATTTCAAGCTGATCCGCCCTAACCACGCCCACTTCTAATATTTCTATTGTTTGCTATGTTAAAGGTCACCGGAAATTAATACAATTTTAAAATTTCTTATGTTGCTTGTTATAGTTTTTGGAAAAAACTCAGTTAATTCACCTACTTAAACACCCACTTATACCCACTTATAGTATATAAGGCCTTAGATAACGACAGCTTTCACGCTATTAATAAAATTTATTTTGGGTAATGATAGCATTCATGCTAGAAATAACATTTATTTATCAAATTATAAACATAAATAAAGTTAATTTAGTTAACAACATAAAATTAGCTATTTTGCTACTTTTGAGCTCAACTTACAAACTAATGTGATCTGCCAATGCCATCATGATTTAATCCCACTAAAAAGAGAACATTTAATTATATAAAAGTTAATATTTTATAATAAAGCCTTACATCAAAATTATCCAATGTTTCATCAACTTCTAACTCTATATTAAAATTGGGTAGAACATCTGTCTCCTCTTCGAAATCAGATAAATCTTCATTTGCGATAGCACGTGACGTAGTCGGCAATTGATACTCGGGAATATCGGGAATCTTTAAAAGAGAAATAACTTCTCTTCTAAGCTGCAAACTTTTCTTTACTGAATGGCGGTTCTTTATACAAATGCTGGATAAAAATGGGTCAGACGAATCCATGGCTCTGTTAAAAACATCAGATATATTGTGTTCTCTAGAATCCTTTCCTGCATGCTCTATGCGATCCTTTTTATAAAATTTGTTTCTCGCCTCAGAAGCATTTTCTCCAGCGCATCCAAGAAGCACAATTGAGGCTTGTATTATTTGTGAAGAATGTGCTAAAATTTTATGCAAGGTCGCTGACATCGTGTACCATTTGTAATTTTGAAAATATATTTCGGCAGTTGCATAGCAAAAACTCCTAAAGTTTTCGACACTTAACTCAAAATTGCAAGAAATTGCAATTAGCATGATTTGCAAGTGTTTTAAAAACTCGATGTTAACATTTGTTACAGATGCAAATAATTCCGGATTTGAAAATGCTCTTCGTGCAGTATTGCCGTCGTTGGTTGAGCCACTCCCATTACGTTTTGGCTTATGGACATGAAGACCCATTTTCTGCCAGAATTGTTGTTGAATTTCACTTTTTCTCTGTTGCAGTAGTAATTTGTCCTAGTCTAGTAATTGTCTATCAGGCCTGTCACAGAAATCCATTTCGATCGAAAGTTATTTCAATTCCGTAAAAGCTTCTTCAGAAAATAAAAATCGACAAAATTCCTCGAAATGAAACCACTTTTAATTTCATGATCGAATTTGCATTTTTTGTATGTAATAGTACAAAAACAAATTTAAAACTTTCTTGATTGAATAAAGAAAATAATATGTTAAGCTTTTAGTTACATTTTTTTATTTTATTTTGAAATAATTGTAAGAATTTCTCATGTTTCAAGGAAAAAATTAAACAAATAACAAAAACTGAAATTAAGTGCTACCAGACTATTTTTTAAGGGAAACCACTTTAATTCCTCAACAAAAATTTTCATTGTTCAATATATTAACATACTGGCATCATAAAAAAAATAAGTACACAGCTGTTTGTTCATAAGCTAAGGAGGTTATAAAAAATGTAAGTATTGTCGATTTTTAGAAATTATTTTAAAAATTTGTTAACAAATAAATTTTTTTAGGCGTAAACATAGAAATATCCAGCAAGAAAAAATATTTCTTGAATTTATGGAAAAGCACCAAGACATAGCTAGGGGTTATGTAAAAGGAGACAGAGTGGCAAAAGATTTGCTATGGGAATCCTTGACCGAAAAGTTGAACTCCTCTGGCCCACCAAGGAAAGATTGCCATGGTTGGAAAAAAACATGGACAGATTGGAAAGCATACGTAAAAAACAAAATGAGTCACAACAAGAAGTAAAATCTAAAGACCGGTATTGGTCAATTCAATAAATACATTTTGTCGGACGTGGAGGAATCTATCGCAGCATTGAGTGGCATTTATAGAAGTGTTGAAGGCATTGTTGGTGTAAGAGATTTTGCTGATACAGATTTAACTGTTTTGTTACATTCCGAAGAAGAAAAGGAAGAAAGTGTTCTAAAACTGATACGTGCAGGAAAAGTTCATCAAACTATTAAAGAAGAAGCTCCTTACGCAAATGTCACTATGCTTAGCTGTGCACCTTCCACTTCAAAAAGCACTCTAAAGAATTTTGAAGGCGAAACAATTTTTGAAAGATCCCCGCATTGTGATTTGATGTAACTAATAAAGAAAACAATCCTTTTGAAGAACAAAAATCAACCGGAAAAAATACACAATGCCGAAAAGAAAACGTCTCAGTTTAACCCCATCACCAAACCTAAACAGGAAGAAAACACGCACATGCACTCCCAAAAATGTGCAACAACATGACCTTAACAATCTCCTTTTTGAAGAAAATAACAGCTTACAATCTATTGTTAAATTGATGGAGGAACAGCGGGAAGAGCTTAAAAGTCAAAACCGAAAGCTGGGAAGACTTTGCGATATTTTTAAAAATTATTTTGAAGACAAAAAGAAGCACGATCGAGAAATGCAGAAGTTGTGTAAGGAAAAAATGGTATAAAGTTGAAAGTTTTGGAAATAGAAGCTCTTAAGATTGAATTTGAGAAAACTAAATCAAAATAAGTTTAATTTTTAACCAAAAATAGTTTAAAGTATACAAAACAGTGGTACAAATTGGAATGTAACATAAAAAAAACTGAATTAAAAAGTTCCTTATTTTTTTTTGTGTTAATGTATTTGAAAAATACATACATACTTTTATTTTTAATCAACACAACTTAATTTTAAAAGTGTTCATTTTTTAATAGAGTTTTAGTTTTTTTTTTAATTTAATAAATATATACATACATGTATTAAAACTTAAGCGTGTGCAAATATTAATCTACATATATTAATTTATTTGGCCAGCAATGTTATCACGTATGCGTTGCCCTACTCTAAACATTTCTCTTTCCGCTACAATAATTTCTTCAATGTCGCCTGCTACAATTTCTTCCATGTCGACTGCTACAATTTCTTCAAATTCAACATTGTAATTTCTGCAAATATTGTGGAATGCACAACAAACGTTGATTATTTGGGAAGCTTTACAAGGTGTATACAGAAGAGTACCATGCATGCACCTAAAACGACTTTTTAAAACCCCAATGGTACGTTCAACAATGTTTCGGACTGAGGAGTGTTTTAAATTAAATTTGTGCTCTAAGCTTCCGGCAACAACATTTTAATATGGTGTAATTAAATATGGCTCTAAACCATACCCAGAATCACCCAATAGCCAAGAATTTTTATTGCCATTTGAATAATTGTTAAGAAGTGTGTTCCGTGATCTGCTCATATGCCAAATAAATGAGTAATGACATGACCCGGGCCTACACGCGTCATTTTATAGTCACATATCTGCAACAAAGAAAATATACATACATATGTATGTACATATGTATGTATATTGTTTTAGTACTAAGAAAATAATAATAATTTCAACGCTTCTTACAATCATTGCATTAATACTAAACGTCCCCTTTCTATTTAAATAGAGCGATTCATCTTCAGATGGCTTACAGAGCTTAACATGTGTGCCATCAATACAACCTGTTACACCCGGTATTTGAAATTTCTGGAAAAAATAAGCCTTTGAATTTTCTATTTCTTCTTCTGTCATCTGCAACTTTATCCAGCGTGGACATAAAATATTCTCCGCTGCATTTAGTACCCTCCACATCAACGTTGAAACCGTACTTCTCCCTAAATTAATATCATTGTCCTTAGCTGAAGGTATTATATTTAATCATTTATATTCGTGTGACGAATGTACAGAATACTTACCTATAACACCTTGAAATGAGCCTGTGGCCAAAAATCGCAGTGTGGTCGTCACTTGTATAATTGGAGGAATTGAAGACTTTTTAAGATGAGGACTCAGTTTGTTTAAAACCATTACAAACGCTTCTTTGCTTAATCGATAATAACTTATAAACCTTAAAATAAATATGTAATAACATTTATGTACATGTAGTATGTCTGATTATGGCAAAAATAAAAACACTTACACTGCGTTTGGACAAGAAAGAGGATTCGAGGCTTCCCTTAAACTCCTACGCCGCAATTTTTCGACGGAGTGTTGGCGTTTTTGTAAAGTCAAAACCGCAACGATTGAAACCCCAGGCATTTTTTGTTCAAAACTTTTTTTAATTATTATAAAATTTGTCTGCTATTTAAATTGTATTTTCTTTTTTTAATAACCATATGTTTTTGTTTTGGTTTGCACAATATAGCCACATTTAGTGAGCAATATTGCCACATTTAGTGAGCAATATTGCCACATTTAACTTAAAATGTGGAATGGACCAAATCAATCAAAGTCTGAAGAAGGCAAAACAAGTTCGATCGAATTGAAAATTCATAATCAAAACCATTCCGAAAAATTTCTGTGACAGGCCTGTATATGAAAGATTAAGAACAAATTCTAAGCATCGAATCCATGCGTGTAATGGGCTTATGCCATACTTTAATGTATTTGGTTTTGGCTGAACCACCAATGAACTTTTTTTTCCACTGCTATTTATTTATTGTATCTTCAAATAGAACTAACAATAAGTGTTCAAATCTTAAGTATAAATATAATAATTAGGCCCAACCAGTGTCGGACATAAACTTAGTGATAGTAATTAATAATACAGAAATGTGTTAAGCACAAAAATATTCAAAAAATTCCATCTGAAGTGTGGCGTATTAAGGCCGTAGTATCCCTCTTTTTTAAGCGGATGTGTCCAGGAAAGTTCAAGATGTTACGAGCAAGGGGATTAGGATGGGACTCGAGTTTTGTTAAATATTTTCCAGCATATTTTGCAATTTCAGCGGTCACAAGTGGCATATTTAAATCACGATGTAAAATTGAATTTTTCATGTACCATGGAGCCGATGTTATTAACCTTAAAATTTTGTTTTGCATTCGTTGGATTCTCTCTACATTGGAAGCTGAAGCAGTGCCCCATAGCTGATTTCCGTAACACCATATGGGTTTTAAAAGCGACTTGTATATTAAAAGTTTACAATCTAGACTGAGGGTAGAATTTCTACCAATCAGCCAATGTATCTGAGTCAATTTAAGTTTTATTTGTGTCAGCTTAGAGTCAATGTGGTTTTTCCATGTGAGGCGTCGATCGAGGTGTATACCAAGATATTTCACATGTGAATGTTGACGAACAACTTGATTGTTGATTCGAATGGGGGAACAAGTATCTCTTCGTAGGGTAAATGTGACATGAACACACTTTTGTTCATTTACTTTTATTCTCCATAAGTTCAACCACAGCTCCAACAAGTTAATATGTTCCTGAAGATATCGGGATGCCTCGTGAGGGTTTTCATGCATACTAAGGCAGGCTGTATCATCGGCAAATGTAGAAGTGAAGATATTACTGCTCAGAGGCATATCACAGGTAAAAATCAAGTACAAAACAGGCCCCAGTATACTCCCCTGTGGCACCCCAGATGAGATAGTTTCGGGCACACTCGTGGAGTCACCTTCCACGACAGTGAACTTCCGAGCAAGAATGTAACTTTCCAATAGATTCACAATGTTCATTGGTAGATATCTCCTCAATTTCAAAATCAGGCCCTCATGCCACACTTTATCAAATGCTTGAGAAACATCAATAAAGAGGGAAGAACAATACTTCTTTTCCTCAAATGTTCTTCTTATGAAATGAACCAATCTATGAGTTTGTTCAATGGTGCTATGCTGACTTCTAAACCCAAATTGATGGTCCGGTATGCACCCATTATCAATTAGAATTGGGGACAATTTTGTCATGAGCAGTTTTTCGAAGAGCTTTGAAATTGTTGACAGCAAACTTATTGGCCTATATGACTCAGCCTTAGTAAGATCTTTGCCCGCCTTTGGAATCATTTTGACCATGGCAAGTTTCCAGCTGTGTGGATAATACTGCAATCGTAAAATGCCATTAAAAATAAATAACAGGATTCTAATAGCAATACGAGGCAAATTCATCAGCATCTTGTTACTAATTCCATCAATACCCGGGGCCTTCTTTGGGTTGGTTTCAGCAATTAGTTTTTGCACATCACGCATCTTAAACTTTATGGGTCGAGGGGGTAGAGCAACTACACTCGGCAAATCAACAGCACCAGTACATGAGTTTGGGGTAAATACGTGTTTTAAATGCTCAGCAAATATGTTACCTTTTTCAGTATTGGTTCTTGCCCAACCTCCGGTAGAAGTGCGCAAGGGTGGTTTAGACTCAACGGGTGGTTTAAGGTTTTTAGCAGCGCGCCACAAGGATTAATTAGATGCTGCTGTGACATCGAGACCTTCCAGATAGTTCTTAAGAGAAGCAGATTTTTCAGATGCAAGCAACTCTTGGAGTCGTTTAGTGCATTCTCTAAGACTGATTTTATGTTGTGGTGATCTGTGCTGTTGCCATTCCCTTCTAGCTCTTCTTTTTTCACATACGAGACGTTCAATATCCGCAGAATAAATTCTATTAAACCCAGTCTGCGGATGGGAGGTAGTGGCATGTTTAGCAGCCTGTTTAATATTCTCGGTAAGATTGGCTATGTTAAGTTCTATATCATCGGGAGTTCTTAGCTTGATGTTCTCCGTACAATGACTACTGAGATATTTTTTGAACCCCAGCCAATTAACATTATTTATCATCTTCGCATATAGGTGAGGTAAGTCACTTCTTAGTGGGCTACAAATTGTAACGATCGTGGGAGAGTGATCAGAGGAGAGATCATGGGAAGCTTCAACATGAATTAAATCCCTAGATATATTTTTCATGACGCCAAAGTCTATAACATCCGGAATTTTGTGTATGCCAGTAGGTCAGTAAGTGGGCTCCCCGCTAGAAATGACATCCAAACCCATTTTTGAAATTGTGTTGAACAATGCTCTACCTCTAGGTATAATAAGACGCGATCCCCAGAACGTATGTTTTGCATTGTAGTCTCCAGCTGCTACGAAACAAGGTCCACGAGTTTTGTAAAAATCCTCGTATTGATCCTCAGTGATTGAAAATCTGGGAGGGAAGTAAACTGATGATATTACGAGATTTGAACAAAAATTTTCGATGCAAATATTTGTTGCTTGTAGATGGTCTTCACAAGTGTTCTCACGAATATAGTGCTTTAGTCTTGACTTTATTAGAATTGCTGATCCTCCGCATGCTCTTCTTCTCGGGTCCTTTGTATCATATAAGGTGTAGCCACTCATTTTAAAAAGGCTTCTGGAAGTCAAATGAGTCTCAGATACCAACATTATATCAATATTCTTCACCGTGAGGAAGTGCTCAAGTTCGTTTCTATGTTGGCGAATGCCGTTTGCGTTCCAGAAACATACTTTTAACGTGTTCACGGCTTATTAACTAATGCTTGAAGCAGTATGTTCTGCATTCGCAGCATTTCTTGCATCATGCTAGTCATGTTTGTTGTAAAGTTGTTTATAGTTTGCACCAAATTGTCAATAGTAGCTTCAAGGCGACTGAAATTAAAGCTTGGGTTTGCATTTGTTGTATTATTTGGTGATGACACTTTTTGAACGGGAATAGAGTTGATCTTCACAGCGTCAGCATACGATAAATGTGAAGTGATTGGTTGGGCCATTAGGGGATGAGTAGCGGAGTACGTATTTCTTGCTTGAGCTGGAGTTACTTTAGGCTTTTGGTTCATAGCTTGTTTAACAAAAGAGAATACAGGACATCCTCTGTAGTTAGCAGTGTGATTACCTCCACAATTACTGCACTTTTTTTCCTTTTGATCCAAATTGTTTTCTTTTTCTTTCAACATATGCTCCTTGGTTTTCTTTATAAATTCAATTTTAAGTGGTCGGCAAAAACGAAACGATTGAGGTGTACGATTAATCCAAACCGTTGCATAATGAGACGTGATTATTTTAGTGGTATAACTGATGTTACAAAGAGCGAGTTATCTAAGCTTTTTGGGCCGTTGGTGCTAAATATTTGTTTAAATGAACTTTGCCCAGTGGAACCGTCGAAACCATAACTTAAAACCAAAGTAACTTCATTCAGCTCAGCTATTTGCATTAAAACTTCTTCTTGGTATGACAAAATTCTTTTTGCAGTATGGTCAACTAATCTCTGCAGGGAAATTTGTGCTGATGATTCCGTTACCGTTAATCCTTCAGGTCGGCATTGCAGTTTGCACTCTCGAATTTTTTGGTAATGTGGATAAATATCACAGTTTCGTAATTTGCTTGTTTCCCTAATGTTTATGTACTGTTGCTTTGTTAAATTATTCTCTATCAAAAATAATAATGCTTCTTCTGCGGAGAGTGGTAATGGTTTTTTTCATGTCATGTTATAGCTTGTCTTATTTTAGTAGCCCTAGATGGTGATGAAGCTACTTCCTTTAAAACAAAATTTAAGTCATTTGCTTTTGATGCATGAGCTGATATTGAAGCAGCATGAACCAATAATTTGGTATCGTGTCCCTGTACGGACGATATCTCGGAAGCAAGTTTTCGTTTTTGCCGCGCACTTCCCTCGCTGTATCCAACATGACGAGCTCTTTTGTTTCCGACATCACTTTCAGAGAATTTAAATTCAGTCTCATTCGATAACCATAAACTTTCGTATTTTTCAAATCTCTTCGCACATCTATGATTCTTGTTCCACTTTTGGTTAGCATATGCACAAAAATTGTTAATTTTCTTTTTAATTGTTGCCATACATTCTTCATCCACACTTCTATTAAATTTCGTGAAAATCCACTTGACAACAGTTGTAGCATTTCGATTATTTTGTAACCAAAAGTTGAATATATCAGTATTTTTTATTTTTTTACGCAATCTTAAAAGTGAGATATAAATAATTTAACGCCATTTGGGGCAATTGGTTATTTAAACACATGAAAGTACACATCATTACCTTTCTCCACATGTATAGTGTTCCAACAATACGTCCCAATAAACAAAGTACTACTCCAAGAAACACACGGTCGACAACCAAAACTACACAGAAAAGACGACAGACCTTGTTACAACAAAATATTAACTACAACAATATTTTTATGAAACTTATTAATAACATTTTTTTAACGTACCTGTATTAATATTTTCCATTTTAGAAAATTTTGTTTTAGATAATATATTTTGTTAAACAATAGTTTTAATATCAGGCACAATAAAGCGGAATATGAGAGAATAAAGCAAACCAAAAAAATGTCAAATTTGACAGCTTGGCTTTAAGTCATGGGTTGCCGCCTGATTCTGATTTTTTATTTTTGGGTATTTGAAAATGTGTAATATAAAATGCCATTATCAATTTTTTTAAATAGTTCACTGTATAATTGGATTTTTTGCCTCAAAAAGCAGTCATTTGACCCTCAGTGCTGTCTTGGTATAAGTGGGGCCTTCGGAACGACATAAACAGGGGCGATGGAAACAATATTATCCATCCAGCCAATCGAAATTCGTATAAAATACGAAGCGGCTCTTACAGCAAAACGACTAAAGGTGATGGGTGAGTGGATCGATCAGGAACACGAAGCGTATCATCAACGAATCTTTACGGCCATAGGAGAGTCCATACCGGAAAATGTCGAAAATGACCGCATAATGGCGACTAGACTAGAGGCCAACTGCGGAACATTGATCCCCGACATCCATTCCTGGTTGACCGACCCTTGGAATCAGATCCCTATGGGGCTTCATTGTTACACGGATGGATCAAGGTCGAGAGGGAAAACGGGACTTGGTGTTTATATAGAAAACACCACAGATCTGTTTTTCCGCCTGCCGGACTATTGCACAGTTTTGCAGGCGGAAGTTCGGGCAATAACGGAGTGTATCAGGGAACTCAATGTAATGGGAAAGTCAGGACTTGTGAATATATTCACAGATAGTCAGATGGCCATCAGAGCAATCTCAGCGGAACGCACTAAATCACATACAGTTTGGGATTGCAAAAACGCTATTAACAGTTACTCGACACATGGTGAACTGCGCATCATATGGGTGCCAGGACACGCGGGGATAACTGGAAATGAGAGGGCAAACTCACTTGCTTCTGGGGCAACAGAGTTGGTAATATAAGCTTGAAATGCGCGAAACCTTTCGATGCAGTTAAATCCGAGCTAAAAACTTGGGCACATAGAGCCCATTTAATTCTCTGGAATAACGGAACCATGGGAATCGATACAAAAATTCTCTGGGGAGATCCAGACGAGAGAAGAACGAGGGAGCTGCTAAGACTTAGCAAGCCCGAACGAAGTAGAATAATGGGAGTTGTCACAGAGCACTCTCAACTACGGGCACATCTTAAATGCATGGGAATAGCGGGAGGAGATGAATGTAGAGCATGTGGGGAGGAGAGCGAAACATTGGAACACTATTTGTGCCAATGCCCCGCCTTCTCACAAATAAGGTCCCGATATTTTGGGGGTGACACCTTACCGGATATAACCCGATTACGGGAAATATGCTAGAGGAAATTAAGGAACTTTGTGAGTGACACGGAGTTTCTCTAGACCTTTGGGTCAATATGTTATGGTTAAACCCAAGGGAGCGCACAACAAGCCTTCATTGGCTTTAGTGTATGTCGTATGACATGGGCTATCACACCCCTCCAATCAACCTAACCTAACCTAACCTAAGGAATAAAATAAGATTAATAAAAGAAGCAATAACAAATGTTAAATATGCCATACAATGGGCAAAAATTAATGTAATTAATTCACTTTTATTAAACAAGAAATGATAATGACTATGAATAAATTGACATAAGGAAACATGCCATTTAATAATATTGAAGAAGCATTAGAACTTGCAAATGTTAACATACTAAGTAACAATACAAACCTTTTATATGTAATTAAAATCCCTATATCGAACTCTAACTTATATAATAATATAATTGTAGAACCTGTTATTAAAAATGATTCAATAATAAATTTAAATTTCGAACATTTTTTTATAAATAAAAATGAAATTTACGCAATTAAAAATAATTGTAAAAAGCTTTAATAAAATCAAAATTTGTTAAAAATATCAATTGTTAGATTTAAGAAATGATACTTGTATTAAAATTATTATATTTGGTCAGAAATCAGTTTGCACAACTAGCAATACCCATCGCGTCAAACGCATTGAAGAGATCTCTGATGGGATCATTCTCCTAAACAATATAAACGAAACACTTGCAACAGAGACTATGAAATACGATTTGGGCGGTACATTCCTTATTAAGTTTGACAACACCACTATAACAATTGGCGATAAATCTTACCAAAATATATAGCCGCCCCAGATGATATTATCACCGACCACAGTGCAGGAAAATCCAATCGAGGAAAAAAGCCCAAACGTCGTTAGAATCACTCCAAGAAATGCATTTTATCAATAAGAAGGCAATCCACCGTATCAGAAAAGAAACATGGATTACAAACACTACTATAGCTATTACCCTTCTATCCACAATTAGTTTAGCAGTTCTGGTTATTAAAAATGCAAAGAAGAAGCCTTCAACAACATTGGTCCTGAATCCTACAATAACCCCACCAACAGGAAAAGAGGTAGCACCCACAACAAGATTGCATGACATACCCTATTTTTAAAAACGCTCGTGGACGATCGCATTTAAGGGTGGAGGAGTTAACGATAATGATGTTGAAAACGCGCAGTAAAGAATTGGTGTCAGTTGCAAAACTATGCATACCTGTTGTCTAGACGATTTATTGCAGTTTCGTTAACTTTTCATTTTAGCATTAAGAATTAAATGCTGATTTATCAAAAAGTTAATTTTGAAAGGTTTAATTAATAAAATTATTTTTAAGTAAGATTAGTCTAAAATAAGAAGTGAAAGAATAAAGAACACTTTAAACCAAGTGCGGTTTAAAGTGTATTATTTAAAAAAAAAACAAAAAACTAATTTTTTTAATTTATATATGTATGTATATAAGTATATATGTATATATATATATATATATATATATATATATATATATATATATATATATATATATATATATATATATATATATATATATATATATATAAGTATATATGCATATATATATATACACACATACACACACACACACACACACACACATATATATATATATATATATATATATATATATATATATATATATATATATATATATATATATATATATACCTATATATATATATATATATATATATATATATATATATATATATATATATATATATATAATGAATGTGTGTGTGTGAGTGTATGGCTGCATGAATGGGTGACTATACATCAGATTTTTTCACTTGTTATTTGTTTTTTGAATTTCACTTGGAGTACCGCAATGTATGAATGTGTTTGTGTACTTTACAATATTATTGGTAGAGTTTACCTTGGCACGCGCCTTATCTTGCATTTATGTATGTATGTCTTTGCGCTCGCTCCCTGGATGAAAAAACTATCTCGCGCGTGCTACATCACATCATCATTAACATCATGCTTCGCTTGAGTTTTTGTAATATACACGCATACGACTACATATACAAATGCATGAAGCATCCAAGTGTAGCGAAAAACTGTTTGCTCGCATGCACGTCACATACACACACATACATGTATACAATATGTGCATAGATATACATACATACATATGTATGTACTGTGTATAAGTACGTATGGATGTGTGTACATATGTATTTACTTACATTAGAAAAAGGTACTTATTGGTACAATGTCTGCCCAAATAATCATAAATTTCCATAGAATATAAGTACATACATAAGTATGTATATGTTTATACACCTAGTTGTTTTTTCGCGAACATTTCTTAGATGTATTGGAACTTACGGATTTAAAAATATTATTGCCTTCTCTATTTATGTACATATATGATTAAACATGATTTTATGCGACTCGAAAGATTATTACATACCTGTTTTAAGCGATTCTATTCGGCGCATTTAAACAAATTGGTCATGAATAATTTCAAAAAGAATGTACATAATGTACATAAGTACATACATATAAGCAAAAATTATTGAGCTATCGAAATCTAACGCGCTTAGGAGCTACTGAAAATTATTGCCTGCGCCATTAAAAATACTTATGTAGCCTCTTAATGTTTTGTGAAATGTCCGCAGTAAATATTTGGAAACTTTTTGCAAATACCAGAATGTGGAAGCAATCGAGAACATACATATGTACATATTTTCAATTCAATACTATTGTTTATGAGCATTTGTTAGGTATTATTTACTTACGAGCAAGGGCGTAGCCAGGATATGAAATAGGGTGGTGCCACGAAAATTATGATTTTTTATGATTATGATTTTTTATGACTATGATTTTTTATGATTATGATTTTTTATGATTATAATTTTTTATGATTATGATTTTTTATGATTATTACAATTTCGATCTATTTGAGGAGTAATCTGCGTGGATCTTCTGAAAATTTTGCTAGAATTTTTTCAAAAAATTCGTCCTTCTTCTCGGTTACCAATCTTCGGTGGACGCTTAGCATACACAGTCCTGCAATATACAATATGCATATTTTTTTGATAATAAGCAAAATTGCATATTATTTTACCGTTTAAACAAGCTTCAGTCATTGTGGAGCGCAACCATGTTTTAACTCGCCTTAAAGTGCTGAATGACCGCTCAACAGTTGCAGTAGTGCACGGCTGTGACAATGAAATTAATAACGCCTTCCTTATATTTGGCATCTTTAAGCTCTTCCAGCTTCAAAGAAAGCATGTTTGACGGGTGCAAACAATGAATTGCAAATGTTGGTCTATTCTCTTCATTAAATCTTCTGTCCAGTGATGAAATTAAAGAATCTATGTAAGGAATGTATATAGATCGCTGCCAGTATTCGGCAGGTGATGAAAACAGGGGATTTGAACGGTGCATTTGACGAGAGACTATCCTTGGAACAGACATCTTTATTCCTAAATGGGCTGTGTTTTCTTGAATAGAAAAAAGTAATCTGTCCACAATACCCCGTGCATTTTTTAAAAATTATGCATGTAAAAAAATTGTTATAGAATTAGGTGGGTCCCACGGCCCTCTAGGCTCATACCTAGCTACACCCATGCATACGAGTACAAATGACGTACTCTTGTTTGCAATTGTTTCATCGCAATCGGTAATTTACGATCACTAAAATGAAAATGCATCCTAAATTTAGCGAGAAATTAATTTCGCAATAGCCATACAACTTAGCAAAACACTTCTCCTGTGAAATTTTGTGTTTGTCTCTTAACGTTTTTGGCGTTTGAATGTTTGAATTGTATGTACATATATAAGTATTGTCGCATAAGATCGCCATTAATTTTATTTTATTTTTATATAATTGAATTTATTTAATATTAATTTGTTTTAATTAATTTGTTACGGGCCACCCTAATATAGACTTGTTACAGTTTTGCCGAAGCAACAACAAATTACATGCATATTCTTATTAGTTTCTTTGGATCAATATGTTTGTGCATTGTTGTTGGTATATTTATTTTTTGATCTTCAGCAAAAGTAAATAAAAGGAATAATGTCAGTAACGATTGCAGCGCAGCAGTAGTTGTTTACTCCAACCTTCCATTCAGCCACTGCATTGTTGTTGACATTCCTTTTGCTTAAAGTTAATGCCGTTAGATTTTGTTTTGCATTTTGTGGTCCAATAATAAATATTTTGTAAATAATAAGTTTAGTTGATAATAAGAAACAGAATAATAAAGTTCAAGTAATTCGCACTTGAAACTTAAATCGGTTTTTTTCTTCAACATTAGTGAACTACTTAAACAAAGTTTCTGTGATACATTTTGGCGACCGTGACAGGACGGTCTGTAATAAGTGATACTACATAGATTACCAGTTAATTCGTGAGCCGTAAGCAGTAATTTTTTTGTTCGAGCTACGAGAAAGTGACAAATTTTATTGGTGCATCGTTATTTCAAATTTGTTGATCTATCAATACGCATATCAATTGCTGTTATTACGGAGAATTTGAGCTATAACTTATTACAGCCGACCGAATATTTGTGGAAAAAGTTACATTTGGTAATTTTTCAAGCGGAAATTTTTATCGTCGTTAGTGGTTCACAATATTTTCGAAATTTCTACACTTTTGTTTCGAAAGTTGTACATAACTTCAAAGCGTTATATACAATCGTGAACCGTTAGTTGTCATATAACTGTTCGTATACTTATATTGTCGTTCAATCCATGAAAGGCAATGGCCAACAACAACGCTGATAGTGTGACAGAGGCTACTGCTGCGAGCTCAGAATTGGTAATGTTAAAACAACAACGAAGTAACATGAAGAGAAACATCACCAATATTCAGAAAAAGGTAGAAAAAGATGGCGACAATGCTGACTCCACCATCTTGGAATGTAGGCTTCAAATTTTGGAGTCATATTTTAAACAGTTATGTCACATTCAAGGGCAAATCGAAAAACTTAGCCCTACTGATGCTGCAAGGAGTGATTTGGAAGAAATTTTTATTGTTGCTAAAGCAAAAATAATGGGTTTACTGAACAAACAACGTGGTTCTATGCAAATGGATCAAACATTATTCAACGCATCAGTTTCTTGTACCCAATATCATACTCGTTTGCCTTCACTCAAGTTGCCAAAGTTCGATGGAAAATATGGTGATTACAAACGTTTCATCACCACATTTAACAACATGGTACATGGAAATTCTTCGATAACTGGCGTCGACAAATTTAATTATTTATTAAATTGTTTGTCGGGTCCAGCTTTAGCAGTTGTGGAACCATTCCAGGTAACCGAGGAGAATTACCCAAAGGCGCTAAAGAGGCTGGAGGACCGATACGATAACAAGGTGCTCATATTTCTAGAACATATTTCTACGTTGTTCAGTACTACTTCGATGTCCAAAGGTGACAGTAATTCACTACGAAACATCATTGATACTGTTGCAGCAATACGTGGTTCGCTTCTATCGCTCGGGTCAGAGATGGATGTTCTTAATGGACTTTTAACTCATATTGTTTTATCGAAATTGGATGCTGATTCTAAAATAAGCTATGATGAAAAACAAAATTTCAAATCGTTGCCTTCGTGGGATACCTGTTATAATATTTTAAGCCATCGCTGTCAGTTTTTGGAAAGTCATGGAAAAAAGGTTGAAATACATGACAAAGCCAAACAAATACAAGCCTTCTCATACCTTTGTAAACTCAAACTCGAATTGTGCATACTGTAGCTCTTCGAATCACAATATATCAACATGTTCATCGTTTTCATCGCTTGCTGTTTCCGAAAGATTTAATTTTATAAAAGGTAATAATTGCTGCATCAATTGTCTCCGTAAAGGTCATATGATGTCGAAATGCTTATCGAAATCTCGTTGTCGTGTGTGCCACTCTCTGCATCATACACTGTTGCACAAATATTCTAATTCTGCATATGCTGATAATTCAACATAACAAACGCAACCTCAAACATCTGTTGGAAATCAAAACAACCCAGTCTCATTTGTAGTCCGCTCATTCAAACGAGCGATCATCCCCACTGCTGTTGTTCTTTTGAAGGATTCCACTGGCACCTTTCATCCGGTAAGAGCTCTGCTTGATTCGTGTTCGCAAATTAATTTTATTTCAGAGGAAACTACAAAAAGATTCCGATTGAAGTCTCAGACGTATTATCAAGAAGTTTCTGGAATTGGCGAAGTGCGTACAAACATTAAATCATCGTGTGAGTTCATTCCAGTGGTCTTCTACTTTTGCAGTTACTAAATCAATATCAGCCCGGCAACCTGGTGAGTACATTCAGACATCTCATTGGAAAATACCACAGGCTCTAGAACTAGCAGATCCTTTGTTCTACAAACCACAACATATTGATCTATTAATTAGTACCGAAATATTTTTCGATTTATTGCTCAATAACCGAATTTCATTGGGAGAAGGTATGCCGAGTCTCACTAATACAGTTTTTGGATGGATAGTTGGTGGAACTTTTAACGCGGGAGCTAGATCTTCATTGCCCACATGCAATCTCGCCACTAGTTCCTCAAACATTGACTCCATTTTGGCCAAGTTTTGGGAAGTTGAGGAGTACGCTAATTCTCCAGCAAAATATTCACCGGAAGAAGAAGAATGCGAACGTCACTTTATGGGAAACGTGCGTATAGATCAAAATGGCAGAATTCGTTTGCCGTTCAAGAAGTCGCCCGAAATATTAGGAAACTCATTTGAAATGGCTCGTAGACGTTTTCTGTCGCTCGAAAGACGATTGGAACGTGATGCAACTCTAAAATCAATGTATGTCGAATTTATGGAAGAATATTTATCGCTTGGACATATGTCGCCCTACAATAAGTCGTTGAGTGACCCGAATTATTTCATTCCACATCATTTTGTTCTTCGGCCACAAAGTACTACAACAAAAATCCGAGTCGTCTTCGATGCGTCGGCTCAAACTTCGTCGAATCATTCGCTTAATGATATTCTAATGGTAGGCCCTACAATTCAGCAGGACCTTATTACAACACTCTTTTCGTTTCACTTAAATAAATTTGCTCTCACCGCAGACATATCTAAAATGTATCGCCAGTTTAGTGTCGATGAGCGTGATGTAAAATGTCAGCTCATATTGTGGAGAAGCAACAAAGAACAAGAATTAAAAGTGTTTCAGCTGAACACTGTCACTTATGGTTTATCGTCGGCTCCATTTCTAGCAATACGTAGTTTGTTCTTCATTGCAGAAAAATATGGCAGCTCTTATTCGCTTGGCTCGCAAGTTCTTCGTGATGACCTCTATGTCGATGACGTTCTTACTGGATCGAACAACGTGGAAACGTTGCTAAGAAAGAAACACGAACTTGTGAAAATTCTTGAATTACATGGTCTAGAGTTAGCAAAATGGAACAGCAACTATGGCAATATCACCAACACGCAAGATGACGAAATTCAATTTAAAATGGCTGAGGATGACGTCACCAAAACATTAGGTATGTCTTGGAAACCAAAAATTGATATGTTTTGTTTTCGATTCCAGTTGCCCAAGGCTGTCGCCCCCACGAAGAGATCCATTTTGTCAGTCGTTGCAAAAATTTACGACTTACTTGGACTTTTGAGTCCAATTGTTGTTCGTGCCAAAATTCTACTCCAGAAGATATGGGTCCAAAATTGTAACTGGGATGATATCATTAGTAATCCCCTTAAATCACTTTGGCTACAAATTCAAGAAGATCTCGAAAATATAGAAAAAATTGAGGTACCTCGATATGTGCTTACTACCCTAGAACACAGAGGAGAAATTCATGGTTTCGCAGACGCCTCTCAACGAGCATACGGTTGCTGTATTTACTATTGCGTTCGCATTGATGGTAATTACAAAACTTCTCTTTTGATCGCAAAATCCAAGGTTGCTCCTATCAAGGCCCAATCACTTCCTCGCCTCGAATTATGTGCCGCTGTTTTGTTAAGCAAAACATGGCACAAAATCAAACCGAAAATTGAAAAATTCGTTTCATCAATCTATTTTTGGACAGACTCAAAAATAGTCCTACTATGGCTGAAATTACATTCATCAAGTTTACAGTGTTTCGTCGCTAATCGAGTCTCAGAACTACAAGAAAACACTAGAGATATTTTTTGGAGACACGTGCTTTCGAAAAGCAACCCAGCGGATATCATTTAACGGGGTTGCAGTGCTCAGGATTTACCCCATACAATTTGGTTCAGAGGTCCAACTTTTCTTCAGGAACACAATTCAAATTGGCCACCTACTATAGAAGACACATCCGTTAGCTCATTGAAACGGAGAAAGGCAGCTGTTTTCTGACGTCACATCAAGCATCATAGAAGGCGTTATCGATAAGAATTCATCCTATTTTAAAATTATTCGAATAATTGCTTATATTTTTCGTTTATTCAACAGATGCCCAGTAGACCGTTCATTGAAGCCCCGGGACCTTGTTCATCTTCAACCTATCGAGCTAGATCACATTTTCTTTCGAATCGTTGCTCACATTCAGCGATATTATTTTACAGATGACTTGAATGCTATGACTAAAGGAAGAATTGTTCATCCATCACTGCAGAAATTATCTCCATGTCTCCATGAAACCAATGTTGGCAGCGGTTTCGTCAATTTAATTCGAGTTGGTGGACGAATATCAAATGCTCCAATTCCATACGACGCACGATTTCCAGTTTTGTTGCCCAAAAACCATCGTTTCGTGAAATTATATATTGAACATTTGCATCGAAGTCATTTGCATGCAGGTCCTAAGGTTTTACTGGGCATCTTGCGGCAGAAGGTCTGGATAGTCAATGCTAGAGACGTGGTTAGAAAGGTTGTTCGTAACTGCGTCCACTGCTTTCGCTATAAACCGAAATTGTTAGAGCAAATCATGGGTAATTTGCCAGCTGACCGCTTCAGAGCTCAACGTCCATTCATAATTACCGGCGTGGATTTTTGTGGCCCTTTTCTAAAGTCTTATCTTATTCGAGGTAGAGTTCCATACAAAACTTATATTGTCGTTTTCGTTTGTTTTAGTTCAAAGGCAACGCATCTGGAACTGGTGTCAGACTTGTCCACCAACAACTTCATTTTGTGCCTTAAATGTTTCGTTGGTCGCAGAGGAATACCACAAAGGCTTTACTGCGATAATGCTACTAATTTTGTTGGAGCTCACAATAAGTTACATGAGTTGAAGCAGTTGTTTTTTCATAAAAACATGGCTCATGAAATACGAGCATATTCATCACAAACCGGATTTGAATTTTGTTTTATACCCCCTCGTGCTCCACACTTCGGTGGCCTATGGGAGGCTGCCGTGAAATCTGTAAAAACGCTCCTCGTAAAAAATATTGCCCAAGCCTACCTCACTTTTGAAGAATTGCAGACTCTTATCATCGAAGTCGAAGCAATTTTGAATTCACACCCAATTTGCCCATTGTCAGATGACCCTAATGATGGCGAAGCGCTCACACCAGACCATTTGCTTATTGGCTCATCACTAGTCGCTTTACCAGATCAAACCTTTGATGCTACCAAACAAAGGTCGCTCAACCGTTGGCAACGTATTTCATTTTTAAAGCAACACTTTTGGCATTTGTGGTCCCGTGATTACATTTCATCGCTGCAACAACGTTCAAAATGGTACCACATACAACCTAACATCACGGAAGGGCAACTAGTCGTAATTCATGACGACAACACTCCCCCGCAACAATGGCTATTGGCTCGAGTAACCAAAACTATAGCTGGCTCTGATGGACGAGTTTGAGTGGTTGAGTTAAAATCAAAAAATGGCTTATTTCGTCGTCCCATACAAAAGGTGGCTCCCTTACCCTCTTCAGATGAAGGTTGAACCAAGAGCTTCAACGGGGGGAGCATGTCGGATAAGATCGCCATTAATTTTATTTTATTTTTATATAATTGAATTTATTTAATATTAATTTGTTTTAATTAATTTGTTACGGGCCACCCTAATATAGACTTGTTACAGTTTTGCCGAAGCAACAACAAATTACATGCATATTCTTATTAGTTTCTTTGGATCAATATGTTTGTGCATTGTTGTTGGTATATTTATTTTTTGATCTTCAGCAAAAGTAAATAAAAGGAATAATGTCAGTAACGATTGCAGCGCAGCAGTAGTTGTTTACTCCAACCTTCCATTTAGCCACTGCATTGTTGTTGACATTCCTTTTGCTTAAAGTTAATGCCGTTAGATTTTGTTTTGCATTTTGTGGTCCAATAATAAATATTTTGTAAATAATAAGTTTAGTTGATAATAAGAAACAGAATAATAAAGTTCAAGTAATTCGCACTTGAAACTTAAATCGGTTTTTTTCTTAAACATTAGTGAACTACTTAAACAAAGTTTCTGTGATACAAATATGTTTGTATAAAAGGAGTTCAAAATTTCATATTTTTCTTTTCAATAATTTTTGTTAATTAATGAAATTATACACATATTACCAAGTCAGGAGGGAAAAATTTACAAAAACCTATTTGAAAATTTTTGAATCACACTTATACTACAGACTAACTACTCGTGTCTACTAAAAGCTTGTAGTAAATCCTTGATATGAACATAATCAGTGTTCATACAAGGATGTTAAAAATTATCGGAAAGTCTATTTAATCTACTCCACAGATTTTTCATATTAATATATACTTTAGGGACGTAACAAGCCGTTCTTTTCCCCGTTTAATGTATTGCCCTGGTCTTATCGATGTTCTACACAATGCATTGGATGCATTGGACGCTCTTGGATATCATATCTATTGCTATTGTCCCGAATTCGACAATTTTGCTCATCCAGAAATGAGCCCAAGATGATTTGTTTGATGAAAATTAGAGTCAGTATTCAACTGCCACAGGGCCCAATCAGTGAACACGCGTCGTTGTCTATAGTCGTTTACCTTCAAGTCCTGGCACAGTTGAGCTTTGTACAGGTGCAAGCGCAAGTCACGACTTTAAGTTCGCCAAGTTGTGGTTTGCGAAATGCATGGTGATTTGGCAAAACAGACTTAATAAATGACACCTAATTCGAGGGATGTAACTTCAACAATAGCGGCCCTATCCTGCCCAGAAGAGTAAAAGGAAATATATGTTTATATATACATATAATTATATATATATATATATATATATATATATATATATATATATATATATATATATATATATATATATATATATATATATATATATATATAAAATTGGATGTGTGTATGTATGTATGTATGTATGTATGTATGTATGTGTGTATGTATGTATGTATGTAACGTAATGGCTCCAAAACGGCTGGGCCGATTTTGACGAAATTTTCAGGAAACCTTCAGAATACTCGGGCGGGTGACACTGTGAAGTCCGATTTTTTATTTTCGGTCTGTGGGCGGAGGGGCGTGGCAAAATGCAATTTTCATATTGCACCACCAATGACATATACATATATTTATTTTTTGTGCTTTTTTTATTTTATTTTACTTTTTTTGGAAAGCCGTTGTCATGTTCTTCTAAACGAGATATCAAACTCTTAAATCGGTTATGTAGTTCCAAAGATATTTTGAGCTGACAGTGTCAGCTATATGTACATAAAAATTACGTGTATGTTCGTGATCGCTAAACTCAAAAACTACTGGACCGATTTTGACCAAATTTTATATGCGTGCTCTATGGGCTGTGAGGAGTGTTTCTGTGTAGTTTAAAGTTCGTCCAACAGATGGCGCAATACTTAGTTTTGTGTGTGTGTTTTTGCACCGTAACTCAAGAACTACTGCACCGATTTTGACCAAACTTTATAGACATGTTCTATGGGACGTGAGGAGTGTTTCTGTGTAGTTTGAAGTTCGTCCAACAGATGGCGCAATACTTAGTTTTGTGTGTGTGTTTTTGCACCGTAACTCAAGAACTACTGCACCGATTTTGACCAAACTTTATAGACATGTTCTATGGGACGTGAGGAGCGTTTCTGTGTAGTTTGAAGTTCGTCCGACAGATGGCCCAATATTTTTTTTTTGTGTTTTGCCCAATAGAGATTAGCGCGATAAGCCTATGCTGCGTTTTGCTGAAGGCCTTGGGTCCTTAACCAGCGTGTAGTGGGGTTAATTAGCCCGATACCTTTATTTGAACAATAATTGCTATGTCGATTTAGTGCAAATTTGAAGGCAAAACAAGGTTTGCCCGGGTCAGCTAGTATATATATAAAATAGGATGTGTGTATGTATGTATGTATGTATGTATGTAACGTAATGGCTCCAAAACGGCTGTGCCGATTTTGACGAAATTTTCAGGGAACCTTCAGAATACTCGGGCGGGTGACACTGTGAAGTCCGATTTTTGGGCGGAAGGGCGTGGCAAAATCTAATTTTCATATTGCACCACAATTGACATATACATATACATATTTATTTTTTGTGCTTTTTTTATTTTATTTAACTTTTTTTGGAAAGCCGTTGTCATGTTCTTCAAAACGAGATATCAAACTCTTAAATCGGTTATGTAGTTCCGAAGATATTTTGAGCTGACGGTGTCAGCTATATATCTACAAATGTACATAAAAATTACGTGTATGTTCGTGATCGCTAAACTCAAAAAATACTGGACCGATTTTTACCAAATTTTATATGCATGTTCTATGGGACGTGAGGAGTGTTTCTGTGTAGTTTAAAGTTCGTCCGAGAGATGGCCCAATATTTTGTTTTTTGTGTTTTGCCCAATAGAGATTAGCGCGATAAGCCTATGCTGCGTTTTACTGAAGGCGTTGGGTCCTTAACCAGCGTGTAGTGGGGTTAATTAGCCCGATACCGGTATTTGAACAATAATTGCTATGTCGATTTAGTGCAAATTTGAAGGCAAAACAACGTTTGCCAGGGTCAGCTAGTATATATATATATATATATATATATATATATATATATATATATATATATATATATATATATATATCTTCTTCTTATATATATAAAATAGGATGTGTGTATGTATATATGTAACGTAATGGCTCCAAAACGGCTGGGCCGATTTTGACGAAATTTTGAGGAAACCTTCAGAATACTCGGGCGGGTGACACTGTGAAGTCTGATTTTCGGTCTGTGGGCGGAGGGGCGTAGCAAAATCCGATTTTCATATTGCACCACCAATGACATATACATAAGTATACTTATTTTTTGTGCTTTTTCACTTTATTTTACTTTTTTTTGAAAGCCGTTGTCATGTTCTTCAAAACGATATATCAAACTCTTAAATCGGTTATGTAGTTCCGAAGATATTTACAAAAAATCTATGCTAATAATGATTCAATATCAAAATTTTAAAACTTTCGAAATGTTGCATTAAAAAATCCGAGTTTTCGGTTTATTTACAAAATATTTACATCATTCGATAACACAAGATATTCCGTGCTTACTTAGGTGCAACATTGTACAATAAGTTAAAGATCTATACATATAAAACAGGATATATATATGTATATGTAACGTATGGACTCCAAAACTTTATGATATGTATTCCATGGATTTTATTTAAAGGCCGTAAATTTCGTTAAACGTTCAATTTAAATCGTATGGTAATATAACTTTTGAGCTATTTGCTTAGGGTCAGCAACACGGACGGGGTCAGCTATATGTACATAAAAATTACGTGTGTGTTCGTGATCGCTAAACTCAAAAACTACTGCACCGATTTTGACCAAATTTTATATGCATGCTCGTTCGTCCGACAGATGGCCCAATATCTTGTTTTTTGTGTTTTGCCCTATAGAGATTAGCGCAATAAGCCTATGCTGCGTTTTGCTGAAAGCGTTGGGTCTTTAATCAGCGTGTAGTGGGGTTAATTAGCCCGATACCGGTATTTGAACAATAATTGCTATGTCGATTTATTGCAAATTTGAAGGCAAAACAATGTTTGCCCGGGTAAGCTAGTAATTCATAAAATGAGAACGGCTTGGCCGATTTCTGTAAAACTTTTTGTCAGTTGTTCGTATTTTCGAGGAGAAAATTTTGGAAAATCCTTCCGGAAAAGTCGGAAAATTGGAAAAATCGAGTTATTGTATGAAATTTTGTTTGAAATTATTCCTTAATGGCTTTTCAAATTAAAAAATAGAAAGTTTGTCTGAAGGCTTAAAATTGGGTCGAGGCGAAGTTCGCCTGGTCCGCTAGTATACATATATAACATATATAGTATACATATATAACATATATATATATATATATATATATATATATATATATATATACACACACACACACACACACACACACACACACACATATATATATATATATATATATATATATATATATATATATATATATATATATATATATATATATATATATATATACACACACACACACACACATATATATATATATATATATATATATATATATATATATATATATATATATATATATATATATATATATATATATATATATATATATATATATATATATATATATATATATATATATATATATATATATATACTTATAAAATTTGCTATTAAACCGAAAATTTCAAATTAATATGTAGATGATTTATTTTGTATAATATTAGATAGTGAAATACAATGTATGTTAGAAAATTTCAATTCACATCATCCTAATGTTAAATTCGCTGTTGAAAATTTGCGAAGGATAATGAATCTCTTATATAAACATTCCAAGGGATCTATTACGAATACGGCGAAAAATCTTATAGATAAAATTATCACAATCACTGATATTAGAAGAATGAAAGAAAGATTAGGAATATATTCAGTTAATTTGCTAAATTGCTAATTAATACGACAATATAGAAGTTTGAGGTATATGAGTAGTTTAAAAATAGTTTTTGAACCAAAATCTTTGAAATCATCATTTCTCCTCTGTCAGGGAGCGAACCTGCGGTACTCGGTTTTGTAGGCATTAAGGTAGTAGAGTATTAATCACTGTGGGTACTACTGTTCAGTGACACTAACGTAATTTAGAAAATCTCATGATGTTGACTTGACCTAAACAGCAATCGAACACAGGCTCTCAGTCATAAATTGCTTTGTAGTCAACGTGCTAACAACTTCAGCCAACATCACTCTGTGAATCGTACTACGCATTATGCTAGAGTTAATGTCGACGTCGTCGACGGCGTCAAATGTCAAAAAAAATTGAATCGTATGAAATTGTATGAGAGTAGTTAATCCCAACGAACTGACCTTCGTAGACTAGTAGGTAGTGTACTAGACTCGTAGTGCGAAGGTCCCAGGTTTGAATCCTGCCGCAGAACTCTGGCAGTTTGTGTCTGTTAATTAAAGGGAGCGCACAACAAGCCTTCACTGGCTTAAGTGTATGTCGTTTAACATGGGCTATCACACCCCTCCAATCAACCTAACCTAACCTATCCTAATCTCAACAACGTAAGAAATTTGACGTCGAAAAAGTTCAATCTGTTTCAACTTTTTCGGCGTTGAGAGGTGAAAAAGCCTGAGAGTGGAAAAGCTGAGAGATAAGTATATGCGGGAGAAAAAGTCAAAAGAGAACAGATGTCGTCGACGACGTTTACATTAACAGCAAAATGAAATTTTGCGCCGAACATCACACTTTCGGCATTAAGACGCCGTCAACGACGTCGACATTAACTCTAGCATTACAGAGAAAAGTCGTTCTTTAGTCCAACAGTTCGTGTAGGGAATAAACTCCCTACTGAGGTCTTTTCCGTTAATCATGTGAGTTAAATGTCCACAATCACCACTCCCTATTTTCTTAGTAATAGCACAGTGCACTGCATGAGTAGCGGTCATCCTCTGAGCACTGCTCCAATAAAAATACATATATGTAAATAAATCACTAATACTCGTACATATGCACGTATGTATGTATGTAAGTATATACTTATGTATGTAACTTGCTCACAAAGCCAATATGATGCTGGTTGATCTTCAGACAGAAAAAATTTGAGTACATCAAAAAAAAACCGTCACGAATAACTTCAGCCTCCCAGTGATACATAAAAAATTTGGACATGCAATAAAATCCACACGTGCTATTGGTCGAAGTAAAGACCATCGAGTGTGTAAAATATTTGAAGTGGTTTGATCCAAAGCCACACATTCCTTCTTCTCTTTAAATCTTTGCTTTTCTTGGCAATATTACGTTAAGAAGGAGGGACACCACCGCTGTCAGTCTAATGGAAGAGATGTAAATGTCATAAACAGATATGGAAAGCAAGTTTTAGTCTGGCGCTGTGCAGACTATAACGAGATCGTTCACATTTGAAGCCTAGTGCGGAGTTCTGCCTGAATTTCACGTGCCCATAAGAACTGGTTGTGGAAAGAAATATTACAGCAATTCAGGTTGATAAATTTCATAAAAAAAGGAATATACACGGAATTTTGAACATTTATTGTCTATTACAGGGATGTAATAAGCATTAGAGGAGACTTTTTTCCGTCAACTAATACAGAAATTAATGTTCAGATTGCTTAGTCAAGTAATTTTTTACATTTCATGTTTATTGTACCCTGTAATTTATTCTTGTTATTAGTTTATTAGTTATTCTTATTAGTTCTTGTTAAAAAATATAAATTTTGTATATAAGTATACAAATAAATTTCTACAGACATTTAAACAAAACAATTTTTCTGTATAGAAATAAATGCAAAATTTCAAACCTGAAATTCAGGGAGAACACCGTATTAGGCTTAAGATATGAAATACTAGTGATACGATTAATAATTTGATAACAAAATATAATAATAAACACATCGGGAGGGAACTCTCCAAAAGGCGGCCAAAAATTAAATTCAAATGGAATAGTCTCAAATGGAAAACGATTGTATTTTTTGCCACTGGGTAATCTTCTTGTGCTTTATACCATTGTACACATACATACATAAGTATGTAAATAAGTACATACTAATACGTAAAATAGCTTTCATAACTATGTGTGTACATACATACATAAATACATACAAACATGCATTCATACGTAGTCATACATAGTTGTTATTTTATATCGAAAGGTTCCTTCCGTCACACTTTGGCAAACATATAAAGTTCCTAACATCAACAACATGGTATACTTATGTACATAAGTAAGTACTTATATTTACGTGCGTATGTATGTATGTGTATCTGTACACTTAAACGAAAGACTGGGTATCTTAATAAGCGAACGCAAAAAGTGGATATTGTAAAGTTTGTACTTTTTGACAATGATTTTAGTTTTTATTAATTTTAAATTTACCTGCATGTTGCAAGAAGTATAGGTTCATCTGCATTTTTACAATTTTGTCCCCCTAAAAAGTCAGAATGCATATTTCAAGACTTTAGACCGAAAAATGCAGCAAACAATTACAGTGAAGTTGATTTATACCATACACCCCCGGTTATGATAAATTACCGACTATGGCGAATAACATACAAATTATTATTATTCATACAAATTATTATTATGGTTATAACGATCTTCTGTTATAGTGCATTTTGGTTTATAACGAACTGGGGCCAAATTACGGCATTCGATATCGATCGAAATTTCAATACAATTCAAGAAAATTTTGTTTGAAATTTCGTTCGATATCGAATGCCGTAATTTGCCCCCTGTTTTCTTGTATCTGGTACAAAAATATTTGTAAATTTCTACGCTTATGACGAACAGAAAAAAGTCGAATATTTCTCCGCTTATTTTCTACACCGTTAATACAATTATTTGCCATTATTTGGCAACGCGATCAAAATCATTTACACTATGTGACATTTGTAAGCACACCCGGCTTTACATGGAAGATAAGTTTCGTCATACGACCGTGTCAACCGAAAAATTATATACATACATATAAGTATATTATGAAAAAACGTGTAAAAAAATTTGCTTTGAACAATAAATGGTGAAGAATTCCTATTTTTTAGATTTTTATCATAAAAAGTATATATAGATATAATATTTATAGATATAATATTTAGAATCAGGGCGTAAATCAGCCTACATACCTTCAGTAGAAAGAGATCACTTATTTTGTCATTCGATAATACCGGCTATTCTTTTGTGATGCTTTTGGCGACTTGTCGTTTAAATATCGGATGAAGGTGTGACCTAAAATTATAAATTTATTGAAAAGATTCGTACATGAAATCAAGAAATTGTAAGAAAATATATTGCTTTTCTTGGGCCATACATTCCACTGCTGCTTGCTGCGGACTCATTGGAAAACATTTAATTATATTTTATATGTAAGTCTAGCAGAAGTGTCCGATAAAAGTCGTAAGAAAATGTGTTGACGATTCTGTTAAATGTCTTAAGGGAAATTAAATTTCCTTAGGACAATGTGCATACTAGTCTGATATTAATCGGTTACCAGTTCGGAAAATATTCAGAAACTTCGCACCAGAAAATCACCGGGTATTCTGATAAATGTCTAATGGAATTTTAGGCACAGCGGTTGATTATCTGGTAGGGTTGTAGATTTGTTCTGACATGGGACACGTGAAATACACTGAGTACGTGCTTTAGCAAGGGCATTCAAGGATACATGAACAAAAATGCGTAAATGATTTTTCGCGTTACGAAAGGAAGTTAAAAATAGAGGTTAGAATTGCATTTCTGAGCCCGCCGATCACCGATATATAGGCATTATGCTGGTAGTAATAAGAACTCCACCGTCGAACATGATCCGGAAGACACTGCATACACGGAAAGCAGCTAGCCTGTACAGTGAGGAAATTTAGAATATCTACGTAAGTTTTGCGTAGTGAATGACATTTCTGACAATCTCGGCCAACATTCTTCTCTGCTATTTGGCATGATAATTTGCTCGATAATCTGGCGCCAATATAATCCAGATGAGCCATAAAAAAAGACGGCAGTGTGTTATGACACCAAGGTAGTTGAGATATGTATGTATTCGTCTCAATGCAACAGGATGTAACATAATTCTAGAGATGTCATGATTAAGATCGCACTGATCTTTATCCCAATGTCAATCTGTGAAATAGATGAAATGCATCCAGAAAGATGATATAACCGTTCCTAGACTTGCACACTGCATCCCTAAAAGGAATGGCCTCATTATTTTATCACAGGTCTTCATAGTGCATCTATCTCTGTATGCTCTCGGGCCTATAATAACTCACTCCCTCGGTGACATCACTACCTGTTCTCCTAATAAGTAAATGCCCCTGCGGGCAACGTATGTACTTATACTTATATGTACATCCATAAATAACAAAATACCTACAGAAATTATTAAAATCATCTAAACAACCAAAATAAAGCTGCACACGCGCTCCTTTACGCCCAGCGTAATTGTCACAGTCTCGAATTATTTGATAGTTACCCAACCATAAAAAGTTTTTTACTTTGTTTTTTAGACTTTGTTGAATCACGCATCGGAGCGTTTTGCTTGTATGTATGTATGTAGTTATATAGAGAATAAAAAAACAATAAATCTCTTGTTTTTATTCATAAAAAAGAGATAGAAAAGACAGAACAGTAAGTTTTAAATTTGTGTGTATGTATGTATTTATGTATGTATGAACTTGTTTTAATTTCTTTCTTACGTTACACATATAATGTAACATGCATAGTATGTACAGTAGGGTGTCCAAAATAATCAAATTGGACGACACCATTGATATATGTCGCTAGAGGTCGAAATTCAAATAAACGAATAATTCGATCACTTTTAAAACGTACTCCTTAAATATACTAAAACTATTTTGAACATGTGTTGATATTGGCATAATTAATATATTATAGTATTAAAAAACTGTTATTATCATACTAGAATTCAACTGTCAAAAATAAGTTTGCCCCAAAAGTCCATAATGTAAAAATAAACGTTTTAGCTTACATACTTATATCAGGTTCTTATAGTTGCTGGAGATTATCAAATAAAATGTGTCTTTACATTGTACCACAAAAAAAGAAAAGAAATCTGTCAGTGTCAAAATACCATGTGATTTAAGATGAAACTTGTTTATTTGCCATGCTATATATATATATATATATATATATATATATATATATATATATATATATATATATATATATATATATATATATATATATATATATATGTATATATATATATATATATATATATATATATATATATATATATATATATATATATATATATTTGTTTATGTATGTATATAACAGGCTGCGCAATACTAATGTCATATTTGATAATATCATTAAAAAAACAAACTGAAAATTTGCGAAATAAGTTGTATCAATACCGCACCACCCCATGGTTCGCTCTCTCCCTTTATATATAAGTATATATATATATATATATATATATATATATATATATATATATATATATATATATATATATATATATATATATATATATATATATATATATATATATATATATATATATATATATATTTACATCACAAATGTCAAACCAGAGTGACAAATGGTAGCCGACTCAAATTATGGCCAACTTGTAATAAGATTTTGTAGAAGCAAAATAAAGGAAAAGGGAACAAAAGACTGCTTAAATAAGCTTTCTTATATTTACACTATTCAAATCAAAAATGGATGGTGTAATATTTTCACAACATTTAGAAAAACAACATGCAGTTTTCTTGACTTATACTAGGCAAGCTAAAATTAAACACATATATGCTAATTTTTTATTATTTAGTGGAATTGCTACCAGTATTGTCAGCTCTGATGTGATGAGAGCCAGTAATTTCTCTTCTACTGATACATTTGTGGCCATTTTAATTTTTATTTAAATCCAAGATGAATGTAAATACAGTTTCAGTTTTTCGGTCTAGATTAAAACTCTTATTTAAGTGATCTGAAAACATGGCATCACTAAAAATCAGCCGATTAGTACAAACAAAAAATATTGCAGAAGACTATTATTGTAAGTTAATAAATAGACATTTTAAAAAACCAAAAATCTTGAATTTTATTTTTCATGAAAATACTTATTAAAGCTCATTTTTGTGATCTGTAATTTTTTTGGACATTAAATAGCAACGTTGGCTACTTAAGTAAGATTTAAGTTTCATATAAAATATGCTGTTTACACTGTACGATTTTCTTCATTCTACACAGATTTTTTGCAGATCGAAATACTCAGTCGCCTTGTGATAGTCGTTATAGACAAGTGTACCGATGAAAAATAAATTTATTTTATGCTTTTTTCGTATACAGGCGGGCAGCTGTAAAGCTGGTCAAAAGCAAACTGCTTTCCAGCATGTAATCAGCAGTTGCAAACTGCTCGGACGCCCCTAATATGTATTAAAAAATTTCCTATATGTATATAAATATATATGTGTGTATGGATCTGTGCACATACTTATGTATGTATGCATATCGAAAGATAGATGTGGCAGAAACATACATACATTTAAGCCCAGTGTGTACATAAGTCTGCATGCATACATATGTATGTATGTACGTATGTACTCGTATGTATATACATAAGTACATGCACGCGTATATACTTATTTACATACATACATACATACTTATATACGTACATAAATACATACATACATACATATTTAATGTTCCTCTAATTTTCAACTTTATGCGGAAATTTTGATTTTTTATGTTTTTCTCAATTAAGGTTTAGTTGTTGTTGTTCAGTGTTTGTTTTAAAAGTGAACAAAAACAGAAACACAAACGTTAATAATTTCCCTGAATTCAAAGCCATAACCTAAATTAATTTTTTTTTTCGTTTTTTATGGTAAATACATATTGTACATACATGTAAGTATGTACTTACATATATTTTATTTTTATTAATTTATGAATTGAATATGAGTTGAGGATGTAACAAAATCCTTAAAACTAGAGTTTTGCATCCGAAATAATGAAATAACCTTTTCCTAGAAGTATTCCGGATTTCAGCATTCTTCCACTATTGGCCTTGTAGAACCTTTTTTATTTTGTGCCTAAATATTTAATCCTCTCGATTTGAATATAAGTAATTATGTATAAACCTTGAATTACCCGTCAAGTTCTAATTTTCATATTCATTTTATTAATTTAAAATAATGTTCTACGGAAAACATAATTTGTCCTTTGTTTTTAGAAAAATGTATTCGAAAGTGATCAGGTGGTGTAAGGGCACCACCATGGTACAAGAAGGTCACATCTTTTAGCTCTCCTCCACAACTTGTGGGAAGCTTACATCAAATACATACATCGAGTACATACTTACACATGTATGTAAATATCTATCACATGTTGGGGCTCAGAGAGTCTACCGGCTCAGAGAGTCTACGTAGCTGTATTGGGCATCTTACCATTCCACAGTCCGTAAGTGAAAAAGTTTTGAGAGGCAAACGAAATACAAGACTCATTGCCTAAATTGCAGCGAACCCATCTCACATTATGGCACCTCGGAATGGCTTGAAAAGATTGGCGCCATAGATTATGTTGCGCCAAGGATGGACACCACTACCATCGACATTTATTTGGATAGTCTTGATGCAATCAGAGCTCTTATTTCGAAGTGTATGTATGAGGGCATACAGGCTAACGAATTGTTCGATGAATGTGAAAGATATATGTAGCTTGAATTGCCCACAGTGAACTCAGATAGAACATCCTGTATTAAATTCCTTGTATATATATATATATATATATATATATATATATATATATATATATATATATATATATATAAGGGACATTGAAGAAGGAGATTGAAGATAATGACTATGTCCATTAAGGGTGCGATATGTATAGTACGTAGGAAGCTAGACCGATCTAACTTTTAGCTTCATTGTTTGAGCAAAAGTCATAACATATCGTGTAAAGTTAATAATCATTGGTAAAAAGGTAAAAGCAAAATAAGTCTGCCATCTTTTCAAACTTACATCTATACATGCACACATGCATACGAATATATGTATGTGTATGTAAGTAAACAGACGATCACTTACTCATACAATCATTCCATGTAACATAGATAAGTACGTACATATACATATGTACATACAGTTACAGTAAAGTGTTGCTTGTGCTTTCTGACTGACTCTCTCGTTGTCGTAGTTTGTAGCAATACATTGGCTGTTTGTTATACAACAAGTCAGGCTCAAATTGAGTTCAATTCGTTGTTAGGTTCTCTAACTCAATAAGGCCCGGTGCTGTTGTTACCACGGTTTGTTAGCATGTGATGCGGAACGACTGACTTTCTGTGCGCTAAACAACGCTACGTCTTTTATCACAAAACAGTTCTGCTTGAGATCTTTGCGTCTGCGGACAACCTGTCGGATGAAATTAAAAAAGGCGACAAGTGCACTTCTTTTCTCAACACAAATTCTACACAAATTTTTAAAAGCAATAACAATAATATCAAATACAAAACGCGTTAACCAAAGAGATACAAATTATTTACATAGTATGTACACATGTGCGAACGAAAATCAAATACATATTAGATATATAAAAAAGATATACAGAGTATAAAACCATGTACATTATATGTAAGTTAATCTCACACCTACATATATACATTTAGTTTATGCGGACATACATGCATACATATGTATATATGTACATATATATTTATATATTTCGTTCGATCATATTGATTTAATTTAATCAAATCGAAACTAACTTCAATAAAGTGAATGTCAGTTACAAATAAACAAATAAAAAAGGAATACAACAAGAAGTAATGAATAGCAAATATAATATTAAAAAGAGCAAAAACTAAATTATAAAAACAACAATAGATAAATAACCAAGTTGATGTAATTTTACAAAAAAAAAAAAACAATAGTAAATAAATTAAATACTTCTCTCTCAAACTGGTAAGCAGAAGTTTCAAATTCCAACATTCTTACATATTAAGGATTATTCAAATTTTAGCAATAGCAAGTTTAACTATTTAACTATGCATGTGTGTGTGCGTGTGTGATATTAGCTGATGCTTTTAAAAATCTTGTGCGAAACTATGACACTTATACGCAAAGCACTATCTAAATCACCAGCCTACATCACACACATCCATACGCGCGTGCGCACACGCACAGTCTAAGAAGCCATCCTTGCAAAAGAATGAAGTGAATATATATGTATACACATATATATATATATATATATATATATATATATATATATATATATATATATATATATATATATATATATATGTATATGTATATATATATATATATATATATATATATATATATATATATCTATATATATATATATATATATATATATATATATATATATATATATATATATATATATATATATATACATATATATCTATATATATATATATATATATATATATATATATATATATATATATATATATATATATATATATATATATATTCTTAAATGCAAATTTGATTATTCGTTCGAATCGATTTTAGAATGCCTGTAAGAATATACTATATAAATCGTATTTACAAGTGCAATTGACATGAAAGAAATTAATTTGTATATCAGCCACATAAAGTTTCATAAAACTTTCCGTAACGTCTCATAAGGATCTGTTTAATTTAGTTTTCTTACAGTGGCATTTTAAAACAATTCTGAAAACGATTTTTTTAAATTCCATTTTGTACAACAATCTATTTGTTGCCGATTTTAATTTGCTACACGTATATGTTTGACATGACGCTCTTGTTTATGACAGCTCATTAATATACATATGTATGTATTTTTTTCTACAATTGGATGAAGTTTGTGTTTTAAAATACACATGGAACAATTAATGTTTTTGTCGTTCAGTCTTGCAGTGAACTTGTATCACTTTCTTTTTTTGCAGCTTTTACATACACATGTATGAATAAAAAATCTACATCCTTTTGTGTTTTGTAATGAAACAAACTTTAAGCTTTGTGAAAGATTTCCACATATTTTTGTTGCAAATTTTGCTTTCGTAAAACAAATTGAACTTCTAATGATGACCTTTTATAAATATATGTGTTTGTGTGTGTGTGTTTACAGTTCATATCATAATATCGTTTATATATAATACAATTATTGTAACAGTGCCAAAGTATTGTCAGAATTCTTTCACCAATAATGAGTAAACGACATTGGATGTAAAAATCATGAGTATTTAAGAGAAATAAAAGAAATAAATCATGCAGTCAGCGACAAGAGTGTGATTAAAATTTCTAATTTTTATTTTGAGCCTTCATACATACATACTTATATATGTGTATGTAAAGAATTATATGCGACCAAACGATTTTATTTTTTTTTTAACCCAATCACCTTAACAGTTGAAATTCTAGAGTGTAGAAAAGCAAAACTTCAATGAATAGCGTGTCTGGGGAGCAAGATAGCAGACATTCCAATAACTTCGCAATGCGTAAGCTAGTTCGATGCGTTTGATGTTTTGTTAGCGCAAGATATTTGGTTTTAACGAACGATTTTGACAATTACAGAGTGCATTAATGCCAGATTTGCGAAAGTGAAAAAATCAGATGCACGTAAACTCAATAAAGGGTACCAATTATCAGATTATGTACCATTTTTCTTGCGCATCGCATACGCATCGAAATAGAGAGTAACCCCCCAGATTAGTGAGATGACTAAATTACATGGATTTATTTTTTCCAATTTATCTAATGTTTTGTCTAATTCTTTTTGGCAAGTGTTAAATCAAGTTCAAATTACTTTGTCATCTTTATTATGCAAATATTGATATTTTCGTGTCAACTGGACTTAAACATTGCACGCTTTAACCGCCAAAAGAGTTTTCACAGGAGAAGTGTTTTTATTAACTGCAGTTGTGCTAAATTGTCTAGCTATTGAGAAATTGATGTTGGTTTAGATTTGTGTTGCGAATTCTAATGATTATATAACTTTAAGATTTAATTTTAGTGATCGTAGTGTATCGATTGCGATGAAAAAATGAAAATCGAAAATTATGTTACTTTAGCTTTTGTCCTTATTTATTAAAATTTTGTAAAATTTTAAGGATCTCAGTAGGCAACTCATATTATAATATTTTAGTTATTTCTAACGTTTCAGAACCTATACTTTGTGTCGGCCCAATTTTTTGTTAACAATTTTTCGCTCCTGTCCCATTCAATGCGAAAGAAAATTCCCATCGAGCATATGTATATGTTGAAAACAAAAACAAATACCTAAAAATTTTTATAAAAACAAAAACAAAAAACCGAATATATTTTTGTTTTCAATATGAATGTGTATATACTATATGTATGTACCTACGACTACATGCATAAATGTTCGAATGAAATTTTCGTTTATATTTAGTGGGACTGACTGCAATTTTGTTGCCGCTGCTAGATTCGAAAAAAAGGAATTACTATAGGCATTGTCGGAATATTTATTTAGCCGATTTAATACGTATTACTTTTTATTACATTACAAGTCTATGAGTAAATAAAAAATACAATGTACCTTCTGACATTCCGGCGAATCTTTCATATCCACTTAAACCTAAAAGATGTAGAGATGAAAAGAGATGAGGTAAATATGAACCCAATTTATCATCTAAACAGTGCCCTGTTGTGGAAGTCATAGAAAACGCATTTTACTCATATAGGTGGAATTATAAATACTTGAATTTATCGTTTAAAGATTTCTATCTGTCCTTGTAAAAGTAATTTGTACAATACGTGAACGATTTTGAAATCTAATAGTTCTAAAAAGACAAGTTATAAAGCGACATTTAAGATAATACTTAAATGTAAGTTCCAAATGCTTTTCAAATGGTTTTAATCGTGTGCCTACATAGGAATCTAAAAACTTCATGCAGCACATTTGTGGTTCTCCATTCGTTACCAACCAACACACGCATTAAAAGTTCATGACAAATAGTACGCCCAACATGTAGAAGAAGAAACAAGTTCAAATCGTTTAACCTTTTAAATGTACTTCTATATAATTTTATATATATAGCTTTTTATTTATATTTTAATCATATATATATATATATATATATATATATATATATATATATATACATATATACACATATATACATATATATATATATATATATATATATATATATATATATATATATATATATATATATATATGTATAGAATCATAATATAATCATATATACATATGCATATATATATATATATATATATATATATATATATATATATATATATATATATATATATATATATATATATATATATATATATATATATATATACTTACATTGAATATAACAAACAAAAATTTGTATTCATAAAAAGATCTAAAGCTCGGTTATTGAATAACATATATATTTTAATTTCAAGCAATAAATATGGGTTAAAAGGTAAATAATTAAAATTAAAATATAAAAATATAAATATATATATATATAAAAAACAAATCTCCCCATAGTGCAAATCGATATCTCAACTCCATACAATCAATCAGCTGCCATTTTTGGTTTTCCAATATAAATAACACCAAAAATTTTCCTTTTTTTATTGTTGCTACAAAATTTTGTTTTTCATAATTTTAATTAATATTTAATTTCCCTACAAAAAAGGTTATGTATATTTTTAACCTATTCATAACAGATAAAAGGTTATCAGGCCTCCAACTTACACAATCAAGTCAAGTCCAACAGGTACAGACATAAATATGACTCCAAAACGTGACTTTTCCATGAATGGGGAGTGGTTATTTACTACTTGAAAAATTATGCAATTGAAAGTGTTTATTTTCAAACTAACAACTTTATGGTCGATCTACAATACGATAATTATAATATTATTCTTTTGTGTATATATCGAATTATATCTGGTTTAATTTAATTTTGTTCGGGGATTATGAGTTCGATGCCCGATAACTTCAATCTGTTAAAATCTGGAAAAAATATATATAAATATAAAAAAAAATATATACAGTAGAGGCTCGAAAAAGTTAAGTAGTTTGTTTTGAGGGTGCTTAACTTTTCCGAATTCTTAACTTTTCCGTGATATGAAAAATGCATGTGTTTATACATGTATTTATACATTGTATATATATTATTAATATGTATTTAATACACATGTATATATGTATGTATGCAAATGTATTAATTTTTAGCTTTTAAAATAGGACCACTTAGTGGACAGTTTCTTTCACGTTGATATAAGAACCATTTGTACAGCTGCTTCTCCAAATCTACGAATTCTGCCTTATGTAAAGTCTTTCTCTCAATTTCGTCACATGTACCTGACACTGCAGCATAAATGTTTGCTTTGTTTCTTTTAATTTTAGAAATTGAAGATTCAGAATCATGAAAATTAATGGCCAATCGATTAGCCAAAACGCCTTCATCTAATTTTTTTAAAATCTTGCATTTTTCGGCAACTGATAACCTTTTTTGCTTACGTGCTGCTGACATTGTTACGATCAAAAGAAAACTAATAACTGATGCAAAAATAGTATGAAACATTACGTACGAATGTAAAGAATTTTTTAACGGTAAATGACGATTGGATATGTGTTGAATTTTTTTATGCTACCCATGTACTTATATAGTACTACATATATTAATGCAACAATCGACATATATATAAGAATTCAAAATGATGTTAAAAATAGAAAAAATTAAATAAAAACAAAAATTACTCAAAAAAGTTAAGAAGCACTTAACTTTTTAGAGTTCCGTATGGTGACAGAAAGCTGCTTAACTTTTCCGTATTCTTAACTTTTGCGCGTCTTAACTTTTATGAGCCTCCACTGTATATATATTAGAGAATTTAATTTCCTATACGAACAAACGAACATACTTGTATATGTAAATTACACTTAAGAAAAATGTTTTAAAATTTTTCTGAACAAAATGAAATACATATATGGAAGAACTTAAAATGGCTGCGCATGATATGGAGTTGAGATATTGATCTGAGTTTTGGAGAGATTTCGTTTTATACGCGGACAATAGGACATGCAGAAAATGATAAAGAAATTTTACCAATTATGTATATATATATATATATATATATATATATATATATATATATATATATATATATATAAATATATATATATATATATATATATATATATATATATATATATATATATATGTATGTGTATATATATATATATATATATATATATATGTATATATATATATATATATATATATATATATATATATATATATATATATATATATGTATATGTATATATATATATATATATATATATATATATATATATATATGTATATATATATATATATATATATATATATATATATATATATATATATATATATATATATATATATATACATATATATATATATATATATATATATATATATATATATATATATATATAGCCTGTGAGAAAAAAATTATTAACGAGTAACGAGTTTGTTTGTTTTTTTTTCTTTTTTTGTAATGGGTAAACGTTCTCAAATCGAAAATAACCTCTGTGTGATGTACCCTCTCCACTATCAACTTTTGATTATGTAAACCTCACAATCCTTCATGTCGTCAACTGAATGAAGTTCAAGACATGACCGTGAAAACAACTAAGTATTCCCTCAACATTTTCATTGTTTTCATGATAATGGTGGGTATTTGTATAGTTTCCTAACCAACTTTTTACTGACCTTGAGCTTAATTTCCCATTTTCATTCAAATGTTTATAAAAATACATGCGACTACATACATAAGTATATACATACTTAAGTATATTGGCGTTTGTGGTGTTTGTATGTCACACTCTACTATATGTATTGTTGGCGGCAAAAAAATATTCACACACTACTCACTCACTTCTTTCTTCGTGTGTCCATATCAATGAAGAAATAATACAAGTGTAGTACAAATATGAGAAAAACACTAATTTGACTGACAAAGCGACTAAGTGTGTGAATTTGTTCTCCCACCGAGAAAAAAGGTTTATAAATTTATCATTGTTTACAAACTCATGCAAATACTCGTATGTGTTAGACAAAATAATTAATTTATACGTTAAAATAATTTCTTTATTCCCACTCTTTTCATTTCACAGGCCTTACATTTTTTAAAGTTAATTTATTATTTATTTATTTTGTTTTGTTTTGTAAAACAGTCACCGATATTTCGCTATAGAGTTCGAAATTTGATTAAGGGGTCACCAAGAAACACGCAGTGTTTCTTGAAAATCTGGTGTCATAATATTTTTATCTCCACCTTCTTGATCTCTAATAGATGAGATAGGTGAAAATGGAACTTAATTAGGATTCTGGTTCTTTGTACAGATTCTGAATATTTGTCGTAGATAAGGATATGACGATAACTTTCTAAACACTAAGGCCAAATAGAGGAAAGGGGCCTTATGTTTACACGTTTTCTTTGAAAGACCGCATCGTTGGTGCTTCAAAGTCAATTCTATCAAGTTCCAAGTATGCCAAGTAGCTACTGATATGCAAATAGTTATCTTGCAAACGATTGATTGGTTGGTCACTTGGAAAATTCTATAATCTATAAACGCTGATCCTTAAATTGCTTTGGTCGAAAGTTACCGATCTTACCAATGCTCCAGTGTTAACAGGATACATTTCTGCTTGGTAGAAATAAGTGCAGAGTACCGGAGTCGTTTCCGAAATGATCGCAACTTTGTATTTTTCAAATGTATAAAAAACCTATTTATCTCATTAATTGAAAAACTAGCTCCTTTACAGGATTGCATGAATTTTCCAAATAAGTTTGCGCCTACAAAAGACCACTAAACTCCTTTTTTATTTTAAAAAGGCACAAAATGTTACACTTTTTCTTAGCAACGGAAACGTCATAAAAGTTGCCAAAGAATAGGGAAAATTTCCAGAAAATTAGTTAGGTTTTTTTATTGGAAGATACTCGTAAAATGCCAAAACGCTTTAGGAGAGTTTTCCAAAAATAGTGATCACTTTAAATAAAATATAAGTCCAACTAAAATTTTTCAAAAAATTTCTAATGGGCATTAGAAGTAGTGCCCAAAAATGACCCACATAAGTTTTTCACTCAAAAGGGAAAATGCTTTGCTTGTTCAATGAAGTCAAATCATCAACATCATACATTTTTCGGATGTGTGGTGTGGACTGTTTAAAGCGATGGTAGCTGGACAGCACCGGCAACGATTGATACTCTTCTATGCTGATGTAAACCACAGTACCCTTTTCGTCGGTAATGTTAGCATAATCGTCGGCGAAGTAAAACAATTTATAAAATGGCTACAACAACACATAAGTACATCTTAAGAAAGTTAATGCGTCTTCTCAACACCAATGGCGCTGCAACATTGCTGTAAAATTTATATAAGCGTGCATTAGCTGAGTTGAATAAGAATTAAGCTCTTACACACTCTCTTTCTAAAATTTTCACCACCTGTTCGCTCTCTAACACTATCCATTTCGCAAAAGAAGTAACACTTTAAGTAGTAGACATTAATGCCTGAATGTTACTGCTCTTTATAAAAAAATTGGAACCAGACAATTTAGTTCATTATAGACGAAGTAAATATTTCTTCCAACATTGAAATAGACTACATTACACATGTTACCAAATTCATTTATTTGTTTATCACTTTGCCCTATACAGGTAAATAATTATTTTAAGCAAATAGAAAATGAGTGACGCCCGTACAAGCGTTTTTACACTCGTTACTTGCAAAAACAGCTATAGGCGGCGAAAACTCGCTATTACCGAAGTTCGTTACAACCGGATTACTTTTTACTCGTCTTAAGCAACCAAAATTTACCCAGTAATTTACAAAGACTTTTTTAATTGTCCTAAGCCGATTTTAGCTGGAATTTTTGAAACCGGTAATTTTGAAGGTACATAGTTTTATATTTGTCGCAGGAAGTGCTTTGGACATGCCGCTTAACAAAAATTAAAAATGTTTTCTTATGATTAATTGAACGCTAAAACTAATTAAAAGTTAAAATAAAAACCTGTGAAACACCATTTATCTAACTGCAGTTATTATCATTCAAAATGTTTGGCGCGAAAGTGTAAAACACCCCCACAGCTGACAGGAATATTCTCCCTCGAGTGCCTGTGCGAGTATTTATTAATAAGGAACATATAAGTGAATATACATAAATATACTTTGAATTTAATATATGTAAGTGTGTATGTACATATGTATGTATAAATGCTGTCGCATGTAGACTAATGAGTCCGTCACTCACTTAAACGAATAGTAGAAACCTGTCGTTTTTTTTTTGTTTTCTTTTTAAAGGGTACTAAGACGAAATAAAGGAAAAGAACGTAGTTTGTACTGTAAAAAATATATTTTTGGCGGTGTTTGCTTTTACATCGTCTGTATCGTTCTTTATTGCAATTACATGCAACATGCATATATGTACATGTACATGGCACTGTTGGGATTCGCGGTACAATTATGTGCTAAACTGACAATACTTGACGCAAGAATATGAGTAATTAGCTGCTTTGAAAAAATAAAGCTGATGTTGAAATTGATTATTCTCAGAATTTGGAGTAACAAATGAAACAGGATGATGCTATTAAATGTGCTCAGCAAATCAATATCTATTCTACTACCCAGCGCAAAATCGTACCCAATAAGAATTGACAGGGCCTGAACTATGTTGAATTCGGAATTTATTATCCTTAACAAGGAAATGTCTTAGGAAAGTAGTGAATTAATTAATGTGTACATCACATGCATTTAATAACACAGTGCAACACGAAAAAAAATAACCATATACGGACACCACTACGTGATAAAAGACTAAAAAAAGACCCGTGTCTCCCAATTTTTCCCAAAATCATGCACTTTTTTTATGGGCCGCCAAAGATTTGGGGCCTCGGTATCATTTTCGCAAAAAAGTGATCATTTTCTCGGGCTCATATCTTGCAAACCGTTCCGAATTTCGATTTACTCTCTGAGGCAAACTTGTAGCTCTTGTCATAAAGAACAAAAATTGCGAACATATAAAATCAAAAAAACTTCACCTTCCAGATAAAAATCGCAAAAAACTTAAAAAAATTCGATTTTTTAACATTAGCATGTTAACATTAACAAAGCTGTCAAAAATGTTGTTAACATGCTAATGTTAAAAAATCGAATTTTTTTAAGTTTTTTGCGATTTTTATCTGGAAGGTGAAGTTTTTTTGATTTTATATGTTCGCAATTTTTGTTCTTTATGACAAGAGCTACAAGTTTGCCTCAGAGAGTAAATCGAAATTCGGAACGGTTTGCAAGATATGAGCCCGAGAAAATGATCACTTTTTTGCGAAAATGATACCGAGGCCCATAAAAAAAGTGCATGACTTTGGGAAAAATTGGGAGACACGGGTATTTTTTTTTAGTCTTTTATCACGTAGTGGTGTCCGTATATGGTTATTTTGCCACGACTTAAAAAATTACACACAGTGTAAGTCATTGTTATTATAATATTTTTTCTGAGGAACAACGTCATATGAAGAAACAAAACATTATTTCCTCTGCAAATATGGGAATTTACGTGTATAGTTATTGTGTCAGTTTAACTTAACTTTTCGATTCCAAAGAAACTCAAATTATATATTATGTTGTATACAGTTTTAAAAATTTATGGCTTGTTGTGGCTTTAGCTGTTCATATGCCGACTTTTCATTAGTTACTAAAGCAAATCGTCAGTGAACTTTAAGCAGTTTGAAAACATTCAATCTCATATGTTTATTTCAAACAAATCAAATACAATATGAGAATTCTCTATCGCACATGTTTATTGCAAAATATATAATCATAGTAGGCTTAGAAGGCTTATATACAAGCACCCAATTAACAATTGGGTGCTCAAATAGACTCAACATGAGTCCATTTTATATTTGAGGTATTCAAAATGTACACTCGTATGCTATCAGTGATATTGTCATAAAGTCCTAAAAATATAAATTGTTATCCTTTTTTTCAACAGATATATTAGGTTAGGTTAGGTTAGGTTAGGTTGATAGGAGGGGTGTGATAGCCCATGTCATACGACATACACTTAAGCCAGTGAAGGCTTGTTGTGCGCTCCCTTTCAAACTGTCAGAGTTCTGCGGCAGGATTCGAACCTGGGACCTTCGCACTATGAGTCTAGTACACTACCTACTAGTCTACGAAGGTCAGTAACAGATATATTAAATAATTTTTATGACAGCACTCATAAGACAATATGACCAATAGCATACCTTGTTAGTTTGGAACGATTTCCCATCATACCACGTCAAATTTGCTTTGAGAACATCGTGAGCTACCCAGCTATAAGTAAGATAATACCTTTTTTAATCGATATTAATTGTGCGGAAAACGGATATTTTACATTAGCACTGGACGGACATAACGAACTTTTCAGTTTAACGAACAAGCCTGACAGCTCACGAACCGTATATGTATACGTAAGTTGAAAATTTAGCTAGTCTCGCCCAAATCCATATTATTTTTATTAACAAAGAAGTCAGGAGAGGTAAATTATTGCACTAGCAGAATGGAATAGTACCGTTTTTGATGCTTGCCACACCATCATTATCAGCCAATTTTCAGATGTCTGCTAGTATTTTGGAAAATCATATATTTAACACACTTACGTATTGCCAGAACTCCTTCACCAATAATGATTATATATAGAAAAATAAATGAAGCACCTGACCTTACCACTACATGAACTTGTCACCTACATAGCTGGAATAATAACCGATTAGCGAAACTGATACAAGGCAAAAATAACAATGCGAAAACAGCTGCAACAACTTGTAAAAGATGGATATGCTTTGTGGAAGCCAAATGTTCCCAAGAGGGCTAATGAAGAAAAACCAAATAAAAAAACAAATAGCTAAAATGGCCTAAAACTAGCTTAAAAATGGATAAGCGATAAGAAGTGACTTGTATATTATTTTTATAATACACACTATAATAATTTATATGCAGTTTTTTAATGCTCTTAATTGATAACATTGAGTTAGACTTAACAAGATTTATTTGACTGTAACCCCTATCTACTTCCGCATTTGATCATGAAAGTGACAAATTTAGAAATTTCTTTAAAATTTTTTATTGCCCTCAGCATCTCTGTACTCAAAAGCTCCTGCCAAAAACTACTTGTGTTGTTTGTTATTGCATTTTATATATTAAGTATTACAATACAGTCTGCTCGTTTAAAAATTATTTCCAAAAAAATTAAGCAACATCTTTTCTAAAGTAAAATTTATTTTCAGTCAAGCTTTTTTATTGCTACTGTTAATTATTAATTGAGAGTTTTTAAAATACAAGCAACATTTTTTCTGTATATTTTTAATTTTTTTTTCAGAACTTACAAAATTCTTTGTAGGTCCGCATTCACACAAAATATTTATTCATTCAAAGAATTTTGTTACTGAATTGAAGAGAGAATACAAAAAGCGTTATGTTTTTATTTTAGTTTCTATGCAATGAACTCCTAATAATTATCATAATTTCTATTCGTTAGAGAGTTATAGACCCACTCCCTCCCGAAAAAAATTTCTGGGGCTGTAAACCGCCCTAGAACCTGAAGTAACTGCTAGACTTTAGTACAGATATGTACATGCATAACTGGATTTTTTCTTATCGTCCTTGGCGATTTTCGACTGCAAATTCGACAGTTTGTTCTAGATTTAAGATATCCAGGACATTTTAGTTTCGTTTACTACAAAACGTCGAATTTGTAAACGAAATTTGCCAAATACGTTAGGATCCATTAATTTGTTTCTACATAAAAATATTTTATTTTTCAACCAATAATGATAAAATTGATCAAATTTGTTATTCGAGATATTCTCCAAAATAACTATTTAATATTTTATTGCTTGTTGTTAGCTTACCTGAGTATGTGCCTGCATTTCATTGGCGCTAACCAAATCACCAGTACCTATTAGCCAAATCATGATTGAAAAGCATTCAAGATCACATACTTATACCAAAACTACAAATACTATATGAGAATCCAAACAGAACATAATCATATTTTTCTATTTGTAATCAACAAAAACACATACATAAGCTTTAGAAAGCTTTGTACAAACACAACACAACAAACAATTATAATCGACTTGCGTCTTTCTACTTTTCTTTTTATGCCTTTATACAAAGCGCGATTAATTGCAGGCATATACTCATCTATGCCAACAACAAACAATAAAATAATAAAAAATAATGATAAAATTATTTTCAAATAAGAAAAAAGAAACCATGGCGCCTAATAGGTGTGGAGCTTGATGCTAGTGGCAAAGAAACGATCCTAATTTGATATAAAATCAGTTTCTATGCAAAAAATCATAAAAATTTCACTTCTTTTGAACATAATGACGACAGCTTCTAAATCGCTGAATTGAAGTCGAAACAGAAGCATATTGCAATGACGAGTAAATGTTAAAATCATTAAAAATTACCCAAGTCTACACGACTTCCGGACCCTAATCGCTAAATTTTTGTGGCTTTTTTGGAAGGTTTCTTTTTTTTAACATTTGCTTAATCGCCATTTCATGTGTCATGTTTGCGTAACTTGACCTTTAACTACTACCACCACATGAAACCCCAAATGGTCTTAAGTAAATAATCAATTGAAAAAAGGAAATCAAGGGCCCATTTGGTATCACGAGAAACAGCATGGTAGCAACTAAATCTAGGCACTCAATCGGGCAAAGACTCTTGCGTTTTTACACTCTTGGCAGACCCCAAAAGCGGCAGGAAATAATGCCCGTGAGATTTCAAATACTCTAAGATTTGCTTATGATCGCTTTTTTAAATGACACATATCAAAAATGATTAACTATTCCCTCCATCAAATGCTTATTGCCAACGCTTACCGATGAACGCATAGCCACACATATATATATGCACGTGTTTATACATACACGTACTTACATACTACATGCAAATGTTCCAAACGAAAATATATGAATATAGTTTTATAGGAAGGCGGGAAATGTTCGTAATAAATTTAGGGTTGCTGATGGGAAAGGTGGTGGTTGTAAATAATTATGTATGTAAATGTATGATTGTAGCATATATTTTACATACAACATACATATATGATCATTATGACTATATGTGTATGGTGAGAATGCAACAGCTCGATTCTAAAAGTAGGGTTTGAGTTAAAATATTTTGGTCTTTCACTATTGTCATAAAAGTCTTACGTGAAATGGACGACAACATAAAAAAACAAAAATAATGAAAAAATAAAAACGAAATCTCATTGAAAAACGACCAGGCCCACATCACTGACATTACGAGTATGAAGGGGTGCACTCACGCATATCGGCCGCGCTAGCTGAATCGAACTGTTGCATTGGGTATTTATGTTGCATACATACGTACGTGTACATGCTTCTGTATGAAAGTACCTTTGAATTAACAAACTTTAATGTATGTATATGTACATACATACATATGTATGTATGTGCTTGTGTGTATGCATGTAGTATTTACTTTTTAAATTTTATCTGTGTGCTTCATACATCAAAGTTAATAGGTATGTGTGTACGAGTTTGTTGGCTATTAAATACTAAAAAAATATTTTCAAGGAATAAAAATTTACATTTTAATTTGTTTAATCTATTTTGCCATGGCAATTAAAGAAAAGTGCTTTTAAAAGTTTTAAACTTGTAGCCCACGAAATGAAGAACTTTCTCAATTTAATATTTTGGCACGATCTCTAGCCTTCAATAGCCGATTATCTACGAGTCTCGAGTAAAAACACATTTTGTAATTTTTTAACTACACATTTTTTAAATCTGTAAAAATTATCATAAAAAGTTTACTTGAAAGTGCAAGATTGATAACAGTAATTGGAAAAAAATATATCGCTCAAATGGCCCCCTTTCGATTTGATGCATAATTGCGCTCATTTTATGGCATTTTGAATTGTTGCTTGAAATACATCAAGTTATAACGTAGCCCTTCCGCAATCTTGTAATTTTTTTACAACGCGAATTTTGTATCTTACCGGCGTTCGAGCGTTTTTAAAAAAGACACTTTTGATCAGTTTCAGCGGACAGAACAGTCTGTCTGTTATTTTATTTAATATTATTTAAGAACTTCCAAATGTATTACAATTTTGCTTACTTAGCTTAATTTTTATTTGTTGGCTAACATTTTCATTTATACATATATGTATGTAAGTGTGTGCTAATTAATAAAGTGTTATGATTTTTTGTTATTGTCAAATTTATGCTGAAATGTTGATTAATTACTTTGGGAATATTATGTGTTGCGAAATTTACAGGAAATGTGGAATTGGGTTACTGTCTGGTTTTATTAATTTGGTTTAAGAATTCTTCGAATTTGTCAGGTTCATTTGATTTCATATCAATGTAATTTCTTGTATATGTAACTTCTCCCCTCTTTAGATCAGAATTCTCCTGGATTCGTTTATTCAAATTTATTTTAATATATTTAAATTTTGTTCTCCAAATAGTAATTATTAATATTATTGAAAGTATGAGAAAAATGTTACACCCGTATATGACTTTATTATGGGTTTTTAAATTAGAAATATTTTTAAAATTTATTTTATTTTCTTCATCTATTTGTTCGAAAGTAAGTTTTTCTGTAAAATTCTTTATATCATCATATCGCAAGCTCATAATATTTCCATCGAATTTTTCAACTAAATTAGAATAGTAGTAATCATTAATTTGTATTGAACAATTGTTAAATTGAATTACATAATTTCCATTTAATATAGTATTATTATTACATGTATTGTTTACAAGTAAATTTACTGCGTTTTTAACCATAATGGTTTTTTCATCCAACGCTATAACTTCTAATTCTTTGTTTGTTATTAATTCACAATTCTTTGTTAATATACAATGAGTACTGGGTTTTACGTAAAAACTTCCTCTATTTTGGCTTCTATTTCTTTTTGATCTTTATTTGGTAATGGTACAATTTTTCTTATTTTTACTTGTATGAACAATTTTGGTATTTTAATGCTTAATATTAAATAAGTATTATTAAAAGTTGCTATTCCTTGCAAATATTTTAATTTATTAAAATCAATATTATATTTGTTAATTTCAAGATTTGTTAAAATACTTGGGTGTGCTAACCCGTATTTGGCTGAGACTACATTATCTTCGATTTGTTCTATTTTACTTTTTATTAATTGAATATTTATCATTTGTTGTAAATACATATGTTGTTGGTATTCTTCGTCTATCGTCGTCGTCCATTGTGCCGAATGTCCTTTTAGCTACTGTACCTATTGCATTTATAAGTCCTCTTTCTTGTCTTTTTTCTGTTGGTACTAACGTCATTAATTTATTTCTTGCTTCAAGCAATTCGGCTTGTAATATGTCCTTGTTACTGATCTTCGCTAGTATAATATTGTCTGTCAGTTCATTAATAATATTTTCTATTTGTTTACATAGTATTACATTAATTATATGTAATACTATGTCACTATCCTTAACTATTTCTTGGTCTCTTACTTGTAGGTCAATAAATCCTATTTGGTCCGTTAATTCCTTTATAATCATTGTGCCTTCACTCTGTTTTATCCATGTCAACGTTACCAGTATCACGATTAGTATCTGAAAATTTTAATGGTTTTTTAATGTTGTTTAGGTGAATATTTTTCAATTTTCCTTTCCTAAACCTGGGTTGCTCTTTATGCCTAACCGCTTTATAGTTTTTTATAAATCCTTCTGATCTCTTTTCCTCATAATCCTCTCTACTTTTATTTAATTTTTCTATTACCTTCTTTTTATTTTCTTCCAGATTCTTTTTAACTTTTTCTTCATCTATTTTTCCTTGTTGTATATCATTTGGTGTATATTTAGTGCTGGAGTGATAGCGTTCATTATAATTCCGCATAGCCCTTTGAATAATTTGTTTCATTGGAATTTCTTTATTAGTTTTATACAGGATTCTAAATTTTTCAGCTAATGTATTGTGTAGTCTTTCGACATCTGCGTTTCCTGTGTGACTGTTTGGCTTTGTTATGTGCAATTGAATTCCCTCTTGGTTTAGAAATTCTTTAATTTGAATTGCCTTGAATTCGCCGTCTGCCACAATTTTTTCTGGTTTACCTAATTTTAAAAAATGATCCTCCAATTGTTCTATAATGGTAATGGGGTTTCTATCTGTTAAATGATAGGCTGCCCCGAATTTTGAGAATTTATCAATTACTGTTAAAAACCGGAATTTTTCGTTACATACGTGTCTATATGTACAATTTGATTTTTAGTTGTCGGCGTTTCTGTAAGTTTAAATTTTTGTTTTATCGGATTTCTATCATATTTTACTTCTTTGCAAATCTCGCATTGGTTAATTACTATCTGAATTAATTCTAATAATTTTGGATAATAAATTTTATATTTGATTTGGTTATATGTTTCCTGTATGCCGGAGTGTATACTTTCTCTAATGTGATAAAAAGAAATTTGCTTGACTGCTTCTATTTCGGTTTCTATGTCTTGAGCTCTTCTAGTACATTTAATGAATTTTATTTGCTTGTCATTGGAAAACATTTCGATTAGCTTTTCCTGTACTATATTGTAACTATGTTCTGATAATTCGGAAAATATACCTATTTTTCCTTTAGTAACATATCTTCTGAATATATTTCCCATTTCGCTAAAATCGGACTCGGCTACAAAAATAATTCTTTTTCCGTTTATTGTTTTCATTTCTTCTACTTTATTGTTGGTTAATATAATTTGTGTTTTATACTTGTTAACGATTTCCTCTTTAATATAAAAATGATCCAATAGATTTTCTTCGGCTGAGTGAATTGTTAATATAGATACATTATCTTCTTCCACATTATTTATTTTTACACTGTTTTCTTTATTTGAATTTTCTTGAATATTAGTTTTTTCCTCTTCTGTTTTTGTATCAGCATTTTCTAGTCTGCTTAAAAAATCCGCTACTCTATTCTCCTTTCCTTTTATGTAGTCTATTTCAAAATCGTATTCTCCCAATTTTAATAACCATCTCTGATGTCTGGGAGACATATCTTTTCCTTTATATTTTGAATGTAAAAACTTGATTGGTTGATGGTCTGTCAAGATCCTAAATTTTCTTCCATAAAGGTATGGTCGCAAATAATTCACACTCCATAATATTGCAAGAAACTCTTTATCCGTTGCTGAATAGTTTCTTTCGTGGTTGTTTAATGTTCTAGATGCGAAACATATGGGATGTCCTTCTTGTGACAAGACAGCACCGATTGCATAATTAGATGCATCTGTGGTTAAAGTGAACTTTTTTTCAAAATTTGGATACCTAAGAATTGGATGTGAAGTTATCAGAGTTTTTAGTTTTTCAAATGCTTCTATATACATTGGATCTTTAATATTAATTTTTACACCCTTTTTGAGATACTTTGTTATAGGTTGTGCCACCTTGGCGTAATCTTTTACGAATTTTCTGTAGTATCCCGTAAGCCCTAGGAAACTTTTGATTTGTTTTTCTGTTTTGGGGATCTCTACTGCTTGAATTACTTTAATTTCCTCTGGATTTGGCTTAAGTCCTTCACTTGTTAGAATGTGTCCTAAAAACTCCGTCTCTTTTTTCATGAAGTTACATTTGTCAATTTGGATTTTTAACTTGGTTTGTTCTAGCACTGTAAATATGTCTTTTATTGCTTTAACATGTTCTTTCAAAGATGTACTAAATATGAGTATATCGTCAAGATATACAACGCAGGTTTTATTAATATAGTCCCTTAGAGTTTCGTTCATTAATCGTTGAAATGTCGCCGGTGCGTTTTTCAACCCGAACGGCATTCGTATAAATTCATAAAGTCCGTGAGGTGTTACGAAAGCTGTTTTATGTCTATCTTCTTCTTTTATTAAAATTTGGTGATACCCTTTTGCTAGATCTATTGTCGTAAAATATTGTGCTCGGCCTAACTTGTCTAAGATAGAGTCTATATTTGGAAGTGGAAATTTGTCGTCTATCGTCACTTCGTTAAGTTTTCTATAGTCCATTACGAGTCTATATTTTTTCTGTCCTGAATTATCTAATTTCTTGGGGATCACTATTAAAGGACTCGAATACCTGGAGTTATTTTTTCTAATAATTTTCTGCTGTTCCATCTCTTTTATTTGTCTCCTTACCTCTTCCTCATGCTGTGGAGGATACCTATATAATTTGGCATTTATTTGTTGATCTGTTATTGTCTTTATTTCATGTTGAATACTTGGTGTGCTGGTAAGCTGATCACCTTCTTTAAAAAACAATTTTTTGAATCTTCTTAAAATATTTTTTATTTCTTTATACTCTTCATCATTAAGATGATCTAATGAAAATCTGTCCCAATCTATTTCGGATGTTTTCAATGTACAAATCTCCAAGTTTTTATATGGATTTATCAAAAAGTTTGTTATTCTATCATTAATTGAAATGTATCCCTCATCTATATTTATCATGGTTTTGAAACAATTTAGTAAATCAATTCCTATTATAAATTTATACTGTCTTCCTTTTAATTCGGTTACTTTCCATCTAATTTTTGAATAATGTGGTATATTAAATTCATCAGGAGCATCTGTCAAGACTTCATATTTTATTACATCTTTCTTATTTATGGTACTGAAGAGAATTGGTTTTATCAATAAATTTTTCTGAAAATCATTTATGTTATTATCTATTAGGCTAATGCTCGCTCCTGTATCTATTAAGGCAGTATATATTTTTCCTTTTATTTTTATGTTTATGATGGGTAAATAGTCAGAGGCGGTTTCTGAAAAAACGTATATCCATTATTTTGATCTGACTTTGTTGTTTGTTTTACATTTTCTAATGTTTGATTATAATTACTTTCTATATCTTTCTTATCCACTAATCTCTGCTGGTCTTGCCTAACTTGATTACAGTAACTTGGACTGCAATGTTGTTTAGGGTTTCCTACCTGTTGCGAGAATTCATGAACGTTATTTATTTGTATATTATCGATTTCCATAGGTTCTTCTTGCCCTTGCCTAGGTTGCGTTAAGCGATTTTGGCTAACGAAATGCCTAGGATTTCCTGGCTGTGGAAACCTTTGGAAATTACCTGAATTATTCTACACCCTGTATTGTCCAGAATTGTTTTGGAATCTATATCGTCCTGAACTATTTATTTGATTGTTCTTATAATTAGGTTTATAATTATTTTGATTATGGTTATTATTGTAATTATTATGGTTATAGTTATTAAAATTTGTTTGTCCGTTATAATTTAAGTTTCTATTTAAATTTGTGTTGTTAAATTTATGAACTTTAGATTTCCTATACTCTTCTCTAATACAACTGTCTTCAAAACGTCTACTTATCATTATTTTTAAAATATTGTTTAAATTTCCTTCGTTATAGATTTTGTCCAATAAAACTCCCTGAGTCATTTCTTTTATAGTATTTATTAACATACTGTCCATATTACTTAGGTCTATATAGTGGTCGCCTGTATAATATACTGTCAGTTCGTCAGACTTATATTTAATGTCCTGTATTTCGATCATAAGTTCACTTACATTATTTACTTTAAGGTTAGCAATTTTCCTGTACAGCTGGTGTGGTTCCACGTCGGGTCGGTATCGTAACTTCAGAGTTTCTTTGATTAAGTGCCAGTTATCTGGTTCTGGGATGTTGATTATTACATTCTTCGCTGGTCCTTGTATAATCCTGTAGAAAATTGTTCGTACCGCTTCCTTCTTTAACTCGGCGTCGTTGATTGTGGATAATATATATTCTATGCTTTTAAAAAATGAATTTATTGTGATTTCCCCTGTACCGGTGAATGTGGGCAGACTGTTTATTGTTTTCATTATGCTCTCTCTGTTGTTTACTTCTAAATTATCTCTTAGTTCTAGGTATGCCTGCCTCATCGCTTCCAATTGTTGTTCTCTTCTAGCAAGCTCTTCGATCAGTTCCACAGGTGATACTTGAGGCTGTCCTTCCGTCATTCTTCCTTGATCAAATGCACGTTGTCTTCGTTGATTAATTTTGTACAATTGTTTAAGCAGCGTTTACTGCTTTTCGTGGTGATTCACTTTATTTATTTGTAGTGTCTACTTTTAACTATAAGTGTCCACTTCACGTTGGTGGTGTTAGCATAAATATTTTGTTGTTGTTGCTATTTAGCTTTCACTGCACACTAGTAGTTTTCACTTTGTTTCTTTGTAGTTTCTACTTTAAATTAAAATGTTCACTTCACTTTGGTGGTGTTGGCTTCAAAATTTTGTATTTAGCTTTCACTGCACCAAAACTTATTCTTACAAAAAAATTTTTTTCCTTTTTTTTTTTATCTGAACGCGGTTCGTATCACTGGATCCTTGAATTAATAAATTAGGATCCTACCGACTGCGCCAATTTTGTATCTTACCGGCGTTCGAGCGTTTTTAAAAAAGACACGTTTGATCAGTTTCAGCGGACAGAACAGTCTGTCTGTTATTTTATTTAATATTATTTAAGAACTTCCAAATGTATTACAATTTTGCTTACTTAGCTTAATTTTTATTTGTTGGCTAACATTTTCATTTATACATATATGTATGTAAGTGTGTGCTAATTAATAAAGTGTTATGATTTTTTGTTATTGTCAAATTTATGCTGAAATGTTGATTAATTACTTTGGGAATATTATGTGTTGCGAAATTTACAGGAAATGTGGAATTGGGTTACTGTCTGGTTTTATTAATTTGGTTTAAGAATTCTTCGAATTTGTCAGGTTCATTTGATTTCATATCAATGTAATTTCTTGTATATGTAATTCGCGCGCTGCAAGTCGCGCGGTGTTTCGAAAACATCAAACTTATTTCCTGTGTGTTTTAATATTCACTCATTTTTCTTGTGATTTTGTTTATAGAAATCGCAAATTGCATCAAATTATCGTTTACAAATGCAATATGGGCTGGTAATCATTTCTGTAGCGATGGTAAATAAATTTTTAGAAAAAATGTTACTAGAGCTCCTGTTTGTATAATAGGATGCGTTCGTAAATGCAGTACTGTGCTGCATCAGCAAATCAAAATGCTTTTGACCGCAACAGTGAATCAGATATTGACAAAAAATAGGATAAATATAAGCAAGTTGCTTATATTTTGCACCAGCTGACTGCTCATATTGTAAAAAAAATATTAAAAAGCTACAGAAAAATAAACAATCAAGCAAATAAATTTAAATGGCAGAAGCTTTTTTACTAATAAAATATTATTCGTAATGGAAGAGTTGTACTTCAAACTATATTTCTATCCTTCTACGCTTTTTCAAATTAATTGTTCATGTTATAAACAGAAAGTAGTGTGGAAGTCACACTAAAGTGAAATCGTCGAAATTATGATAAATCATCATATCTGGTAGCATTGGCTATAGCAGCCCGATAAATCGTCAAATCTGGTAACTGTGCAGCAGCCTTCTCCTCCCTGGAATTTTTTAGAGGTCTTAGACTCACTACCCAAAAAATTATGACGACGCCCAAGTTGTTTACTTACCTATTTGAATAATTCTACAGACCCTACACGTGTATATTCAAAATACTTCAGTCGAATGTTTGGTAGAGTTGTAAGAGCAGTCTATCTGTTTAAAGCTATCGAAAATTTGCCAGGAGTTAGTGAAACATTAATAAAATATGTAAGGATAAATGTCTTTCAACGTACATATGTATTCAAACATACAACGAAAATAAACATTAATCGATTCCGTTCCCACCTCTCCAGATAGTCAAATTTAAATTTTCCCGTCTACTTTTTCAAAACTTTCATTACACTAATTTTGCGGGTATTTTTGAATCATCAAATGCAATCCAATCTGTTAATATGTACAGTGTTGTTATATTCCAAATTAATAATGATATCCAAATCTATCCAAATTGTATTTGGCAATATTACACCAAGTCAACAACAATCGATCATTGTCGACAAAAATTAATTATTATTGATAGGCCATTACCTTACTATGACTGATGAACTAGCAAGTAGACGTGAATAATAGACGATGGTTGTCTACAGTGAGAACAGGTTTGTCACTTTTGTACTGTCGACTTGGTGTGACGTCGACACGACAATTACAGTTGTTTGTTTGCCTATTTATATTTTCTTATTTTATATTTACTTTTGGCAAGTAGTTAGAAGGCATGAGTTCTTATGGGCGTGACTGAATTTGTTTACACATAGGTGAAAGTGGAGTATTTGGACGAAACGAATTATTCAAAGTCACATTTTCTGGAAGAGTCTCAATTTTGGAAGATAGCTCGGCCACAAATAAAATAATAAAGTTCCTCAAACCTACGCGAAATTGGAACAATGTTCAGCATGATAAATTTATTTCGGACAAGCAACGCGGCTATCCGCCACATTGCAAAGGGAGTTTCAACGTTGGAATTTCGATGAAATGTTTTCGTTAGATGCGCGGAACTGCAATTACACATGAATGCATTATACTACTCACGATCCCATTTCTAGCACAAACGCAACATTAAAAAAAATATACATACATAGACTTTTTCCGGTTTTCTTTTTTTATCCCTCAAAGTGCTTTTCCACTCTTCCCTTTAAAAATACGTTTTTGACTAAAATTACAGTTTGTTTAAGCAGACTCACCCCTTTTGTGTTCTTGCTTTTTTCTTTTTGAGCGAAACGAATGTGTAAACATTTCAAGTATTTATTGCAATTGTTGCATTCACAAACTAATATTTATTTTTAACTTCTACCTGTTGTGTCTGTTGCACGAATTAACAAGTTGCAATGATAAAACATTGTTAAAAACCACAGAGGAAGGAAGTGGTAGAAATAAATAAAATAAAAAAATGTATATATATATATATATATATATATATATATATATATATATATATATATATATATATATATATATATATATATATATATATATATATATATATATATATATATATATATATATATATATGTATAATAGATTAAGGCGTTCAAAGTGGTTTATTGTATACAAGTAGATGGGATGAATGTCTGGCTGGCTGACAGTCTTGAGTGTATTCACTTCAATCACTTTCGAATATTTGAATAGAGTGACCGACGAGTTCAAAGGTGCACAGCCTTGCTTCTGATACTCAGTGAGAGCTCAAAAGTTCAAAGCGTTAATGAAATCAAAAAATTTCCCTCTTGTTATTCCTCCCCTTCATTTACTCATGATGTTGGGGCGACGTCGCCATCCTGCTCAACACTTCGGCTTGAGTTAATATTTTGGATTTTATTTAAGAAGTCCCCAGGAGTTTCATACAATGTTCATCATTCCAACAGTGTACACATGAGTCTTATTGTTAGATTTAACACTCTTCCTCTACGAACTTCTAACTAGCCTTAAGTCTGACTTAAAAAATATACCTACTACATTTATTAACATTTTCCGTTATTTTCCGTTAAATATTCAAAAAGAAAATAAAAAAGCAATAATATAAAAATAAAATAAGGGAGAGATATGTAAGTATGTGCATTCCTTGTTTCATTGTGGCTATTGTTGTTATTGTTGCTTTTTTAAGTAGAAAATTGTTAAGTGAATGTCAGTTGGTGATTGTGGCGCAAAATGTTCAGTTGGCGGTAGTTCACCTCACCTGCTGCTGATAGATGGAAATTGACCTTTACGCTGTTAATGTACGTGTCCAAAAGCAGCAGCAACAACAGTAAAATGATCATCATTATGAGAAATTGTTATAAGAATTCATTTGTTGTTTGTTTGCTCGCAGGTATTGTGTTAATATGCTAATGCTTGAGTGACTAAAAAATTCACACACTCAAACTTACACAGGTGTTTTTGTGCATTAGTTACAAGAACAATAACAATAATAATAACAGGATTACTGTATTTTTCAACAATAACAATAATAAGGATAAATAATAATAATAATAACAATAATAATAATAATAATAATAATAATAATAATAATAATAATAATAATAATAATAATAATAATAATAATAAAACAACGAGACCAATAAAAGCAAGAAAAACAATAATTATCACCTGCTTTGAGTTTTTATTAAAAAATGTTTTCCAAGTTTTATTTTCTGGCCCTTTCTAGCTACCAAACTGTCCGTCGCTTTGCTTGTCTGCCAAGAAAGCACTAACATTGTTGTGTTGTCTTACAACATTCTCTCTAGCTTTCTTCAGTTGTCTAGGCAGTTTTCATTGGTTATTGTTTTTATTATTATTGTTATGTTTACTTCCCAAATAGCGAAAAGTGTTGTCGTTTGCTATTAAAGGATTAAACTCAGATTAGCGACCTAAATACATAAAACGGTTACTTGGACGAAACATAAGATCAAACATGAATCGCGTCCATTAAACATTTGAAACTAATTAAAATTTAACATGGGTTAATAATATGAAAATAAAATTTAACAGAAGTGTACTTTCTGAAAATGTGTATGTATGTATGTGTGTATCTACATTCATACTGATATACACCACAATTTTTCTGCTCATTATATATCACAGTCTTAATTTGAGCTGGAGCATTTTTGAAATAATTTCTCTATTGTGCCTTATGCCCATTAATAACCTGATTAAGTGGAATTGTGCGATTAAAATAAATATTTCAGTTTAACCAAATGAAATAAATAGAGATTTATGTACATTAATTTGGGGCTATTTCACACGCAGAAGGCCGGAAAAATTAAGGTCTCTGAATTTTTTTTTTGTAATCTTTACGATGGAATTGTTAGTGAAATTTTGCTTTCGCTCACACAAACTTCTTTAGTTAAGGTATAAGCTTGCACCTATCCAGCTTCTATCAATTCCACTAGTACAGTCAGCCGTAGATAGCATACGGATGAATGTTGTTTCACATCGGTCTACCAACGACGGGAGTCCGAGTACATAAAAAAAATATATTCCGAAGCAAAAACTTTTAATATTATTAAACATTTTTTAATATGAGTTCATTTTTTTTATCATTAAATTTTTAATAAAGAATAATATATTAATAAGAAGATAGTCCCAATTCTTAATTAATTTATGAATTCTGTTGAAGTGAAATTTTAAATTTGGTATTTGCACCACCCGGTAGTTGTTGTATAGAGAAGAGGTGGTGAAATTGAAACTTGAAGATATTTTTGCACGGTTGATAAATACAATCAATGTTATGTCACTAAAAAATATTATCTGCAATTTTGTAGAGGCCTTTTGCAAAATCGCCTCCAAAATTTTGTAAATCGTCGCCATTTTCGTGCCATGTTGTGTCGAATCTTCCTTCAACATCCAGCGAAGTAAGTCAAGTGGAACGCCTCAATCTTTCATTATATTATTTGTATTCTGTTGATTTCTTCTTTTGGGATTTAATAATATAGTTTTCAGTGATTAAACCATCCTTGCACAAATATGTTAGTTTTTAGGCATTTTTTCCCTAATATACTCGGAAGGCTTATGGTAATACAGTTTGCTAGGTATGGACTTATAACCTGGTATAAGGTTTGTCACTAACTTACCTAAGAATTGAGAAAAGCTATTGTATTTTGTTAAAAATTCATGAAAATAAACTGAAAACAAACTCACAAAAGAAAAAAAATCATAAATATTCGAACGTTAAACGAATATTAAAACTACAACAACAGCAACAAATAGACAATTAGTTGAATGGAGAAAAATTAAAAAATCAATAAAAGGCACAAAATTATTAAAGTTTCACCAAAATGCATAACAGACTGAAGATGCACTGAAAAAAATTAATACAAAATGCTGTAGTCACTAAAATATTAAGAATTTTTTAAAATAAAAATAATAAAAAAACACCACCGAGAACAAGACCCATGTAAAATTCTACAAAACAATTCAAAAAATTTATATTTCATAAACAATTCAAAGTTCAGTATAACAAAATTTGAAGAGCGTTCAAATATCTATTCTAACATTTATGTGTGTGTCTTTATTTTCAGGTAAGGCTGGACAAGATATGCTCAGCATGGAAATGCAAAGATCTCATCTCAATCATGGTATTACTACTTTGCCATCATCTTTGACTCATCATGGAAGCACGGTTGGGACGCATCCTCATCATCATCACAATCATGCGCATCTTCATCATCGCCAGCATCACAACAGTCACCAGCACAACAATAGTAGCATTAACAACAGTACTGCTGCTGGTCAGCAGCATACACAACCACACCACCATGCCCAGCATTTGCAACATTTAGATTCTAATTTAATGCAAAGTAGCTCAAATGACCACAGCCACACTCAGCTTACTCAGTTGCATTCAGCGCCGACTCTTACTTATGATGTAAAACCCAAAGGTATTCAAATTTAGAACTTTAGTTCGTTTGTTATCAGCTTCCAACACAAAATTCTTACTAGTGGCTCAAGATAAGAAATCATGCCACAGCAAATTAAGGAATAAAGTAACAAAGTGGAAACTTGGTGCTCAGTGATGCCAAATGAGTTGAGCCCTTTTCGACTGACGCTAATTGTAATAGAGTGTACCGTGCAAATGTTATTGCAAATGTTCCATTGTTGCTAAATTTGCATGGCGGCATTATGACCATAGGTCATGTCATTTCCTTCGCAGCATCTGTTGCTATCCCGGTGAAGTATATAGTAGAATTATTTCGATGCTTACTCTTTGCAGTCAATGTTTGGGGTTTATAACGATGTAACCCTGTATAAAACTTCAAATTCAAACTTGTGCATATTCTTATATGCATAATTATCGGGCCCGTACGCCCGCAATCGCATTCAAGCTAATTTCTTATACTAAAACTAAATGACTTGCATCTGCAAGAAGATGTTTTTCTTAATTTTTCTTTTAATGTTGTCTAAACCTATTTTTCTTCGGCTTGAGGTCAAATTTTTCAAAAGTTTTATAAATAAAAAACCAATTTATATTTGTTTTTTTCGTCATTTATTAATGTTTTCACCAATATTTCGATCAACTTCGTTGATCATCATCAGGGGACTAAAAGCTTTTTCCTTTTTTTTATTTTGTACTATGTTTATTTATTAAGTTTCTATATATTTGCGCGCAACTCTCAACGTCTCTCTTATAATTTAATCTCTTTTCCTTTGGTACATTAATAATATGTAGCATTTCAAGAGTATATCTTTTTTTGTAGTTGTTTTCCCTTTGTAATATTTTTACATTTTTAAAGTCTGGTTTGTGTCCCGTTGCTGCACAATGGGCGGCGAGTGCTGTTTTTGGTATGTCAGAATTTTTAATTATTTTTATGTCCGATTTATGGGATGCCAGTCTTGTCTTTAATTTTGACTGTGTAGTTCCAACATATACTTTGGGACACATATTGGTCCCGTCTCCAGTGCAACCGATTTGATAAACCAAATTCGATTCTTCTTCTTTCTCCCGTTTTGATTTTGTATTACTGAACAACTGGTTATTAGTATTATAATTTTTGAACGCTAAGGTGTTCTTTTCTTTGTTGTAAATGTTTGATTGTTTTAATCTTTCAGAAAAACCTGGTATGTAAACTGTAGATTTATATATTTTTGGAGATTTTGGAACTTTTTCATTTTGTTTGTTTTGTATGTTCGTTACTTGTTTTACTAAATCGTCAATAGTTAGTTTTGGAAAATCATTAGCCTGTAATATATTTTTAATTTTATATATATTCTTCTCATGAAAACTCTCATGGCTTATATTTAAAACTCTTTTTATAAAATTTTTCGCGGTGTTTATTATAACTCTTCTCGGATGCTTCGAATAGAAATTAATTAATCGGTCTGAGCACATAGGTTTCTGGTACCAATCTAACTTAAGTACTGAATTGCGTCTGATTATGATGGAATCAAGATATGGTAGTTTGTTATTATTTTCTATTTCCATTGTAAACTGGATTTGGTTATTATAAGTATTTAGTTTTGTTAACGTCTCCTCTACCTTGTCTGATCTGACTATAGCGAATAAGTCATCTACGTACTTTGTAATTATGCGTGGCTTGATTTCCATTTTCTCTACGGTTGCGTTCAGAAGTTGTTCCATTAAAATATCGGCTATTACCGGTGAGATAGGTGAACCCATTGGCATTCCCTTCTTTTGCTCATAAAATAAATTCTTATATTTAAAATAACGGTTTTCTTTCGCGCAAAAACATAAAAGTTCCATGAAATCACCTTTGGAAATTTTTGTAAAGTTTTGTAATATATTCCATTTACTTTCAATAATTTTTAGGGCGAGATTAACTGGGATACTAGGGAAGAGGAAGACAACATCAAAAGAGATGAGAACTTCATTATCTTGTATTTTAATGTTATTAATTCTTTGTTTGAACTCTACTGCATCTTTTACATTGTAGATCGAATCCCTAGTTAAGTTTTTAAGAATATCGGCTAAGTACTTAGATAACCTATGTGATGGTGAATTGACTGATGAGCATATCGGTCTAAGTGGGTTGTCAACTTTATGAATTTTGGGCAATCCATATCCATATGATGGTGAAGAGTGCGTGCAAACTAATGAAGAAGAAGCATCGGTACATCATTCAGATTATAGAAATAACATCCATTAAATGAGCTAATTCTAAGACATTACATTACATTACATTTATTTATTTAGGTCCAAAGACGGAGTAATCCCAAACAGATCAAGAAACTTAAAACTAACTTAACTAATACTTATTTGCATTAATACAATAGCGGAAGTCACTCTCGATAGTATATTTGGTAGAGAATATCATGTTGACGCAGTCTGTGGCAATCTAAGCTGTACACAAAAATTTAATGCAAATAAAATAAAATGGCAATATCATAGAATCTGCTAGTAAGTCATTTCAATTATATTTATTTCGCCATTCTCATATTGAATTTGAAGCTACCGCCACAAAGTAGTCAGAAACTTTACGAGATGATACATATTGAATTTTCTACCCATATCTTTCTTGAGCGACATCGATTTTTTATTGTCTTGCTATTAATTTTCTGGCGATGTAAAAATTAAATTAAATTAAATTAAATTAAATCTGAGTCTTCAACTCTGTGTACTTAGTGCTACCGTTGACATTTACAGTGACAACTGCCGGCACTGTAAAATCTCGTAGGCGTTGTTCCCTAGAATGTTTTGGTGAATAAAAGACTAAATTGTATCAGAAATGGAATATGTTATTTCTTCATACCATATACCAGGGATGGAATATGCTATTTTTCCACTATCGAAAAGATAAAAATATATATTGCGTCGTGAAGGGAAGAAAAAATTAACAGATCATAACAGACGAAAAATTTTAAAAACGTTTTCTATTTTGTTCTTTTGTTGTACTGAGTTCATTTAAAAAGTCCTAATCAGATGATCACCTAGTCCAGATTTTTAATTTATAAAATTTTATTTCTAATTATATAAAAAATATGAAATTCTAATCGCTGGTCTTTTTAATGCTTTATACAAATATTTAAAGTTAATTGCTAAGGAAAGTATTTCTTTTTTTCAATTATTTTACAAGAAAGGAGAATTAAAAGAAATGTAAAATCAAAAACAAAAATGTGCAGAAACAAGATCATGATCTCTTCAGTTATCTTAGATCTAATATGTCAGAAATAGACACAGAGATACATATATTCTTAAATTTATTTTACATTGCATTGTATACAAAATATTTAGCTTGCATATATACACGTACACTTACAAAAGTGAAATTACTTTAAGTATTTCAAACGATCCAGTATACTAGCACGATGATATTGAATCAAGTCTTGTGTGCTTTGATTTTTAGTCTTTCAGACTTCTTAGCTGTAGGAAATGGAAATCTCTTATATTATGTTGGTGTAGTGTAGGAAACTGTACCATGTGTATATGCTAGTCCTGCTAGATATACAAGGGCGAATTGCAATTTAGAATGATTTCCGTAAGGTTAATTCAAAAAGGCTACACTATTTTTAAAACAAGTTTTTGTTGCACTAGATTTCAAAATATAAAATATTTGAGAATAAAGCAAAGGTACATAAAACGTGACTTTTCAGCAGTTCAGGACAGTGTATATTTCAGTTAATTAAGTCGAAGATAAACAGCATTGATCGAACTCTACGTCTCCGTCGATAACGGAAACGAAAAAAGATTTTAACAATTTTTATTTCTGTTACATATAAATTTCGTCATTTGTTATTTTAATTATGCTTTAAGCATTTTTTCCCCTGAAACGTATTGATGTATATAAACAGTATATGTATGTATATAAAAAAAAATTTACCTAAAGCTTATCTATCATATCTATTCAATTAATCACTCATATCAATCTAAAAATTGTATTAAAACAAACTACCTTTCAGTTACCCGATATTTAATTTTTAATTTAATTCAAGCATCGATTGATATCGAAATATTTCTCGATGAATTTAACTTTTATTTGTTTTCTTACTGCCATACCTAATTTGGCGCGTCAAGCGTTGTCTGGCTGTCAAAAGTTCTCATGCCCATACATTTTGTATGGAGCATACCGAAATAACGCGGCGTCAACGCTTTGCTATTGGAAAATCCGATTTTGACAACGCGTAAAGAAGTGAAATTGACTGCAGAAGTACTATTGTTTATTTTTTTAATGTGTCATTAATGCTTAGTGCTGCCACACCCAAAAAATTTTTACAACCAAAATTCGCTTTAAAAGTTACCATTAAAAAAAATCTTCTAACTCTTCTAAATAACTAATTTTTTCAAATTTTAAATATTTTATTTTAATTTAATTTAAATAACAAATTTTTAATAACAAAATCACAAACAACAATGTCGTCCGGCAACCTGTTAAAATAATCAGGGTTTTTTCATTTGTTTGTTCGATAAACCTGTTTTAATCGTTTTGACATAACGTTGACGCTTTTATTTAGGTATGGCATTTCAGCGTTAAAGCTCATCGTAAAAAAACGTTGCGCTTGACGCTTTTATTTAGGTCTGGCAGTTAGAAGTATTTACAATGTTTCTTTTCTTTCTTTAACTTTTTAAGTTCACAAATTAGATGAATATTGCTTGACAAGCAATGGAAACACAATTTCTTCTAACACATCTACTGGCTCAACGGCACAGGTGCACACAAACTTTATATCACAAACGGCAGCGGTCGAATGGATTACAGTCATGAATGAAAATCACAATAATGCAGGTAATTTTTGTTCTCTTTTTTTAAGTTTTAATGTTCCATATTATGAAAAGAATAAAATTAAGATGTTTTGGCTGGCAACAGCATAAACACAATAATAAGCTCAAGGTATTTTTTTTTTGTTTTTGCTTTTAGCTTCATAATATTATTATATAGCAGCTTTATCGCGAAACGATGTTGGATTATCGATAGATTATATTTAGAGCACTTGCGGCATACGAATACTCTATAATCCGACAGTGTTGCTGAAGCAAACGTTTTAAAGACAAATCAATGGGAGAGTTTTCGTTGAGCTAAATTTTCAATAGAATATCTATGGATGTGCAACAGGAAATTTAAGGAATTATTAACATATACATACGTTCAGGGACAAAATCAATAGATAATTTTTTTTTATTTCCTTCATGCTTTTTTCCTATCATATTTTTTAGGGAGAGTGACAGTGCGCCAAATATGTCTTCTGTTTTTTGCATTCGATGAGAAGAAGTCGGTATACACAAAATTTGAAATTTTGACAGGCAAATAATATATACGAGTATACCCAGTGAAAAAACAACGGAAAAAAGGAACAAGATTTTCATTGCATCCAAAAGTCCAATAGGGAATTTTTTTCAACTTCGTAGGAAATTAGGTTGGAAAAATTATATTCAAAAATATAAACTACAAATCTGTGGAACTTGAACTGAAAACACTTTTTTATAAAAAAAAAAATTTCCTTACAATAAAATTTCGATAAACATAAAAGTTAAAAAAACTTCTTTCTGTACAAAAATATTCAGATGCATAACATAATTCTACTCAGACTTATGAATTGTATGTGTAACTCAAGATATTTGATTTTCTATTCGTATTAAAACCACACAGTGTTCGTTAGTAGCAATTTGTAGAAACACCAAAATTTCCTTGAAAAATAAATTCAAAAATTCGGAATTTCTTAATCCCGAGAAATCGGAGGATCATGTTTTAACGAGTACCAATTTTTCAATATGGGCTTTTCTGATTCGATATTTCGGTATTGACTTGCTTAATGTGTACGTATACTTCTATGAACAATTGTTTTATATTTGTAGATTTTCTTTCTATTACTTTGTTTTTGTTTTTAGTGAGTAAAAAAGTGTTACGAATTCTTACCTTTGGTACAATTGATGTTAAGTTGGTACAATTTTACAATTGAGGCGGTACACAGTGGCGTGAAACAAACAGAAATTTGTGAAAAATTTGCTAGAACTAATTTTCGATTCACAGAAGACATGTTACGCCATGAGAGCATGGTTTTATTAAAATTTCACTTTCGTGCCGATATTTTTTCTTCTTTACTTATTTTAAATTTTCTATCAGGAAATTTTCTTAAAAACAGTCTTGCAAAATAATGTGCAGAAGGTTTGTGATATCTCGAAATTGGAGCAATAAAAATATTTGAATTTGAGATTTTAAACGATTTCTAAAAATATAAAAAATACTTAATACTGAAATTTATCCGGTATTGTACCCATGAAATATTTGAAATTTTCAATTTGATTTGAAATATCGACAATTGTGCAGCTAATATATATGGTCTTCTCACTCCTCTGGGAAGCATAGGGCCCGCTATGAACAGCTAAAACCACAACAAATTTGAAAAGTTGAAATCCTAAAACTTTCTTCTTTTTGTTTTTCAATTTTTTTTCTCTTTTTTTATTTATTGATCCTTCAGTAACAATTTTTATTTCTGCAATAATTACTGTACGATTTTCTTTCTAAGTCCTGGGAAATGTACCCTAATTCCAGAATTAGTCGAAATTCACGTATTTCTTTTTTTTTTAACAAAAAACCCACTTTCTTGGTATGTTTGCTGTTATTATTTTGCTTTTTCATTATATAAAAGTTTATGCAGCTCTATGATGCTGGTGCAAATATGTTGGTAGTACATGTACAATTATTGGCGCTTCTTTTAGTTGATTTTACTTTTAAATGTGTTTCATAAGCTAAAATTATTAATAAGTTAAATAAGTCAAAGACCACAAAAGAGAAATTCCTCAAACAAGAAAAAAGTCCGGATAACGGCTTGTAAGCCAAAAAAGAATTCAATTAGTCAAAGAAAAAAAATGTTAATATATACGTAAATGGAAGAAAATATCCCTAAATATCATTAAATATCTAAAATTTAATAAGTAGCGAAACTCCAAAATAGACAAAATTATCGAAATTAAAAGTCCAATTTTTTACATTTTCTTAAATTTCACAATGCAAAAAATACTGTTAAATTGCATCATTACATCGCACAGAGGAGTATTTGACCCAAAAAGCTGGCCAAAAGTATTAGGCGTCTTTTTTGTTTTAAAAGTTTAACTTTTTTGATAGTTTTAGCTTTAGTTTGATAGAAAAAAATTATTGGCAGGTTATTATTGGGTTAGTGTTATTTTTTCCTCTTACTTAGTTAACAACCTGATACTTGGGTGCATTTTTTATATACCTATACCGTTTTCAAATGTAATTTTGATTTGTAAAGCTTTTAAATTAGGTATGTAGTACATAGCTAAAGTGTCCTGGAGACGATCAAGTCTTATATAGACCGCAGGTAAACAAAAACAGTTTAAAAGGTGTGTATGCGTGTGGTTGGCTTATAATTATTCTTGATAAGACAGTTAGTAAATTTGAATTTATGAACTAAGAACTGAATTTTAAGAAATTCCTTTTTAAAGGGCGGGTAATCCATCATATTGGTAGTTATTAAAAGTGATGTAAATAATGTTTCACATCAATAATTCGAAAAACACAAAAGTTTATGACAACAATAAAGTATAAGAAAAAGTGCCTTTGAGCAAAAATAGAAAAAAGATAAAATTTTCAAAAAATCACCAATAATAATGGCGCAAACTTGCGCAAATTTTTTTCTTTTTTCTTAAATTAGAGATCTCATATTTTATTGTGGTATATAACATTATTTGTAGAACAGCTAACCTCACTTTCGAAAAACTTTCCCTTTTTTTGGTAAGAATGTATATATATATATATATATATATATATATATATATATATATATATATATATATATATATATATATATATATATATATATATATATAATTTTTTTTATAATTAATATTTTTAAAATAAATATTTGAGATAATTGCTTCTTTTTGAATATTAAAAATGGCTGCTTATGGAATCTTTCAGTAAAAAAAATCAATGTAATACCTCTATTCGTTTAGCCACAAAAAAATGTTATATAAATATCTTGAAGTCGAAAAAATTCAATAAAAACGCATGCAATTTTCTTCACTTTTCTGATTTTAACAATGTCCCACAACTACAAATCTTAACTTACAATCTTTAAAATGCACGATATGATGTAGTATTTTGTTTTCTATCGATCTGCGTAATTACTTCTTAAGATTTCATCATCATCTGCATCGGCAGAAAAAATTCTAAGTGGACAAAATTACGTACATAAAATATAAAAATAATACTTGATATTGAAATTTATTGGTATTGTACAAAGCGTATAGAGCTCAAAGGAGAGTATGTTGAAAAATAAAGCGATTTCTTATCCAAAAACCTTTGATTTATTAAAAAGTCATGGACCTATTGACCTGCCCTCTTTCGTAGCTGCGCTGTTCGTATAAAATTATTCTAGACCTGCTATGATTATGTATCTTGTGATAATCATATGCGATAGAGAATTTTTATGCTTGTTTTGGCACAAACGTATGAGGTTGAAGGCTTACAAACCTATTTAAGTTCACTGACATTTTGGCTTAGCGGCCCGTGAAATGTCGGCATAAAAACAGCTAAAGCCACAACCACAAATTTGAACATTTCAAGTACAAAAATAATATTCATTAGTACATATACAATTTGTAAGAAAGGAGTAAAAAGAGTAAAATAAACTAAAAATGTAAGAAAAGTTACGAAGCCAAGAAAAAAGTCACTCGTTTTGAAATAAATTTCCATCATGTGACAAAATTTTATGTTTCAAGAAAAACTTTTTCAAGAGCAAGTATATTAATTACGTACTTCATAAAGGTAAACTTCATAAAGGTAAACGGTAAATAAGATGCGGTATAGCCGAAGACACTCCTTTTTACTTAATTCTTAATACTGTTATTTCACAAATATTAATTAAAGTTTGAAGTCCGAATTTCGAGAGCACTTAAATTTCAACTTATTTTTAAAGAAAATATATATATTTTGGTTACATCTTTTCTCATTTCCTCATATTTGACAATTTTTGGCTACAAAAAACTTTAATCGTGGTAACACTGGTCATATTTTTTACTTGGCCGACCGGACTTTTTCCAGCGTATTTCTGCGAACATTTCCATATTCAACTAGACGTTACTACAATTCTAGCGACTTACGTATGCATGTATACATTTTGCTTGCGACAGGTATAATTTGATATGCAAAATTAAAACCGAAAACGGGGATGGGCGGCACTTAAATGCGTTACCGTTTATATGAAACTGAGATTGACCATACTTCTACCAGATTTTCGCATCTGTTTGATTTATAAAAAATATATACCAGTTGGTTATGGGAACTCATAAAGAAGTAAAGTTGTATCAAAGCACCATAATCTAATGGTATGGCCTTCAAATAAACATAGCCAGCTGTCCTATTAAAACGACTTGATAGAGTTAATATGCCTCGCTTAAAGTGGAAAGGAGGAAACTGTTAAGACTGTTTTATCAAGAAAGGTGCACATATTATACACCGCTGAATAGGTAACTATTACTTTATGTACTTTGAAACGAAAGAAAAGAGTCGGCGAATGAAGGGAAGAAAAAATTAAATAATAATTTTTCTTAATTTTAACTTTAACCGCAATCTTGTTTCATGCAAATCGGTTGATTGGCTTAAAAGTTGCCAGCTTTGCACAAACATTTATTTATTTTTATTTTGCGCCACTGTGCACAGGCTCCTAACATCTGTGTGTATGTGTGTGTTTATGTGAGTGAATCAATCAGTTGATGACTTTTACTTACTTAGTTCTTCCTAACTCTTTACATGGACGTTAAAATGCTTCTTAACTATTATATTTATCTACTTGCTTTACAAATTACATGCATAAATACAAATATATGTACATACACTCATACATACATAGATACATTTATACGTATATACGTGCATACATTCACAAACGCATACATAAATATTTCTAAATAGTATGGATGTTAATGGTACAAGTAGTTATTGGCAGTTGTAACAATCATACTAAGCGATTTTTAAATGCATTAAACTCACTAACGCTTTCACAAGTTAGAAAGTAATTTAGCTAACAGCGGACAGTATGGCATAAGATAAAAAGGTGATAACAAAATCTTTTGGTCTAGAAATTTATACGATTTGCATAACATAAATTATATTTCATAGAAGCAAACTTAAGCTTATCGATTTAACACACATTGACCATAGAAGGCGTCAAAGTTGACATCCGCACAAGTGTTAGATTAAAAAATTTCTAAAATTCAACCAATTATATTTATTTTCTTTATTTGTTAAATGAAAATTAAATTTTAATGCCCAACTCCACCGCTAAATTAAGTAACCAGTTATTTTTGAAATTTATAGTTTTCCCCGGTTTGCATTTCCAGTTTTTTTATTCTTCTTTGTCGATCAAATCATTCGATTTAACAATCATTTAAGATTTTGAAATTTTAGTATATGGAAAAATGGAATTTTTATTGTTTGTTGTGGCTTTAACTGTTTATATTCCGACGTTTCATTGGGAAGAACATCCAAAATAATAAATTTCAATATTAACTAAAATATTAGATTATAATTTTCGATAATTTTGTTTATTTCGCAGTTTTGCTCCTTATTCAGTTTTAGATATTTTTTAAATATTGTAGGACATTGACTGCGGCTTCTTAATTTTCTGCTGAAGTTTGCTGTTTTCTGCAAAGTATATAAATATATAATTAAGACTTTTTGCTGAGGCCATTAGAAATTTCCGCCACTACCGACGCAAATTAGCGATTTGCTCTGACTTACTTTCCGCTATTGACTCTATAGATAACTTGAATATTGACAGTTATTACCCCAATCAGATTTGACAGATTATTATCGAAAGATAGCCGGACATTAAGCTAATATGGGTCCCTGGACACTGGGTTATTAAAATTGATGAAATCGCTGAAAATTGGGCGAAGCGTGCTTTTTCGGCCCACATAGTTACCTCCCATAACTTCTCCCAATCAGACATCAAACATATTCTAACACTTTGAAAGAAAAATTAGACGAAATCTCATATTTTTAAGCTCTTCAGAGCCGTGAAAAGCATCTCTAGAAATGATCAGATCAAGATGATATATTCAAGGCTACTACACACGCGACTTATGCATCCACATTTAATAGACATGAACCTACCGAGCCAATGCCCCTTTTCTAGACACAACCCAGTACGTATTGACCATGCTTTTTTCGGAATACTCTCGGGTAAATTCTATTAGCACCACTATTTTTAGGACTGATCAGTCCTACAATGACAAATGGCAACGTCGAACTAATAACATATTTTCTCAAAACGAGTAACATATACAATCGTACGCTGCCACACCTCATTTATTCTATATTATACAAATAGTTATAAATAAGGAAATAGGTGCACTTTTCCGGCTTCCATGTCGCTATTCGAGCTTTTTCCTTTTTCTGTAATTTTCTCAAAAATTAAGTGATATTTGTAGATTTATTTTCATTGTTTATGAGAAAATATAAACTAGATTAGGACTACTTTAGGAATTAAGAATTTTTCTAATGTAAATTTTATTTAATGCAGTCGATTAAAAAAGCAAATTTACACCAATCATAGAGGAATATTGAACTTTTGTACATTGTGTTAAAATTGAACATTTATTTTTGTAGGAAATTGCATTCGGATGGTTCCACCTGATGTCGTTTGCACATTTTTACAATTGTAATTTTTATTTTTAATTATACTAAAAAAACTGGAAGTTGTTCTTAAGGAATGACATTTTTATCGCTACCAAAGGATCCATTGGACTTCCTAAGATCCACTTAACAAAGTTTAAGTTTTAAATAGGAATTACTCATACAAATTTATGAAAATTCTTTTTAAAATTTCTTTAAATCTACATAAAAACATTTTTTCAATCATTAAGCGAAAAAATTTCTTTCATATAAGAAAAACGAAATAGTGACTACTGGCCAATTTGTATGACTTACAGATGCGATTCTAATCTATATATATAAAATTGGATGTGTGTATGTATGTATGTATGTACGTATGTATGTATGTATGTATGTATGTATGTAACGTAATGGCTCCAAAACGGTTGGGCCGATTTTGACGAAATTTTCAGGGAACCTTCAGAATACTCGGGCGGGTGACACTGTTAAGTCCGATTTTTTATTTTCGGTCTGTGGGCGGAGGGGCGTGGCAAAATGCAATTTTCATATTGCACCACCAATGACATATACATATATTTCTTTTTTGTGCTTTTTTATTTTATTTTACTTTTTTTGGAAAGCCATTGCTATGTTCTTTTAAACGAGATATCAAACTCTTAAATCGGTTATGTAGTTCCGAAGATATTTTGAGCTGACGGTGTCAGCTATATATGTACATAAAAATTACGTGTATGTTCGTGATCGCTAAACTCAAAAACTACTAAACCGATTTTGACCAAATTTGATATGCATGCTCTATGGGCCGTGAGGAGTGTTCTGTGTAGTTTGAAGTTCGTCCAACAGATGGCGCAATACTTAGTTTTGTGTGTGTGTTTTTGCACCGTAACTCAAGAACTACTGCACCGATTTTGACCAAACTTTATATACATGTTCTATGGGACGTGAGGAGTGTTTCTGTGTAGTTTGAAGTTCGTCCGACAGATGGCGCAATACTTAGTTTTGTGTGTGTGTTTTTACACCGTAACTCAAGAACTACTGCACCGATTTTGACCAAACTTTATATACATGTTCTATGGGACGTGAGGAGTGTTTCTGTGTAGTTTGAAGTTCGTCCGACAGATGGCGCAATACTTAGTTTTGTGTGTGTGTTTTTGCACCGTAACTCAAGAACTACTGCACCGATTTTGACCAAACTTTATATACATGTTCTATGGGACGTGAGGAGTGTTTCTGTGTAGTTTGAAGTTCGTCCGACAGATGGCGCAATACTTAGTTTTGTGTGTGTGTTTTTACACCGTAACTCAAGAACTACTGCACCGATTTTGACCAAACTTTATATACATGTTCTAGGGGACGTGAGGAGTGTTTCTGTGTAGTTTGAAGTTCGTCCGACAGATGGCGCAATACTTAGTTTTGTGTGTGTGTTTTTGCACCGTAACTCAAGAACTACTGCACCGATTTTGACCAAACTTTATATACATGTTCTATGGGACGTGAGGAGTGTTTCTGTGTAGTTTGAAGTTCGTCCAACAGATGGCGCAATACTTAGTTTTGTGTGTGTGTTTTTGCACCGTAACTCAAGAACTACTGCACCGATTTTGACCAAACTTTATATACATGTTCTATGGGACGTGAGGAGTGTTTCTGTGTAGTTTGAAGTTCGTCCGACAGATGGCCCAATATTTTGTTCTTTGTGTTTTGCCCAATAGAGATTAGCGCGATAAGCCTATGCTGCCTTTTTGCTGAAGGCGTTGGGTCCTTAACCAGCGTGTAGTGGGGTTAATTAGCCCGATACCTTTATTTGAACAATAATTGCTATGTCGATTTAGTGCAAATTTGAAGGCAAAACAAGGTTTGCCCGGGTCAGCTAGTCTATATATCGAGCCTTTGCTGCAATAACGCAATAATTCAAAAAAGGTTGTTTTGCAGAAATTGAGTTTAAAGTTTTGAATTTACACACAACTTAATGGTAAAAGAAAATTTGGTTCTTTTCTGAAGAGCTGAGTATACAAAATATTTTTATGAAACTTTTACAGAATATAAAAGACGACAAGGCGAATAATTTCGTTATATAACCTTAAAAAATTCAAATTTTGAGTTACTACGGTATTGCACCAAAGGCTCGATATATAAAATAGGATGTGTGTATGTATGTATGTATGTATGTAACGCAATGGCTCCAAAACGGCTGGGCCGATTTTGACGAAATTTTCAGGGAACCTTCAGAATACTCGGGCGGGTGACACTGTGAAGTCTGATTTTTTATTTTCGGTCTGTGGGCGGAAGAGCGTGGCAAAATCCAATTTTCATATTGCACCACCAATGACAAATACATATATTTATTTTTTGTGCTTTTTTAATTTTATTTTACTTTTTTTTGGAAAGCCGTTGTCATGTTCTTAAAAACGAGATATCAAACTCTTAAATCGGTTATGTAGTTCCGAAGATATTTTGAGCTGACGGTGTCAGCTATATGTACATAAAAATTACGTGTATGTTCGTGATCGCTAAACTCTAAAACTACTTGACCGATTTTGACCAAATTTTATATGCATGCTCTATGGGTGAGGAGTGTTTCTGTGTAGTTTGAAGTTCGTCCGACAGATGGCCCAATATTTTGTTTTTTGTGTTTTGCCCAATAGAGATTAGAGCGGTAAGCCTATGGTGCGTTTTGCTGAAGGCGTTGGGTCCTTAATCAGCGTATAGTGGGGTTAATTAGCCCGATACCGGTATTTGACCAATAATTTCTGTGTCGATTTAGTGCAAATTAGAAGGCAAAACAACGTTTGCCCGGGTCAGCTAGTTTAATATAAAATTAGTTTCTATACAAGAAAATTTGTTGAATTTTTTCAACATAATGTAGACAGCCTCCAATCGGTGAATAGGAATCGAAAAGGAGAACATACTGCAATTGCAGTCCAATGTTAAAATGGTTGGAAATGATCCAAGTCTACACTGCTTCCAGATCATAATCTCAACACTTTCGTGACTTTTTTGGAATGTATTTTTTACGCCCAAAAATAAAAATGAAATAAGTGCAAAAATGTTCATACATTATTACATTATTTCCCATTTTTTTAGAATTTATTTAATTTTCTTTAATAAATTATTTTTCTTTTTGAAATTATTTTATTTTATAAAAATACTTAACAAAAATAGAGCCAAAAATAATTTTTTGTTGTTCGATTCAGAGCAAATTTGGATCTTATTTCATTTATTTTAATTTATTAATTTTCCATGCAGAAAAAATCTAAGGCATCTATGCATTGCGGGCCTTTTAAGGCACGCAAGGACTTTTTTCTCTATAGCATGTCGAACTCTGTTTCGGAAATATATTTTTTCTGACAACTGAGTATATAAGACATTATGCTCGTATCGAGTTATAATTTTGTATGTTCTTTCAGAAATAGTATTGTAAGTTCCCTCAAAAAGGGATTTTGTACTTGTGTCTACACAAAACTTATAAAAGTTTGGTGGAGTGTAAAAATTAATGAATACAAAATTGCTCTCTTTAATCATATGCGGAGCCCAGGACACTGGTGCTGAGAATCAAAAGAGAAACTCACAACATTTTTACAACAACATGTTCTTTTATACATGCGTTTTAGGGATAAAATTATCGTTTTTAAAATGTTTAATTTAGTTCTTCGTATAAATTGTTTAAAATTTTTTATAGGCACCCTTCGCTATAATATTAAAAACTTGTGCTCTTAACTACCCGATTTTTCGCGAATGACACCTAGCCGGACATTACTCACCTCAAGCGTATTAACTGGAGAATATTGAAGAACTACCTTCATAGCACAGTGTTTCTATAGGTTATAGGTCTCGTTTTTCCATGTGTGGGAGCACACAATGCCTCTTCACTGGCTTAAATATGTCTTTTTGATATAACGTCGGCCTAACCGACAGATTATTGAATAAATTTTTTTGACAGTGGCTTTGAGAAATCAGACATTTTTTTGTAACGTCATCAGTAGAAGAGTGTAATTAAATATATAAAAATGTATATGAATATTTTTTCAATTTCTTAAATTTTTTCATATACTGGTTCCTAAACTTTAAAAGTAAAAGTCGAATTTCACATTTTGGCTGGAAGAATTTTTTGCCATAGTGATTTTCGAACCCTAAAGACCAATATTTTTTCTTAGTTTTTTTAACATTTCTAATATTGCAAATTAAAAAAAAAATATAGTAAAATTAATCCAATACTCTTCATAGCTGTTTTAGAGAGTATTTTTAGAATTAAGAGGGGCCATTGCTGATGTCTTTTTCCTTTAGGATCCTTAACGATATGAAGAAAACAAACAAGTTACATTATTTCAGTATAATTTCAATGCCTAATTGTAGAAAAAAGATAATAATAGTTGGAATGATACTAACAAAATGGTGGACATTGACTATAAGCTGTTTTTTGAGACTTTTGAGAAAATTGTATTATTCCTTGTTGTTTAGTTCAGCTTAGATCATAATTTTTCTAAAAAAATATGCAAGGTATCCATATCCCTGTTGCGATTAAAAAATATAATGTATGCTAACTACGAGCAATATTTTGCTATTTTTTGGTATCTTTTATATCCTTCGTAAATAATATTGTTCAAAAACTATAAACTATATTTGCAAATGTTTAAAAGATTTTTGCTAATCTTTGTTTACCTCAAATGATAATTTTTTCAAAAAAGGATATATGAGTAGCACACATATCAAAAACTCGAAGCTTTTCGTAACTTGATGGTGCAAAGTATCAAACGAGATTGTCTTTCACAAGCTACGCCTTTTCCTTCTATTTGTGTCAAAATTTGTTCGACTTCAGAGCACTGTTTGTCGCCACCTGAAGCCAAATTGAAGAACTAGAATGTATCTGCTCTCATTTACTGCCTGTTTCACGATGTCGAACGACATCGTTCGTTCGCATAAATACATTTGAAACAGCAACAAATTTTAAAATGTTGTTTTTGGTTTTAATGTATTTATGCGAACGAACGATGTCGTTCGACATCGTGAAACAGGCAGTTAGTTTGGGGTTCAACTTAAAAAGTTTAAATAATAAGCTTTAGTAAGATCTTTACCGGCCTTAGTAATAGCATTGAAAGCTAAAAGAATTATCTTTTTTTGTTACAAAAAAGATGAAAAAGCACCTGCCTCGTGTTGAAGCCAGCGATAGCATTTTTGATCTCCCGAATATTAAATCTTAGAAAAATTGCTGCTTCAGCGACAACTGGTGATGTCAGCAGTAAATTTTCTAGCACATAATGAAGTTTTATTGCTTTCTTAATTCCTAATTAATACAATTAAATATTATATAGACACATTGGAAGGATCCACAATTTTTTGTTTATTTTCATTTTTGAAAAAAAATATTTAAGGGAATCGAACCACACTGTACTACCTTCAGATAAGACCTTTTAAAATGTGTAACTAAAAATGAAATGAAATTATTCTTATCGTTTCAGAAGACTCGCGTAGTTCTCAGGGGAGCATATCAGGTGATGGTAAGTTTATTTTATTTAATAATTCTATTTGTTAGCGTATGTAATTTGTGGTATACATTCTCGTGTATTTACATACTTATATGTACATAAGTATGTATGCATGGAGAGTATATATCTCCATATCTAGTTATTGGCACATATTTATCACACACACACAGTGCGCGACCAAAACTTGCCAAAGTTGCTAAAGTTTGTATAAATTGTTTGAACAATAAATTTAATATTTGCGATTGATTCGAATGATTATATTTAAGCTTGTCGATATCCAGCAGAAAACTAACATATCCAAAAGATAACTAGGCAGAAAAACAAATTAATCTATTAAAGTTTGTAACAAGTGATATACATCCTGTAAACTTCAGAAACTATTAGAAAGCACAGATAGTGAACCTAAAGCACTAAACTTGTATGATTTCTAATGATCGCAAAAAAACCGCCTCCACGATTCTCTCTGCAAAGGGTTGGCGACATGACTCCTGCCATTGACTTCGATAAGTCTTTCTCTGTTGAGACTCCCATCAGGGATCACTGGAGAGAAGGTACTGTGGTAGGGTACACTGGTACTGGGTCGGGTATATACTCTGAAAAATTTATTGATGGCAAAATGATATTGAATTTGCAATATATTTGCTAAAAAAAGAGTTCAGATCCGTTATCAATAAGTATTCTCAAAGAAAAAAATAGTACAAGTCATTCCTAAGAAATGATGTTTTCATTGCTTCCGCAAAAATCTTGACTAAGTACTCAAATCCTTTATTCGAAAATATGCTCCTTATTAAAAAAAGCAATTTTTCACACCACAACAAAAAAAAAATAATTTCCTTTCAAATTGTGACTATAGGAAAGTTTGCACATTTCCGTATATGAATCGTAATAATCGTAAAAACCAGAAGCGCTGGCGATCTTCGCCCTAAAGAGGGAAGCTGTCTCGTCCTATTGCGGCTAATCGTAGGCCATAGAGTCCTAGATATTTTGTATGTAGACATCGGACACAACCTAAGTTCCGTTTCATTCAGCGCCCACGCCCCAAATCTACTTGATCCTTGCAGAATAATATATATATATATATATATATATATATATATATATATATATATATATATATATATATATATATATATGTATATATATATATATATATATATATATATATATATATATATATATATATGTATATATATATATATATATATATATATATATATATATATATATATATATATATATATATATATATGTATATATATATATATATATATATATATATATATATATATATATATATATATATATATATATATATATATATATATGTATATATATATATATATATATATATATATATATATATATATATATATATGTATATATATATATATATATATATATATATATATATATATATACATATATATATATATATATATATATATATATATATATATATATATATATATTTATATATATATATATATACATATATATACATATATATATATATATATATATATATATATATATATATATATATATATATATATACATATATATATATACATATATATATATATATATATATATATATATATATATATATATATGTGTGTGTGTGTGTGTGTGTGTGTGTGTGTGTGTGTGTGTGTGTGTGTGTGTGTATTGTTTATTGGTCTCGAAACGAACCTGTAATGTGGTATATAATTTTGTTATTATTTGATTCACTCTACTTTGTTGCATGTTGTATGCATGTTGTTTGTTTGCTGTTGTTACTGTATTATTTACTTGCAAAAATGCAGCCGTTAACTTAAAACTTAGATGACGTCGTGCTATTTCCAATCCTTTGTTTAATATTAAAACAAACAAAAAAAAAGAAAAGACATGAGCACGAAAATCTCATGTGCTGGACAAAGGAAACAAAATTGTAAATGTTATTCTACATGTGTATGTATGTATGCAAATTTTTTTTATTATTTAAAGAAAATTCTTTGTTCATTTTTTGGTTAATTTTACTTTTATATTTGCAATTTTGCGCAACAAGTGCAGTTTATCATAATAAAAGTCTATATTTATAAAACAACGAGGGCTGTGCCAGAATTCGCGATCGTCGCCATTGGATAGATAATTGTTTGGTTATTGGTGATCAGCATGGACGGAGCCGGTTCTCGTGCCAATTACCCACTTACTTCTGCAGATAGGGTTGGCTTAGATGTGTAAAAAAGCTTTTGAACTAGGAGCCGCAAATGCTACATTGTTTCATCTTCTAGAGCTCTTCTTCCAGTGTAAGATCGTTTGCCTAAGTAGAACGTACTCCTACGAATTGATGTCATTGCACCATTCAACTCGACTCGAGACTGTATGGATGGTCAGTCGTTGCCCAATATAGTCGTAGCGAAATAAATTAGTCTCTCAGATTGTGACAACCGCAGCGAAATTGTTCTCAACACGAAAATGTGACAACCGGTCAGGTTGTTGTGGGATCGCCCTCGTACAAAAACAATGGGGAAATTTTTACTGTGTGCAGATATATTAATGCTGACAGACAGACATGTGTTATGTGTAGTTAGTAGAACGTTGGTTTATACTTTTAGACACTGCAACAAGCAAAACGTGCAACCATTGGGCGTTTATGCTACCGATAGTTGTATTATTTTTGGTGTTCCTGCTATAAGTTGTTGTTTTTTCCGCTGGCTGGTCATTTGTTCATTGATGATAATGCAGCACACGTGTGACTCTGTTGTTACTTTTTTATCCACTTTTGTCGTTTTGCCACCGATATTTATGAGATCACAACTATTATTATGTTTGCCGTTTTTGCCACTGATATTTGAAATTTGTATATCTTTATTTATTTATTTTTGTTGTTTTTTTTTTCTAAAAAAAAGTTTGGCATGAATAAAAAAATTGTGCTTTAAGTCGTTCCTTTTTAACATTTTTAGTAAGAATTTCTGATTTGTTAGGGTACTTTTTTAGTGGGTTCCAATTATAAGAGATGGAAATGCAGGACTCGCTTTTTGGCTTATAAAAGTGTGTATATGTAAGTCCTTGTACTATACATAAATAATCGAGTCCAAAAGATAATTTTTTATTCTATATATTTTTTATTCTATTTATTCATCCAATACGTATTGAAAGTTAGTAAAGAATTCACTAAAAAAAACATGCTGGATGAACACACTAGACAATTTTCTTTTATGAAATATTTTTTAATTTCTACAACGCGTTTATACTTTTGCAAAGCTTTTGTAGCTAATTACCACATCGTTTTCAGCATCAACGGATAGATTTTCGGATAAGTCGGATTTTCTTTAATTTCATTAAGTTTTGGAAATGTTTACGAACTATGAACTTCTCATAAACTTTAAACTTTTTATGAAAAATGTGTTTTTCTATTTTGCGAAAAATAATCACTTACCGTGATTTTAACAGCCTTGATTTCACCCGTTTATCTGAATATTCATCAAACATTTGAAACAGTTGAACAACATAGATTTAAATGTAGATGCAAATATGCTTAATAAAACGTTCAGTAATGCTCCTGTGATCCAAACAAATCCGTCTTTTTATAATTTTTCCTCATCCGCAATAAATACAGATAATGAATTGAACGGTAATTATTATCGCTTCTCATGCATATCACAATTTGATGTAATGTCTACATGCTCAATAATAAAATCAAATGCAGTTGGAACTGATAACCTACATCCCAAATTTATTAGAATACTTATGCCTCTAATTCTCCCATACGTCACTTACCTTTTAAACAATATTATTATGTCTTCTACGTTTCCTTCGGATTGGAAACATGCAAAAATCGTTCCATTACCCAAAGGTAATGGTGAATATAGACCAATAGCCATATTGTGTTTTCTTTCGAAAATATTGGAAAAAATATTGTATAAGCAAATGATTTCACATATAAATATTAACAACATGCTTTATAGCAAACAATCTGGTTTCCGCGAGAGTCATAGCTGCGTTACGGCTCTTGTGGAAGTAAGTGAACACATACGGCAGGGATTGGAGAATGGGAATATAAATTTCTTAGTACTTCTTGACCACTCCAAAGCATTTGGCACGGTAGACCATGCCACATTAATTAACAAATTAAAATATTTTTTCAGATTCTCGGGTACATCATCATTCCTTTCAAATAGAACACAATCGGTTCTTATAAACAATGTATGGTCTGATAAACTGACCCTTAAAAGGGGAGTGCCTCAGGGCTCCATATTAGGCCCGCTTCTATTTTCAATATATGCAAATGACTTGCCAAGAATGCTTTCAAAGTGTCACATCCATCTTTATGCAGATGACATACAACTTTGGAATAATCTTCCACTATATCAGCAACTAAACAGCAATGCTAATAATTTCAAAAAATTTGTAGTGAACTCTTTTAAATAAAATTTTATAGTTAATTCTTTTACATTATGTGCAATTTTCTATGTACTATACATATAAGTATATTTCTTAGTACCTTTTTAATTATTGCAAACGCTTTTATGTATAACGCATTCCGTTCCTGTACTGTAAATATAAGATCAATTCTTGTTGTACAGGAAGTAAACCAATAAATAAATAAATAAATAAATAACTTTCTTGCGATTTTTCATATTATATTTCTTGATGTAAATTCTCCCAACGCATAAAAACTGTCCAAGTTCTCCCATTCAAAGTAGAATGTATTTAAGATAACATTAGGGGTACTCGGCGTTTGGTGCGTTTTAAATTGCAAATATTTGCAATCGCTAAATTTTGTTAGTAATCGTAAACACTTGTGTATGTTCCCTGCTTGAAAATTAGGTAAGATCTGATATATGAAGCTCAAATTTCATTGACCTTAAAATAAAGAAATTATACGAGTAAACTTTTCTTTTGGGGCAGCATGTAGTACAAGGTTTCACTCGTTGTAGTGTCACAGACCAGAGTCCTTAGCGGAAATCTAAAATATGACATCTGGATCTATAGAGCAGCATTGGGCGTTCGTAGGATGTCCCATTCATTGGATGATTGCATTACGGCAAGCAGCATTTACAAGCAAGCAAATGACTGTACACCAATCAGGATTGTCACTAGCTTGAGGAGCAAGCCGCATGGAGAATTTTAACTTGCCTTGGGAGCTCGAGCGAAATAAAAAATGTATTGGGCATTAGCCAAAATTATTACAAAAATCCTATAGCTTCCATTTTGAAATCCAGTGGTGGAGGGTTTCTTTAGCATAATAAATTTATTTAAATTGAAAATTCGTGGTTGTTGGCTGTTGGCTTGTCTGAGTATACGCCTGCATTTCATTGACGCTAACCAAATCATCAGTACCCTTTAGCCAAAGAATGTTTGTTGTGTTGTGTTTGTACAAAAGCGTTTTAAAATTATTGTACTTATATTTTTTGTAAACTACAAATTGAAAAATTTAGTTGATGATTGAGTTCTGTTTGGATTCTCATATAGTATTTGTAGTTTTTGGTATGTATAAGTATATGAGTTTACAAGCTTTATAAACATGATTTGGCTAAAGAGTACTGATGATTTGGTTAGCGCCAATGAAATGCAGGCGTATACTCAGGCATGCCAACAACAAACAAATAATTGTTAAATAGTTATTTTGGATAATATCTCGAATAACAAATTCGATAAGTAATATTTTTCATCTTAGTTGCTGTCTATGCTTAAATTGTTATGATAATATGTACAGACATGCATCTTAATTTCGCAATTAAGGGTTTAATTAAATTCAATTCGCCATACAAGAACTAATTTAATAAATTGAGCAATTATTATTTAATTGCTCTATACATTGAGTAAGATTTCCCATGCAAACCTTGTAAAGTCTGTTCAGTGAGAAGAGAAAATTCTGTGCCAAGGCGAATTGACTTGTCAGGTTGCAGTCGTTGCAGTCAGCACGACTGCAACGAGTAGAACTATATACATAAAGTGTATCAAAAAGCATAATGGCGTAAATGAAATTTATTTATTTTTCGTTTTTAGTACACTGGTCCTCACCAGTCACCTGGCTTCTTGCTGCCACCCAGTAGTACGTCAATTCAATTTGTTCTGTATAATGACAAAACTAAATGATAAAATAGATAAATTTTGTATGAAAAATTATTAATATATGTTCAGTTTTTTGACCATTTTATTTTAATTTATAAACTTAATTTATTTTTCAAGCTTAAGGTCTCTTTTAATTTTTTAATCAATATTTCTGTACTCATCGAGTACCATCTTCTTTAAAAATTAAACAAATATCCTGAAGATGGTATCGATTAAAAAATTAAAAGAGACCTTAAGCTTGAAAAATAAATTAAGTTTATAAAAATTATTAACTTATACCTTCTACAGCCACCATAATCAGAAAAAGAACGTTTTTCAATTACGGCTGTCGAATGCTAATTGAGTGATGCTAAATTAAATATGTGCGAACACCATAGTCTTTAACTTAATTTAAAATTATTTATCTAATTATTGTTTCTGAAAAAAGCTGATATCTGATAATTCTAATTATGATTTCAATATTTTATTAAATGTAGAATAAAAGTTAAAAAGCAAAAGTTTTAAATGAAGCTTAGCAAATTTTTTTTACAAAAGCAGGGGCTTTCTCTCTTTTTAGTGTTTTTTAAATTTGAAGGTTGACACACATTTTTTATTAAAATAAACTGTACAATCATTAGTCTGACGTTGCAATGTTTTTGGCTTTCAAAATAAAAGCTACGATATTTTGCACTTACACTTCCACAAGACATTTACATTAAATACTGAGTCGCGCTATTGTAATTATCACAAACAATTCAGGAGCTTCTGTGTGCTGCTGCACCCTTATATTATGTTTAACTAGAAATATATGTAGATATAGCGATAGATAATTCGTTTTGTAGAAATTTATTTAATGGGTTAACAGAGCGCCGAAACTTCTAACCATCTTGTACATTTGACAGCAGGCAGCTGCCAGTTTCCAAATAAAACATGCTATCAACCAACAATAGCAACTTCACCGCTTAGAGGGTGGTAAAATCTGTAGAAAATATAACAGTTGCAAACCAAATAGAATTGGAGCCGCTGGCAACAAACAGCAGAACTTTGCGTTCAAAGTTTCTGTTAAAGAAAAATGCACATACTCTTAATTATATAATTTAATAACTATGACATGCAATAAAGAATCTTTCATTAAAACAACAACACAGATTTCTAAATGGATCTGCCATAGCGTGATTCGTTCGAAAATTTGTAACATGTAGTAGCCTAAGGCAGCGCACTGTCCCGTACAATTGAGTCATATTGCTTTGTGAAGGCATCGCTAATTTCTTTTGCCGAATGTTTTGTTAAGGCTTAAGTGAAACGTGTTTTATTTACAGTCATCTTTAACATATCGCTCATTTGCTACCAGAAGATTATAAATCTAATATCCGGATTACTCAGCATATCGTTTTTTGCTTGTATTGCTTTTCACTTGTATTGTATTTATTCTAATATTTTGTATATGCACCTTTTGATAGGAATATATTGGTTTACTTTTTCCTTTTTGTAAAACTAGTTCTTTTTGGTTATAACGCCCACTTAAGAAATGGAAATCTGTTTGAAGGATCAGTTAAATGAGTTTAGTACACTCTATCCTAAAGAACAGAAAGAAATTAAAATAAAGTCTAATTCGGTGACATTGCGATCAGCAACTAGACGATATTTTCCCTTATTCGCCATATGTTGCGTGCCACTTATTCGCTTCTAAATGAAAGCAAATGGTAGTAATAACAAAAAGAAACGGTTATAGGAATAATATGTTGATCAAGATGCAAGACAGATTTGCGATACTTCAATACCTGGTGATTTTGTCCTCAATCCGTTTTCCTTGACGCCTAACAAATAAACACAAGCTTGGCAAACCGCCACTCTGTAATAATAAAGACCAGCAGGGGGGTTACTCTCTATTGCGATGCGTAAGGAAAATGGTATCTAATCGGATAATTAGTATTCTTTATTGCGTTTACGCATTTTCCATTCGCATCTAATTTTTGCACTTTCGCAAATCTAGCATCAGTCTACTCTGTAATACGAAAGCGTATGTTAAAATCCTTCGTTAAAACTAAATATCTAGCGCTAATAAAATATGAAACGCATCGAACTAGCTTACGCATCGCAATAGAGAGTAACACCCCAGAGGAACCAAACTGTGGGCAAATGTCAAGCCATCGGGCTACAATTCTCCTACCCGTTTACTCCATTTCTAAGTGCTTTAAAAACTTGTTGTCGATAGTAGTTGCGGTGCCAATTGTAATTGGTCTATTGTCACTGTATGAGCGAGTATTTATGCCTACATATGTACCATATGTATGTATATATGCATTTATGTATATACATATGTATATATGTACACAGGTCTTTGCCTTTTATTACTTCTTTCATCCTGTTTCCGTTTTTTAAACGAATCTATCTTCCATCTTTTAATGTTTTAACAAGATTCAACACAATTGTTATCCATTACACAAAGTAAGCATAAGATGATGATGATGACGTTCCATATGTACTTAAGCAGCAATATTGTTGCGGTTGCTGTTTACAATGGCTTTAAATGAGATTGACGGTAAATTAAGGGTGGCAATTATTATAGCACTTGATACAGCCACGTATAGCAGCGTAAATTATACCATCAAAAGTTGAATCAACAACATTTGTAATAAAGTGGTATCAAAAGCATTTGCCGAGTGGTGTGACGGTTTTATAATTGTGATTCTGAAATGATTTTATCGTTTTGTTTCAAATTTACTTACATATATATTTGCATTTTTGCATACACATTTCAATACAAACAACATACAAAGATACACACGAGTATAGGCATGCCGAACCTGCTCCTGCGAAGAGCACGAAGATGTGCTCTTGGCTGCACAGGTTGATTCAGCTGTTTTAAACTTCTTTTTGTTATTGTTCCTAAATTTAATACAAATGTTTCGCTTTTAAAAATTCACAAAAAATTCCTTTTAGGAAGTATCTACTGTCTCCATCATTATTCGAACACAAAAACTGTCTCTGATATTGGATGAATGCCATTTGCCCTATGTTTAAGAATAGCTCATTTTCTCAAAAAATATATTTGATTTTGTTTTTGAAAATTGACCATTGTTTCTGAATTACAAAACAGCGTTTAAATAATTCTTATGAGTAAAATTTTACTAGTGACAAATTTAAAAAACTGTTTTTTGTCTCTCAGTATTCTTACGCTCTTTTTCCATTTCCTCGCTAGACATTTTGGGAGTACGTGAACACTTTCCGGTAGCAAGCAGTAACAGTCAGGGCTGTCAGATGTGGAGATTTTTAAGTTCTCTTACCGACCGAATTTTACATATTACTTCTTCGTCAAATTCAACTGCTAAAAATTATAAAAGTGTTTATTTACCAAGACCCCTTTTACAATATGATATTTGAAAGATAGCCATTTTTCAATTCCCTTTTGCCTATGCCTTTTACATTTGGAAAATTAATACACAAACAGAAGTCTTTTAATTCCTTTTTACTCATTTTCTCGTTTTGTTTTAAACTAAATTTACTGTAAGTAGATACACATACTCGTATTTAGTTTCATTTTAAAGTTTAATAGCAAGTGAAAATCTGTATATTTTGTTAATGAAAACAAAAATATGCTATGCCACCTTGGAAGTGTTATGTTGCAAGATCATTTGCACAATCTTATGGACTTGACTCACATACATATATAAAAAGTTCATACAATTGTATTTTTAATACAAACTGAATACTTCAGTATGTATTTAGCCTTATTTAGTTAATGGCAATAAAAAATCTTCTAAACAAAAATATTTAGATGTATAAATTTTTCATACGAATAAACATGATATCATTATAAGTTTTGTGTGTAATTGAAGACATCTGATTTACTATTAAAATACACAGCGTTCGTGAGTGATATTATGTAGTAACAACAGGATTTCTTTAAAAAATAAAGTTGAAAATTTGGAATTTCGTAATCTCGAAAAATCCGAGGATCCGGTTTTAATGAGACCCAAGATTTTTGGTATTGGGATTCCTTTTTACTCATTTTCTCGTTTTGTTTTAAACTAAATTTACTGTAAGTAGATACACATACTCGTATTTAGTTTCATTTTAAAGTTTAATAGCAAGTGAAAATCTGTATATTTTGTTAATGAAAACAAAAATATGCTATGCCACCTTGGAAGTGTTATGTTGCAAGATCATTTGCACAATCTTATGGACTTGACTCACATACATATATAAAAAGTTCATACAATTGTATTTTTAATACAAACTGAATACTTCAGTATGTATTTAGCCTTATTTAGTTAATGGCAATAAAAAATCTTCTAAACAAAAATATTTAGATGTATAAATTTTTCATACGAATAAACATGATATCATTATAAGTTTTGTGTGTAATTGAAGACATCTGATTTACTATTAAAATACACAGCGTTCGTAAGTGATATTATGTAGTAACAACAGGATTTCTTTAAAAAATAAAGTTGAAAATTTGGAATTTCGTAATCTCGAAAAATCCGAGGATCCGGTTTTAATGAGACCCAAGATTTTTGGTATTGGGATTTCGGGACTGTCCTTCCTAGTATGTTTTGGCTTTATTGAGTTCCAGACCCATTTGGTAGCAATCTGGACTTGTGGAAGGCCAACAACCAAACACCGATTGCGGTGTTAACAAAATCTAGCTGTTATATTTGTATAATCACGTTCTGTCATTATTCTTAGAATGCATGTTATATGTTTATATTGTTGTTGTTGGTCCGTGCTGTTGTATATGAATAATAGATTTAATAAGTATTTCTGACATTTAAGTAATGAGAGTGTATCTACAGCTTGCACGGCCTATGGGTGGTGAATACATGCATAACATAAGTACATATTCGTACATACTTTTGGTATATAGTTAACAATTTTTTAAAGACAAAATTTCTTGTAGTAGATCTTTGTAAGCGACAAATTTATTAAAATATGTTATCTATAAATTTCTATAAAAACTATTTGTTAATGACATACTACCTAAAAGTCTTTCATAAATTTACCCAACAAAATGTCTCGTTCATAGTACATTTTAACAATAAATTTTGTATAAAATTTTGTATAAAAAAGATTTTTTCTGATTGTAAAAAATCCTTGTGATCATAGGCGCAGTTAAGTAATATTATAGGGATGGGCTCTACAGCCCCTGAGAGTTTTTTTTTTTTTGGTTTTTTATGGGAGGATGAAGGGGCTACAACTCTCTAACAGAGAGAAAAATTATGTCATTTATTATAAATCCCACAGGAAGGTAAAAATTCTGGAGTTTAGTGGCGGTAAGCCACTAAACTCTATTTATCTCCGCCGCACAGTGGCTGAAAATCGTCTTTCATTGGCCAAAAGTCGAATTTTTTTGTCACCGATTTTTTAAATTTTTACGCCATTTTGGAGCTAATATATCCATATTAAAGTACCCAAAAAATTTGGTTAAACTATTGATAATTGTGGGCTTGGCATGCTGTGAAACTCATCTGTTTTTGTTATTTCAGAAAAAGGTGTTTTTTATCATTTTTTGTCAAAAATAAATGGTTACTACTCGCAAGCTATCATCGATGATGGCCTGCGGTCTTTTTTATAATGTTGGTAGGATTATAGTCTTTAGTTGTTGTAAGCGGTTACCGCTCTAGCGTTTTATATTAGAGGTGTTATGAAATATTTATGAAACTACTATATTTTTCTGAAATTTAAATTTTAGTGGAATAGAACTTCTAGGGAACAAAAGGGAACAAGAAACGTATACCACGCGAAGAAAGGCGAAGGTGTCTTCTTTAACCCTATATATACTTTTGCACCCGCCACGACCCGCCGGTAGAACACTTTTTTAATTTTAATGAAATTACTCTAAAAAAATTCAAATTACGATAATTTAAACAGCCCTATAATTACTCGTATACAATGGTGTATTAAATTTTCACTTTTTGCCTAAAGGTTTATGTTTTTTACTTTAGACTACGTAAAATTAAATAATTAAATATAATAATTGCGAAAGGGTTTTATGGCTTTGTTTTGATCAGCAAAAACATCTGTCATAAAAATATCACAATAGGTTCTACAGTAAACATATGATCTCTTTCTAATATAACTGTTAGGGTCAGCCAAAGTCATAAAAAATTTTATAATAATAATCGCGACATTAAACCACTAAAGATAAAAAGAACCCCATATTGGCGAAATACTAATTAGTTTTACCTGATATTAAGGTCTGGATAACAAGTGCAGTTTTGTTCAATTTAAGTACCACCTGCTATGAAATTGAAGATCAATGTGTGAATAACATGTATCTAAAAATGTATAAAACTACGGATTCAATAAGGGATTACACAATAATAAGTTAATCCTTTACGTGTACGTACGTATATTTTTGAAGTGATAAATCATAACAGACTCAAATAAAAATATTCAGAAAAATATGGAGAGCTTCGGTTATAAAGAACTGGCCGAAGAGTATTTTAGAAATAAAAACCAGGAAGATGTTCTTAGTTACGTTAAAATAAAATTAAACTTAAATTCGTGTAGCACCGAAATACAAGAACAATTATCTAATTTTGTAAAAGTACTAAAAAAACGCTACAAAGAAGTTAGCTACAGTAAACAAAAGTTTTATATAAAAAGTGAGTGTTTTAATTACATTAAAATTGATTGAGTACTTCTTAAGGACTTCTAGGTCAAAGTTGAACTTTTGATTTTTTGGAACTTAATAATAATTGTAATTATTTTTTGTGATTTTTTTAATCTTACACTCAAAAAAATTTTTACACTCAAAAAAATGTTTACACTCAAAAAAAATTTAAAATTAAGTGGAGATTTTGCTGTTACCACAGAAAAATTTTTTATTTTTTGCTGTCAAAGTAGGTTCTATTTATTATTATTTTTTACTAATACTATGTTTTTCGTACTTAAATAACAATGAAAGGCAATTATAATTATTATTCATTTGACACAAATATTGATTGCAAATATTCTATATTTTGCTCTGTGCTATTTCTGTTCTTTAGTAGTTTTTTGGCTTCTTCATCTAAATCCCGATGTTCCACTTTCCATGTATTTCGAATATTGGAGATGAACGGATCTGACGTTGCCAATAATATATTAAACAGATCTTCATTTGTGGAATTTCGTGAAATTTTTCTAGTATTGTGCTCTCTATAAAATCTGTAATCCTTGGGGGTTACTCTCTATTGCGACGCGTAAGCTAGTTCGATGCGTTTGATGTTTTGTTAGAGCAAGATATTTGGTTTTAAGGAACGATTTTGACAATTACAGAGTGCATTGATGCCAGATTTGCGAAAGTGAAAAAAATCAAATGCGCGTCAACTCAATAAAGGGTACCAATTATCCGATTATGTACCATTTTTCTTACGCATCGCAATCGCATCGCAGTAGAGAGTAACCCCCCTTGTTCCTTTTTTCCTGAGCCTCCTCTGATAGATCTCCAGGTGGCACCAAATGATATTTAATGATATCTTCTCCATGATAAAGGATTTTGTGAACTGTTGCAGACATATTTCTCCATGGGTAGTTGGTTGTATATATTTTTGCAGTTTCCTTAGCATAATCTCCAAATTGTTTAGAGTCAATTTCTTCATTGCACGCAAGTACTTCTAGGATTATTTTAAATCTGAAAATATGGTTTAAAACCACTCCTGTTATTTCAGATGCTGTTTCTGGATCTGAAAAGAATCTTCGTGCGGTATTGCCATCATTTGTAGTGCCTGACCCTTGTTTTGGTTGATCAATAATAAATCCAATTTTGCGATATTCATCTTGAAGATGTTTCGTTTTTGAACTTCTTAACTCTTTGTTGGTTTCATTGTTTCTTATGGATCCTGAAGACCCGAAATCCAAATCATAACTGATTTTTAGTATATGTTCCATAAGTCGTATTCCTGCATGTAGTGGTGATAGTCCAAATTCATATGCATCGGTATTATCTAATGATTTTGTTCGAACTTGGTTTAATTGGGTTGATGCTGCTTGGCATATAATGCAGCTGGATGCAGCCTTCGTGTTAGTCAAAGCCTGACCTACTTTTCCATCTATTATTGTAAGGACTAATTGGTAGCTTACTTCAATTTGCTGTCCATCTAACTGTAATTGTAATGGCTGTAGTGTTGAAATTTGGGCCTTGATATCACTAATTTCTTTGTTAATGGCATCACGAGTTTCTTTTTTGAATTCAAATTTGGTTGGCCTGCAGTATTTCGTAGAAGATGGTGTCTCATTTTTCCAAATATCCATTGTTTACGTTGTACTAGTCGAAGGCTCTGAATCTTCCAAAATCTTTTTCAATCGCAATGGTACAATTGATACCATGAACATATCCGAGTCCGAAATATTTTCACATACAACTTGTTTGTATTGGTGTTGTCCCGAAGAACCATCACATCCCCATTTGCAAAAAAGAATTAGCTTTGTGTTTCCATATTTCTTTAACGCATTTCCTGGTATTGATTGTAGCAAGCGTTCGGCTGTGTGATCAAGTAGAGATTGTAGTTGTACCTCTGCCGAAATTGGTGTGATTGTAATAGTATCCTTTGATGGCAAATAGTCCATTTTAGCAGCAGTTATGTGATGATATGCTGGATAGATATTTGAGCCCTTTTCAATCGCACGCAATCTGAGCTTAATATATTGCTGTTTTGTTAATTTCAAATCCAGAAATAAGGCTAATACCTCCTTATTTGTGTACTGTATTGCATCGCTCGGAGTTGGTATACTTTTAAGAATTCGTTTTGTTCTCACTGGACTAGCTTTAATAACATTTTCAATGATATCCACTTTTGTTAACTGGTTCTGTGATCCTAATTGATGTAGGAAAGATTCTTTTATATTTGTACAACTAATTGCATCGTTAACATCTTTAAGTTTCCGCCTCTTAGATCTATCGCTGTAGTTGTCCAATGATTTGCGTGATAGCGACAGTAAGTTGGCCTTCTAACCACTTTTCACTTTTTATATAAAACTTTTGTTTACTGTAGCTAACTTCTTTGTAGCGTTTTTTTAGTACTTTCACAAAATTAGATAATTTTATTTTAACGTAACTAAGAACATCTTCCTGGTTTTTATTTTTAAAATACTCTTCGGCCAGTTCTTTATAACCGAAGCTCTCCATATTTTTCTGAATATTTTTATTTGAGTCTGTTATGATTTATCACTTGCAAATATACGTACGTACACGTAAAGGATTAACTTATTATTGAGTAATCCCTTATCCAATCTTTTTTATAATCCTACCAACATTATAAAAAAGACCGCAGGCCATTATCGATGATAGCTTGCGAGTAGTAACCATTTATTTTTGACGAAAAACTGATAAAAAACACCTTTTTCTGAAATAACAAAAACAGATGAGTTTCACAGCATGCCAAGCCCACAATTATCAATAGTTTAACAAAATTTTTTGGCTACATTAATATGGATATATTAGCTCCAAAATGGCGTAAAAATTTAAAAAATCGGTGACAAAAAAATTCGACTTTCGACAATGAAAAACGATTTTCAGCCACTGTGCGACGTCGACATTAACTCTAGCATTAGACTTATAAAATGTGAGTAATTGTTTTCCAATGAGCCGCAGTAAGCAGCAGGGAAATGTGTGGTGTAGGAGGACCTGTAGAGTTCTTAAAATTTCTGCATTTTGTATGTAAGTCTTTCAAATAAATTTATAATTTTAGGTCAAAGTTTCCTCCGACTTTGATGCGACAAGTAGTAAAAAGTATCAAAAAACTCGGAATACTTTTTGATGTTTTCTTAAGACATTTTCCCATTATTGATCAAATATGTTGACAATTCCTTAAGAGTTTATCCAGAAAATTGCATCCGAACTTGTGCAAAACTCTCTCGGATAAATAGTGCAGGTTTGCAGACTTTCCTCTGACAAACCACTCTTATATTTTCGATACGCTTTCTGACCGACTTCGTATAAGAATTGGGCAATTTGTGCAGAATTCTTAACCGAATACGAAGAAAAATGTTCACTGGGTATAAACATCAACTGCGTGTTTGCTGGATGATTCGCCTTGCTGTTGGAGTGTGTTCGTATTACTGGCTGTCTATTTGTGTATGTTAATATTAACTCCATTGTTTAAAAGATAAGTATGTACAAGTATGTGTGTATGTATTTCGTCGTTATTAACCTTTCCACCAGATTATCCACACAGGGCCTTTAGTATGTTGTTATTATTTTTAAGTCAAATGGGAACAGAAAGAAACTCATTAGCATTCATCCATTTCAGAGTAACATTTACATTAAATTTACTTGCATATGTTCGGTCGAAGGAGCGCTTCTGCTTTTGGGATTAGAATACGCAAATATATACTTGCAGCAAATAAAGCTGTTTGGAAAGTTAATTTCACTATTCTATTATTATGCATTTCTTAATCAAATATAAAGGAAAATAAAAAAATCAAATAAAAGCACAACTTGGTTTCTTTGCGCGTACGTACACGTTGACAGGTGTTAAATGAAATGTCATTTAAGGACGTTTAATAAAGGATGTAACTGTGGCAGCATGCAAAAAGAAAAGGAAAAACAACAACAAAGCAGAAAATGTAATTTTGCAAAATTCCAAATTATGTATGTATGTTTTGCAGTACTAGAGGTTTGAAATAATTTATGCCGCAGGCAAGAATTTACGAGAGTATTTATCTTGTGCACACAGAAATAAAGTAGAGTCAATAATCTTGAAGCAGAGGAGAAATAAATGCATGGATTTTTTTACTGACTGTAGTCTGGAACAGGCAGGCATGGAGAAAACTGGGTGAAGCTATTGCCACTAAGTCCACAGAAAGTTTTTTCCAGTAAGAACTAGGTCTTCATTGCTTTAGAAGACTTTGCATACTTTCTGAAATAGTATCTTCTGTAGACCCGCCTGAGGATTTTTTATCGTTTGCATCCTGTTTTGGTTTATCGTTTAGAACCATTGATTAAAGTCTGTGTCGGGTTCGATCCGAACCAGTGAATGCAGATGGTATCCCATTAACAAACCGCCATGGACGAAAACATCGCCCGTTTTACGGTCACCATAGTCATCCCCCATTTCTGGATGAGTGTACAACAAATAAAATTATCGAATTCGGAATGATACCAATCCACATGAGATCCAAGAGCGTCCAATGCATCACGAGAAAGTCACTGTTCGTTCGTTGTGGATTTTGGGCTAGCTGCATCATCAGTCCATATTTCTTTAAGAACGCCATTGGCCTGGACATTCACGTTACCGATTAACAACACCATACTAGGCCCATTTAACATTATTAAGACTTAACGATAAAATATCGCTTTCTTGTGTTGGCTTGTGATAATTTTGCTCTCTTAATGCAAGAAAGATGTATCTCAAAAATCAAAATTTTCCAGTTATTGATGAAAAATTATTTCAAAATATTTTTGTCATTATTTTTTAATGTTTTTTGTTAAACTTTATTCATTTCTCTTGAGATGAAAATATTCGACGAATATTCAACTGAGTTAGGCGCATACGAATCCGAATACGACTACGAATATTTCTTACGTCACTAATTCTAATCGATCTGATTTTGGTTCCTGCTGCTGCCGCCAAAAGTTTGGTTTGTGGTTTTCATCATTTCCATTGTGACCCTGTTTTCCATTGAACTAAATACGAGACAAGTACTTTTTCACTTCATCCATTTTTACATTTGATGAATAAGCCTTGATTTATTTTGCAGGTTTCATGACCGACACACATATACATCCATACGAACTCTGCCCCATTAACGACATTTACCATGTACGAGTACACATTTAGATGTATGAAATGCGTGTTTGTATGTATGGTATGTAGTTAATATTATAGGGATTTATTTGCCAAGTATTTTTTGTTTGTTTGCTTTCTTCTTTTTTTAAGTATTATTGAATGAATGTGGTCATGGACGGACAACAACAATCAATCCCAACGAACCAAAACACTGTAGAAATAGGTTGTAAAAAACGTGCTGCAAGAAGTTTACTAGAAAAATGTTGTGAATATTATCGGGAAAGGCACCACAACAATGGTTTTACAAAAAGAATTTAACCCTTGCGTTAATATTTCCCCTCTGCAGTATAAACAAGTTCTGCTGTTCTGCAATCCCCATAAAGTTTGACTCAATTTCTTAGTTTCTCCAATATAGGATAACTAATAGGTACTTCGTATGAGGAGACCCGTCCTGATTCTTATACCTCCAGACTTTTGCTTCAAATAGCACTTAGTTTCCAGAATAACCTATAAAAATTTTCGAGAGTCTAACTATTGCAGCTCTTGAGATATGGAACAAATACTAATTTTTTTAAACTGGGGGTTCCCATCTCACCACACCCACAATGTCATGTTTTTTTTCCAAAGGCACTCTTTATTCATTCCTATAAAAACGTTAGTTTCTTTCCAGTTATAGAACAGCTATTAATTATTTTGTAATGGGGTATCCGTTCCCCTACACCGCTAAAAATATAAATTCCCCTATTTCATTACCAAATCGCAATGTGAAACAGTTCTAACACACCAACCTAAATCGCATATACGTCTTTTGCATTCGGCAATTTAAATTTCGCAAGTTTTAATTCAGCTGGAAAAATTATAGGGAAAATATGCATGGCTCTAAAAATTTATTAAGAATAAAAATATGGATAAAATCGCTAGATTAATATGGAAATAGCTGAAATGCCTTTACTTTTCAACAATAATAATAACTGCTTTTAGCAGCCAACTTCACTACTAGTCGCGGTGTCAAAATCAGATCTTCCAATTGCAAGATGTTGACGCCGCGCAATTTGGTTTTGCTACATACCACGTCTAATCCATTCGGCAATTTTAATATCTCTCTTCCATCTAAATTAAAACTTGCGCGATTAAAACTTCCGAGTGGAAAAGACGTGTACATTTAGCTGAAAGTCCATATGACGAGTGCTCGCGTCAGCGCATTCTACACTTTTCTGCATTTCAAAATTACATGCGACCTTTTCTATAGCATTGAAAATAATATTTATATAAATTGTCATCCCTGGCTATCAAAATCATCATTCCGCTTCTGATGTTTACAGAAGTGGAATGTAGACTTACCTTTCGCGTTGTACACGTCGAAGCATCCTACGCCTACTTGCAACATGCAACTATTCTGAACTTACTTTTTAGACAGCTGGGTGTATAGAACGCGTGGTGTGATCTTTCAGCTTTTTTGTATGAGCACGAGAATTTTTGACTTTGCATTTTTGTTTAAGTTGAAATTAAACCAATTATATGTACTCGTAAGTATCTATTTATGAACAGTTGTAGAGAATTTTGTATGGCTTATGGAAAAGTTTGTTGGGATTGCATTAAGCCAATAAAAGGTGAAACCTCAACGATGTTGCTCTTGTTGCTGGCATTAAAGAAAACAGAAGCTTGGAATGACCGGCTGGTTTGAACATTATAAATAAATAATTACGAGAACTGTGAAAACTTCATTCATAGCATCGATTTCGAATTGTAAAATTTAAAACTATACGTTGCGGTTTGTGTGTTTTAGAACCATGCACGGCCAATGTTAGTGATAACAACAACATACGTACTTATTTGACAGATGAATCTTTGTTTTTGTCATTGTGTTGTAAAAAAAACTCATAAAAATATCATATTGTAAATTTTTTCTTTCTTTAATTTCATTTTTTTATTCTTACAGTTTATACTTACGATGCATTTGATTGGGTTTTTTATTGTTGTGTGATTTTCAGTCGACGAAACGCACAAGGCATTAGTAAAAACCGGTGCAGGCCGAAGGAGCCGCAGTTGGGGGCACATGGGCCCATACATATGTACATAATTATGTACGTAGGTTAGGTTCAACAGGCTCACTTGGGTCCATAATTTGGCTTTGTGATACCCGACTTAACTAGAGATTTGAAAATTGTCTACGATGTCAGTGAGTTTGTTTAGGTTACAAGTGTCATATTTGTAGCCATACTTAAGTATGTACAGTTAAGCAAGGAACTCGATCTATGTACATGTTGAGCATTCCTTATGTGCGTCACCTACATATACACTAATACACATAAAGTGTATATAAATTTACTGTTGTTAATAAATTTCGTTGGCCTTTTCCCAACAGATCGCTCTGCATATTTTCGTAAGTATATATATATATATATATATATATATATATATATATATATATATATATATATATATATATATATATATATATATATACATATGTATGCATGTATGTGCGAGTATTTCCTTCTTCTTTCAGTTCTAACAAGAAAAGATGTAAATTTGTGGCATTTCCGCTTTCATGTGTCGATCTGAATTCCGGTTTTCTATTCGATCGACTCTTTTTCCAATAAGTCTGCCTGAGCATTATCTGAAGGGAAATTTTTTTAGAAAAGAACCAAACCATGGCATTAAAATAATCGATAGCAAGTGAAAAAGTCATCGTTAAAGCATTTCGATATGTCTGAAATATTTCCCATTTTACGTCAGGCTACGTAGGATAAAACAAAGAAAGTGTTGGAAATATGTGGATAAACAATCTTTTACGACCGTAAGTATATATATATATATATATATATATATATATATATATATATATATATATATATATATATATATATATATATATATATATATATATATATTATATTTTTTTTTCACGCTAATATATGTTTATTGTATCTTCAAATAACTGAACTAACAAAAAGTGTTCAAATCTTAAATATATAAATAATTATTAGGCCCAACCAGTGTCGGACATAAACTTAGTGGTAATAATTAATAATACATAAAATTCATGTTACGCACAAAAAAATATTTTCAAAGAATTTCATCTGGAGAGTTGCGTATTAAAGCCGTAGTATCCCTCTTTTTTAAGCGGATGTGTCCAGGAAAGTTCAAGATGTTACGAGCAAGGGGATTAGGATGGAACTCGAGTTTTGTTAAATATTTTCCAGCATATTTTGCAATTTCAGCGGTCACAAGTGGCATATGTAAATCACGATGTAAAATAGAATTTTTCAAGTACCATGGAGCCGTAGTTATTAACCTTAATATTTTGTTTTGCATTCGTTGGATTCTCTCTACATTGGAAGCTGAAGCAGTGCCCCATAGCTGAATTCCGTAACACCATATCGGCTTCAAAAGCGACTTGTATATTAAAAGTTTACAATCTAGACTGAGGGTAGAATTTCTACCAATCAGCCAATGTATCTGGGTTAATTTAAGCTTCATTTGTGTCAGCTTAGAGTCAATGTGGTGTTTCTATGTAAGCCGTCGGTCGAGGTAAATACCAAGGTATTTCACCTGTGAATGTTGAGGAACAACTTGATTGTTGATTCGAATGGGGGAACAAGTGTCTCTTCGTAGAGTAAATGTGACATGAACACACTTTTGTTCATTTACTTTTATTCTCCATAAGTTCAACCATAGTTCCAACAGGCTAATATGATTCTGAAGATATCGGGATGCCTCGTGAGGGTTTTCATGCATACTAAGGCAGGCTGTATCATCGGCAAATGTAGAAGTGAAGATATTACTGCTCAGAGGCATATCACAGGTATAAATCAAGTACAAAACAGGCCCCAGTATACTCCCCTGTGGCACCCCAGATGAGATAGTTTCGGGCACACTCGTGGAGTCACCTTCCACGACAGTGAACTTCCGAGCAAGAATGTAACTTTCCAATAGATTCACAATGTTCATTGGTAGATATGTCCTCAATTTCAAAATCAGGCCCTCATGCCACACTTTATCAAATGCCTGAGAAACATCAATAAAGAGGGAAGAACAGTACTTCTTTTCTTCAAATGCTCTTCTTATAAAATGTACCAATCTATGACATTGTTCAATGGTGCTATGCTGACTTCTAAACCCAAATTGATGGTCCGGTATGCACCCATTCTCAGCTAGAATTGGGGATAATTTTGTCATGAGCAGTTTTTCGAAGAGCTTTGAAATTGTTGACAGCAAACTTATTGGCCTATATGATTCAGGCTTAGTAAGATCTTTACCCGCCTTTGGAATCATTTTGACCATGGCAAGTTTCCAGCTGTGTGGATAATACTCCACTCGTAAAATGCCATTAAAAATGAACAAGAGGATTCTAATAGCAATACTAGGCAACTTCATCAGCATCTTGTTACTAATTCCATCAATACCCGGGGCCTTCTTCGGGTTGGTTTCAGCAATTAGTTTTTGTACATCACGCATCTTAAACTTTATGGGTCGAGGGGGTAGAGCAACTACACTCGGCAAATCAACAGCACCAGTACATATGTTTGGGGTAAATACGTGTTTTAAATGCTCAGCAAATATGTTACCTTTTTCAGTATTAGTTCTTGCCCAACCTCCGGTAGAAGTGCGCAGGGGTGGTTTAGACTCAACAGGTGTTTTAAGTTTTTTAGCAGCGCGCCACAAGGAGTAATTAGATGCTGCTGTAACATCGAGACCTTCCAGATAGTTCTTAAGAGAAGCAGATTTTTCAGATGCAAGCAACTCTTGGAGTCGTTTTGTGCATTCTCTAAGTCTAATTTTATGTTGGGGTGATCTGTGCTGTTGCCATTCCCTTCTAGCTCTTCTTTTTTCACATACGAGACGTTCAATATGCGCAGAATAAATTCTATTAAACCTAGTCTGCGGATAGGAAGTAATGGCATGTTTAGCAGCCTGTTTAATATTCTCGGTAAGATTGGCAATGTTAAGTTCAATATCATCGGGAGTTCTAAGCCTGATGTTTCCCGTACAATGACTACTGAGATATTTTTTGAACCCCAGCCAATTAACATGATTTATCATCTTCACATATGGGTGAGGTAAGTCACTTCTTAGTGGGCTACAAATTGTAACGATCGTTGGCGAGTGATCGGAGGAGAGATCATGAGAAGCTTCAACATGAATTAAATCCCTAGAGATATTTTTCATGACGCCAAAATCTATAACATCTGGAATTTTTTGTGTGTCAGTAGGCCAGTAAGTGGGCTCCCCGCTAGAAATGACATCCAAACCCATTTTTGAAATTGTGTTGAATAATGCTCGACCTCTAGGTGTAATAAGACGCGATCCCCAGAACGTATGTTTTGCATTGTAGTCCCCAGCTGCCACGAAACAAGGTCCAAGAGTTCTGTAAAAATCCTCATATTGATCCTCTGAGATTGAAAATCTGGGAGGGGAGTAAATTGATGACATCACAAAATTTTTACAAAAATTTTGGATACAAATATTTGTTGCCTGAAGATGGTCCTCACTAATATTCTCAAGAATGTAGTGTTTGAGTCTTGACTTTATTAGAACTGCTGATCCTCCGCATGCTCTTCCTCTCGGGTCCTTTGTATCATATAAGGTATAGCCACTAATTTTAAAAAGGCTTCTTGAAGTCAAATGAGTCTCAGATACCAACATTATATCAATATTTTTTGCCGTGAGGAAGTGCTCTAGTTCATTTTTATGTTGGCGAATGCCGTTTGCGTTCCAGAAACATACTTTTAACGTGTTCATGGCTTGTTAACTAATGCTAGAAGCAGTGTGTTCTGCATTCGCAGCATTTCTTGCATCATACTAGTCATATTTGTTGTAAAGTTGTTTATAGTTTGCACCAAATTATCAATAGTATTTTCAAGGCGACTGAAATTAAAGCTTGCATTTGCATTTGTTGTATTAGTTGGTGGTGACACTTTTTGCATGGGAACGGAGTTGATCTTCACAGCGTCAGCATACGATACTTGTGTAGAGATTGGTTGGGACATTACAGGATAATTGGCGGAGTACGTATTTCCTGTTTGCGCTGGGACTACTTTAGGCTTTTGACTCATAGCCTGTTTAACGAAAGAGTATACAGGACATCCCCTGTAGTTAGCAGTGTGATTACCTCCACAATTACTGCACTTCTTTTCCTTCTGGTCCTTCGACTTATTGCAAATAGCAGTGCTGTGTAATTCACCGCACACAACACAAACAGTAGGTAATTTACAATAAGTTTTAGTGTGGCCGTATTCTTGACAATTATGGCACTGTACGGGTCCAGAACGCGTGTGTGGTTCTTCAACTGTGATTTTTCGGTATAAGAGATATTTTAAATTATAAATGGGATGGGTCTCATTTTTCTTCAATATTATATCGTTAGGCTCCAGTTCAACACGAAAAAGAGGTTGGGGGATCTTATCCCTGTTTATTATGTTGGATACATTTTTTACCTTGAATCCTTGGAGGGTGAGAGCATCTTTTATTTCAGCAGGGACAACATAAGAATCTATGCCCTTCAGTACGATCTGTAGGCCTTTAGCGCTTTTAAGCTGGAATGTGTAAAAACTTGTTTTATTCTTTTCGAATTCATTAACCATTTTCCGGAAATCTTTTTCTTCATATATTTGAATTTTAGTTTCGTCAATGTTACCACGTTTTATTGTATATATATATATATATATATATATATATATATATTGTATATATATAATATATATATATACATATATATATATATATATATATATATATATATATATATATATATATATATATTATATATATATATATATATATATATATATATATATATATATATATATATATATATATATATATATATATATATTATATATATATATATATATATATATATATATATATATATATATATTTATATATATATATATATATATATATATATATATATATATATATATATATATATATATATATATACACTAGAACTTGCGTCGTCCCGATTTGCGTCGTTTCGATTTGCGTCGCTTTTTAAAAACTGGAAAAATTCGATTTGCGTCGTTGCAATTTCAAGTTGCGTCGTTTTGACCCCGATTTGCATCGTTTTGATTTCGATTTGCGTCGTTTTGATTTCGATTTGAGTCGCTAAAAACGGTTAAATTGTTTACTACAGCATTGCGGATTACCATTTCTAGCATTGTAGTGCCTGATATAGCATCTTTTCTGTCTTTTAGCATTTTTGCAACTTCTGGCCTATACATTAAGAAGTTTTCAAATTGTGTAAAATATGGGGAATTCCCTTTTCTTTGTTATATATGTAAGTGGTGCTAAGAACAACTGTCTGGTTATGGTAAGAATTTAGCGTGTTATTTGCCAAAATCATCTGAAGAGAGCTCAATGTAAGCTAAACAAATTAAAATTTTTTAATGCACCTACTTTTTATGAATATACATACATATGTACATATGTAAATGAATTTAATTTTTATTATGTTTTTTTCTTTATTTATTGTTTTATTTCTTTATAATAATTATAAGCATGTGTTGAAGTAAATGAAATAAATAAAAATATATTCATACTTGTTTTTTTATCAAAAAAAAAATTTTTTTTTTGCTTTTTTTGAATATTTTCCCCAATAAATTAAATTTCAGTGCATTTATATAGAAAAAGGTGATTCGATTTGCGTCGTTTCGATTTGCGTCGCGTTTCTCCGGTCCCCATTAAAGACGCAAGTCGGGGCTCTAGTGTATACGTAATATAAATTTGTGAACAATATTCTTAAGCCATTCCAACATTAATTAGTTTAAGTTACACACTTTCAGTTGCAACATTTTATCTTCGTGGGACTCGCATATAAATTTGAAAATATTCCTTTTACATGCAATTGCATGTGTACATCTATGAAAACGCGTACTTACATAAATGCTCGTACATACATTGATGAATGTACTTGACAATTGCTGGATACCGTTTTTTGTACGTAGGCTTGATGAATGACACTTATAGTAATTGATACTTGGACTATGCGTCCATCGGCCTAGTCTCATGAAAATATAAAAATAATCACATACGTACACATGCAACATAATGAATGAATGAAGAAGCCAAACATTATCCGATGCTTTGGACATACATTTGCATGCAAGAACAATATAAATGTGCACATCTACGTACGTCTGTACGTCTGTATGTATTTATGTACATATATATTATGTTGTCCCAAATTGGGCAAAGTGTCTCGCGGTCTTACGGTCCTTTTCAATATGAATGCATATTATGAGTATATCCAAAGTGAATGTTGGATGAATGTACATACATATTTCCACTCGCATCTTTATTTTATTATCAGTTGATTAAAGCACTCCTCCAACGGGCAACATCGGAATGCTGCGTATCAGTATCAGTAAATGTTGACAGGTAGGTATGACTAATTACGATTGCCATTTGGTATGTCACAAGCACCCCTATGTATTTATCTAATATAAAACAAGGACCGAATTTCACGCAACCGATAAAAACTCACTCTACGAAATAAATCCTAATTTAAAATCGCAATACATCTAATTTATTGTCAGTATTTTCTATTTTCGCTTGAAAGAAGATTTTTTAAAGTGCTGACGAGAGTTCGTTGAACGACTTTGGAAAATACTGCAAACTTATTTACAAGAGAGTGGTCGTGTTGCCCAAACTGTGCGAAATGAATCACTCATAGCGACTGCTATATGCAAGTTTATGCAAAAAAAATCATGTGACTGGCCTGCTAGTGGACAGCAATCATGGTCCTCGTCATCGTACGGTGTGTAACGGTGAGAATGTTGCTGCTGTGGTTGAAACATGTAGCCGATTTTGTATACTCCCTCTTACGTTCACATTATACAGCCGATTTGACAATTTCAATTGTACAATTTTAAAATTATATCACTTCGAAGGAAATTCGCATCAGAGGTCCACAAACTATATTTCATTTAAATCGGTTTAGAATTTTGGGAGGTATGAGCGTTTAAATTTACTACTAATACATGCTCAAGTTTATTCATGCATGTGAGCTCAATTAAAACAAAACATGTTGTATGTGTTTTAGTCCAATTGGATTTGCAAAGAAAAATAAAAATGAGAGCAATAGGTTTTTTCTAAGTCGAATTGGGATAGGAGAAAGAAGTCAATAATTGATTTACCTCAAAGCTCTCAGTATGCACCGCACGCATATTTACACACATACTTATATTAATATTTTAGTTATTTAAAACTTAAGAGTGTATTATTTGAGTGGTTAAAAATTTTTATTACTTTTTTCAAATTCATTAATAAGTATTTTGTTTAATTACGTTAAATGAAAGTGAGCCACAGCAGAGCGTGGCAGAGTGTATCTATATAAAAGTACAAAAAACAAAATAAAGTTAAAAACTTCAATTTGAAGTAAACACAAGGTTTCTTTGAAACTGTATTTTTGATACTAGCTTCATCTTGTAGCTCTCTTATTATCGTGGACTTACCCAGCGGGAGAAGTAGCAATTAATACATAAATATTACCGAAATATACATAAAAGAAAACTAAAATAGACTCATGTTGAGTACCTATAAGTTGCTGATAGGGTGCTTGTATACAAGCCTTCTAAGCCTACATGTGCGATAGAGAATTCTCAAATTTTATTTGATTTGTTTGAAATAAACATATGAGATTGAATATTTTCAAACTGCTTAAAGTTCACTGACGATTTGCTTTAGCAACTAATGAAATGTCAGCATATGAACAGCTAAAGCCACAACAAGCCATAAATTTTTAAAACTGTATACAACATAATATATTATTTGAGTTTCTTTGGAATCGAAAAGTTAAGTTAAACTGACACAATAACTATATACGTAAATTCCCATATTTGCAGAGGAAATAATATTTTGTTTCTTCATATGACGTTATTGCTCAGAAAAAAATATTATAATAACAATGACTTATTAAATGCATGCGATGTACACATTAATTAATTCACTACTTTCCTAAGATATTTCCTTGTTAAGGATAAGAAATTCTGGATTCAACATAATCCAGGACATGAATTACCTTCTCGATTCTTATTCGGTACGATTTTGCGCTGGGTAGTAGAATCGCTATTGTTTTGCTGAGCCCATTTAACATAAGTCTCAGGGAACTATTAACCCTTTCACTATTATTATGTCTAAATGGGCATTTCCTTACCTCCAGGCCAAGTAAGCAATTTGTATGTACAATATCGGATTTTTATTTTAAGAAGGTCTTGTTTATCGATTGAGGTATTTTTATTTATATTTTTTTAGTTTAAAAAATTAGCTTTTGAAAAAAATATAGTTTTTATATTTTTTCTTTAACTACAATTTTATTAAAGTATTTTTTATAAAGATGTTTCAAACACCTAGAAAACCTTTTCATTTAGCATTTTGCATTGAAAATTAAGAAAAAAATATACGAATACAACCGTGAGTTGTATTTATGTATTTTGGTGTAAACTACTTATATACAAACAAATAAAACATTCTGCAGGATGAATCCATTTATTGGCGAGTTATTCTAAATTTTTCAAATTGTTCGAAATCAGAATTCCATGAGGGAATTTGCTTAAGGAAGGAGCGAACGTGGGCGTACAAAGCCGAATAGGAATCAGAGGCAGTTATACAGTTATATTCTTAAACAACTTGAGTCAGAATGTACCTTGTGCTCCAAAATGCATTTAAATAAAAACGAAAAGCTCTAGAGCAACGACATTTTCACAGATGAATCAAAACACAACACATTTTATTTTGATTACCGTTTAAAACTGCGGGCTAGAAAATGATAAGAATTCAGAAAAAAAATAGGGTGGCGAGGTGTTATGGTATGGTGCTGTATGTTCACGTCGGGGGTATTGAAAAAATTTTTGGAAAACAGGAAATCCGAAGGAAACGCCAATTAAAACAGGACCTTCCGGGTGAGTAACAGGAAATGAAGACTGAAATGACGAAAACCTTGGTAAATTCCATAAATGTAAGGACTGGCTCAGAGGACTAAATCTATCAAATCACCACCAATGGAGAGTTGATATTTTCGAAAGGTTGTAGGGTTTGAAAGTAAACATACGTGTCTGTTCTTAGTTTTGCAGTGCATATTTCATTATATTATTCTTACTTAATGGAACTGAGCTAACTTATTTGTTACTTAATTGATTCAAGCTTTCGTTGATTGGCTAGCGCCAACGAAATGTAGGCATGTACTCAGCTAAGCCAACAACAAACAATAATTTTTTTAAATAATTAATTTGGAGAATAATAAATAAATAATAATAAAATTAATAAATGCTATCAACATTTATTAAAAACTTTTAGTAAATGAACAGAACTCTATTTGCGCAAAACTTTTAGGGCTCCCATAGAATACAAAGTGTTATTGTGTATCTAATATTGTAGTTTTGTACCTGTTATAACCCAATATTGTATTACACCAGTATGGTAACATTTTTTACATGTCATTATTTTTTTTATTATTAATAGTTTATGAAATGAATTGCTGAGTAAACATTATATTTAGAAACCGCGTGCATTTTTTAACCTTTATCAAAAAAGAGATAGAAAAGTGGCGACGAGTAAAAGAAAATAAAATTCGAATAAAATCAAAGTTAATGTGACAATCAAAATAGACCAGAAGATGGATGCGTCGCAGTTCGCACAAATATTGGAAGCCTTCAATAAAACTCAACTTAACCTTATCGAACAACTTAAAAGTAATTCTAACTAACAAACGCATCAACAACAAAATGGAAATGTTCAGCCATTACAAGTTCTGTTGCCGCCATTTGAAAATTTTGACGATAGAAAAGCAAGCTTCAAGCTGTATCACCAGCGTTTCGAAAATTATTTAACCATGATTAATCATTGCTAACAAAACACTTTGCCATCAAATGCTTATAAACTCTATCTGGTCTACACACTTCAAGTTATTGGTTTCTTTAATAGCGCCCAAATCCATAAATGAGGTCGAATACGATGTATTAGTAACGAAATTGCAGTCACATTTATGCCCAAAAACAAACATTCTAGTAAGTCAACACAGATTTCTGTCAACATATCAAAATGAGGAGCAAACAATCTCTGAGTATGTTGCGATATTACGAAGGGTATATGTATATGAGTGTGACTTCGTGTCTGCATGTGCTTGTAAAGCTGACATTTCGAACATTTTTTAAGAGCACAATTTATACGGGGAATAAAGGGTAATACTATTCGCGAACAATTACTGCAGTCGGATAACGCCGAATTTGACCAGATAGTACAAAAGCCTTTGTCATTAGAAGCACCTAAGATAGACAGCCTTGAGATAAATGCAAAGCAGCCCACCAGCAGCGATGTTAATTTTATACAAACCAAGATGACAGATCGTCGTAAGAACAGGTCAAGATATCGATCTCCAAGATCACAACATCGATCACAATCACGAATAAGTTATAGTAAGCTAGGGATTGATAACTTATGTATACGGTGTGGAAAAGGCAACCACAAAACAAAAGAATGCCGGACAAACCCAAATAATTTGAAATGTAATTCGTGTGGAAAAAAGGCCATGTAAAAAAAGTATGTATGTATGTATTAAATCGTTAATTAAATTGTCTAAAAATAAATCAGATTATAAAGATGATGATTCTATTCACAAAATCTACGGAATTAACAAAATTGTCGATATATTTTCAAACAAAAACAGTATACATGACGTTGAAAAGTACTATGCCGAAGTGGAAATAAATGGTCGGCGTCAAAAATTTGAAATAGTCACTGGCGTTGGTTTTACACTCATACCAAAGAATCAATATGAAAAATTAAATATTAATCAAACACTTCAACCTTCAAAAATTGCTTTTAGATCATACACAAAAAATATTATAATTCCAGACGGTAAAGTCAATGACAAAGTAAAATACAACAACGTAACCTCAAACGAAGAGATGTACATAGTACCTAGTGAATATGATGCTCTTATGGGAAGATTATGGATACGCCATTTAAAAGTTGACCTTCGACAAGTAGACGGGCATCAGGCCAAACAATTCTCAATTAGTGATGTACGTTCGATTATTATAAATGATTTCCCAGATGTTTTTACTGAGCAGATTGGTTGTGTTCCCAACTATGAAGTCACTCTACAATTGTGTCATGGCTCAAAACCAATGTTTCTTAAAGAACAAGAAGTTCCCTATGCCCTTAAAAAAAGAGTTGAAGACGAATTCGATAAATTAGAATCCGCAGGTATAATTTAAAAATGTGAAAGGAGCTATTGGGGTTCACCTCTTATTATTATTCCGAAACTGAACGGAGACATTCGCCTCTGTATAGATTATAAACCTGGTGTAAATCCACAATTAGTTTCGCAAAGTACCCAATACGTCGCCTTGATGAAATTTTTAATAGTCTCAAGGGCTCAAAATATTTTTGTCGCCTTGACCTATATAAGGCTTACCATCATCTACGCGTAACCCAAGAATCCAGTGAAATACAGACTATGTCAACTCACAAGGGAACATACAGAGTCAACCGTCTTTCTTTTGGTATAAAGACTGCACCATCAGAATTCAATCGTATAATCGAACAAATTTTGTCGGGTCTAATTAAAACCATGTCATATTTCGATGATATTATTGTGCATGGTGCCACTGAAGCTGAATGTAGACAATAATTTGATAGAGTGCCTCAAGCGTCTGCAGCAATATGATCTACATTTAAATAGAAGCAAATGTTCATTTTTTCAATCTCAAATAGACTATTTGGGCCATATTATACAGTTCAACAAAATTTTAAAATCGCCGAAGAAAATCCGAGCAATTGAAAATATGCCCCGTCCATCTAATGTAGACGATGTCAGAAGATTTTTAGGTATTATTACCTACTACTCTAGGTTTATACCGAACATGTCTTCTGAGACATACCCATTAAGGCAACTACTTCAGAAAAATTCAAAATTTTATTGGTCTGCAACGTGCGAAGCGGCATTCATAAATCTTAAAAGCATAATTTCTAGCGATCAAGTGCTTGTACCTTTTGATCCAGAGTTACCCATAATTTTAGCATGCGATGCTAGTCCTACAGGCAAAGCAGGTGTCCTATCGCACATCGTCAATGGGATTGAGCGCCCAATTGCGTACGCTTCAAGATCACTCACAACTGCAGAAATGAACTACAGCCACATCGATCGTGAAGCACTTGCAATTATATTTTCCATAAACTATTTTTTTACATACATTTATGGAAGAAGATCCAAACTGCTTACGGACTATCGACCACTAACCCACATTTTTCATCAACATAATAAATTACCTGCCATTACATCAGCTCGATTGCTACGGTATGCCGAATTTCTTTCAAGCTTCGACTATGAAATCGTTTTCAAAAAAGGCTCCGATCACGTTAATGTTGATTGTTTTTCTCGTGCTACAACACCACGTGAATCACTTTCTACTGAAAAGCTTATCAACGAAGAGGTAAATGAACTATGTTTTGAATCAATTTTCGAAATTTCAAGCGAATACATTAATGCAGAGATATTAGAAACTGAAACTTCAAAAGATTCCGAGCTTTCTGCAATATTATCGAATTTGTTAAGCGGAGATAATAGCGAAGGGAAGTACACACTAAACAACGGAATTATTTTCAAGGGCCAACGAGTTATTACTCCAAAAAGTCTCCAGTCGGGAATTCTTCAAGAATTGCACAATACCCACCCAGGTATAACGAGAATGAAGCAGGTCGCTAGGCGATACTGTTTCTGGATTGGCATTGACAAAGATATTGAAAATATGGTACGGTCGTGTCAATCTTGTGTTGAAGTTCAAAATAAGCCATCGAAAGCCCCTCTGCACCATTGGCAAGAACCAGAAGAAAATTGGGAACGAGTTCACATAGATTACGCAGGTCCATTTCAAGACCATAATTTTTTAATTGTCGTCGATGCAAAATCAAAATGGATTGAAGTAAGAGTCTTGCGTGAAGCACCATCTACACAAAGTACAATAGATCTCCTTGAAAATATTTTCGCCACACATGGGTTTCCTTCAATAATGGTGTCTGACAATGCCTCAATTTTTACTAGCGAACGGTTCCGTTTCTACTGCAAACAAAATGGTATTTTTCAAAAATTGATCGCGCCGGGTCACGATAGTACAAATGGACTTGCTGAACGAAATGTACAAACATTAAAACGGAAGCAAAAAGCCATGTCCTCTGAATTTGGTTCGATGCTCCAAAAAGTAAATAAGATACTTCAAAGATATCGAGCAACACCCCTCAACTGCGGAAAAAGTCCAGCCGAACTTTACTTAAAAAGGTGTATACGAATAAGACTAGATGCTCTAAAACCGTCGCAGGAGCTAAATTTCACGCCGCACAGTGGCTGAAAATCGTTTTTCATTGGCCAAAATTCTGTAACTTTTGAACCGATCAAAATATTGAAGTAATTTTTTTTTAATGGATAGATATTTAGTTCAGCTTGACTCAGTTTTAATTACATTAAAATTGATTGAGTAGTTCTTAAGGACTTCTAGGTCAAAGTTGAACTTTTGATTTTTTTTTAACTTTTGGAGTGAAATATGGGTTTATTTTTTTATTTGCATATAAAAAAATTTTATATTTGGAACTTAATAATAATTGTAATTATTTTTTGTGATAATGGAATTTTTTTAATGTTACACTCGAAAAAATTTTTACACTCAAAAAAATTTTTACACTAAAAAAAAATAGTAAAATTAACTGGAGATTTTGCTGTTACCACAGAAAAAATTTTTTATTTTTTGCTGTCAAAGTAGGTTCTATTTATTATTATTTTTTACTAATACTATGTTTTTCGTACTTAAATAGCAATGAAAGGCAATTATAATTATTATTCATTTGACACAAATATTGATTGCAAATATTCTATATTTTGCTCTGTGCTATTTCTGTTCTTTAGTAGTTTTTTGGCTTCTTCATCTAAATCCCGATGTTCCACTTTCCATTTATTTCGAATATTGGAGATGAACGGATCTGACGTTGCCAATAATATATTAAACAGATCTTCATTTGTGGAATTTCGTGAAATTTGTCTAGTATTGTGCTCTCTATAAAATCTGTAATCCTTGGGGGTTACTCTCTATTGCGACGCGTAAGCTAGTTCGATGCGTTTGATGTTTTGTTAGAGCAAGATATTTGGTTTTAAGGAACGATTTTGACAATTACAGAGTGCATTGATGCCAGATTTGCGAAAGTGAAAAAAATCAAATGCGCGTCAACTCAATAAAGGGTACCAATTATCCGATTATGTACCATTTTTCTTACGCATCGCAATCGCATCGCAGTAGAGAGTAACCCCCCTTGTTCCTTTTTTCCTGAGCCTCCTCTGATAGATCTCCAGGTGGCACCAAATGATATTTAATGATATCTTCTCCATGATAAAGGATTTTGTGAACTGTTGCAGACATATTTCTCCATGGGTAGTTGGTTGTATATATTTTTGCAGTTTCCTTAGCATAATCTCCAAATTGTTTAGAGTCAATTTCTTCATTGCACGCAAGTACTTCTAGGATTATTTTAAATCTGAAAATATGGTTTAAAACCACTCCTGTTATTTCAGATGCTGTTTCTGGATCTGAAAAGAATCTTCGTGCGGTATTGCCATCATTTGTAGTGCCTGACCCTTGTTTTGGTTGATCAATAATAAATCCAATTTTGCGATATTCATCTTGAAGATGTTTCGTTTTTGAACTTCTTAACTCTTTGTTGGTTTCATTGTTTCTTATGGATCCTGAAGACCCGAAATCCAAATCATAACTGATTTTTAGTATATGTTCCATAAGTCGTATTCCTGCATGTAGTGGTGATAGTCCAAATTCATATGCATCGGTATTATCTAATGATTTTGTTCGAACTTGGTTTAATTGGGTTGATGCTGCTTGGCATATAATGCAGCTGGATGCAGCCTTCGTGTTAGTCAAAGCCTGACCTACTTTTCCATCTATTATTGTAAGGACTAATTGGTAGCTTACTTCAATTTGCTGTCCATCTAACTGTAATTGTAATGGCTGTAGTGTTGAAATTTGGGCCTTGATATCACTAATTTCTTTGTTAATGGCATCACGAGTATTTCGTAGAAGATGGTGTCTCATTTTTCCAAATATCCATTGTTTGCGTTGTACTAGTCGAAGGCTCTGAATCTTCTAAAATCTCTTTCGCAATGGTACAATTGATACCATGAACATATCCGAGTCCGAAATATTTTCACATACAACTTGTTTGTATTGGTTTTGTCCCGAAGAACCATCACATCCCCATTTGCAAAAAAGAATTAGCTTTGTGTTTCGAAATTAAGTTTAATTTTATTTTAACGTAACTAAGAATATCTTCCTGGTTTTTATTTCTAAAATACTCTTCGGCCAGTTCTTTATAACCGAAGCTCTCCATATTTTTCTGAATATTTTTATTTGAGTCTGTTATGATTTATCACTTGCAAATATACGTACGTACACGTAAAGGATTAACTTATTATTGTGTAATCCCTTATTGAATCCGTAGTTTTATACATTTTTAGATACATGTTATTCACACATTGATCTTCAATTTCATAGCAGGTGGTACTTAAATTGAACAAAACTGCACTTGTTATCCAGACTTTAACATCAGGTAAAATTAATTAGTATCTCGTCAATATGGGGTTCTTTTTATCTTTAGTGGTTTAATGTAGCGATTATTATTATAAAATTGTTTATGACTTTGGCTGACCCTAACAGTTATATTAGAAAGAGATCATATGTTTACTGTAGAACCTATTGTGATATTTTTATGACAGATGTTTTTGCTGATCAAAACAAAGCCATAAAACCCTTTCGCAGGTATTATATTTAATTATTTTAGTTTTACGTAGTCTAAAGTAAAAAACATAAACCTTTAGGCAAAAAAGTGAAAATTTAATACAGCATTGTATACGAGTAATTATAGGGCTGTTTAAATTATCGTAATTTGAATTTTTCTAGAGTAATTTCATTAAAATTAAAAAAGTGTTCTACCGGCGGGTCGTGGCGGGTGCAAAAGTATATATAGGGTTAAAGAAGACACCTTCGCCTTTCTTCGGGTGGTATACATTTCGTGTTCCCTTTTGTTCCCTAGAAGTTCTATTCCACTAAAATTTAAATTTCAGAAAAATATAGTAGTTTCATAAATATTTCATAACACGTCTAATATTAAACGCTAGAGCGGTAGCAACTTAAAACAACTAAAGACTATAATCCTACCAACATTATAAAAAAGACCGCAGGCCATTTTCGATGATAGCTTGTGAGTAGTAACCATTTATTTTTGACAAAAAACTGATAAAAAACACCTTTTTCTGAAATAACAAAAACAGTTGAGTTTGACAGCATGCCACGCCCACAATTATCAATAGTTTAACCTAATTTTTTGGCTACCTTAATATGGATATATTAGCTCCAAAATGGCGTAAAAATTTTAAAAATCGGTGACAAAAAAAATTCGACTTTTGGCCAATGAAAAACGATTTTCAGCCACTGTGCGCCGCCAATTCCTGGTGTTCGTAATCTAGGTGTGGGAGAAAGAGTTCAAGCTTTACAACATAAAAACAACAAAACGTTATGGAATACTGGAACAATTCTAAACAAGTTTTGGTCGACTTCACTACTTAGTAAAGCTAAGTAGATGATGGCTACACGCTAAAACGTGATATAGACCAACTCAAAAGATCCAAAGTGCATCATTACCAACTTATCTTCAAGATTATATCACTGAATAATAGCTTTTGTAAAATTTGAGTACGTTATTAGAAAAAAGCAAATGTATATATACTTATGTACAAATTAATTAATTGAATAGTTAGATACTAGCTAACAAGATCTCATTTAAGCTTGGGAGATTGTTATAACCCAATATTGTATTACACCACTATGGTAACACTTTTTACATGTCATTATTTTTTTATTATTGATAATTGATGAAATGAATTGCTGAGTAAACATTATAATTAGAAACCGCGTGCATTTTTTAATCTTCATCAAAAAATAAATAGAAAAGTACTCCACTACACCATAAGTTGCTCAATATTTTTAAACAAATTATGGAGCAATTTTTCTTACAACACGTGCAAAAGTAAACAAAACTAAAACACATACATACATACACACCATATGCTTAAACATATTGTAAAATTGGCTTTGAGGATCCTTAAGGTGAATTCACCCATTCGTTCAGAACGAAATTTTTGTTGTTGTTCCACATTAAATTTACTCTCTTTCTCAAAATAGAGACGTCAAACTACATATAAAAAAATCGTTCGGAACATTCAGAACGAATGGGTGATTTCACCTTTAAACTATTTGGCATTAAATAAATAAATAACAAAAAATTGTATGATAATGTCCAGTGACATGATCAAGCAAATCATTGTACATGACAAATGTTCCTTTTTGCGCTATACACCATACTCGTATAACAAAAGGCTCTTGATTTTGTTCAACACATTGTTCCATAGCAAGTCAATGCTTAATCGTACTTAAACTCGAACTTGTACTGAGATTCAAGCACGATGAACTAAATAAGGCTCGAAAGAGCTGATATACATATGTAAGTATAAGTATGTACGTGTATTAATGTTGGAGGTGGACTAATATTAAATTGAACAATTATTCAACAATAACATTGCAAATGTGTGGGCGCCTGTAAGCGGTGTACGGTACAAGCGACAACACTGTATATGTGTGTGTATGTATAGTGTATATAAGTACGTGTGCATGCATTTACAGCAGGATATCTTTGTAATAATATTATAATACGTAATTTGGTTGTGATTTTGAAAACAATTATTTATGAGCACTCAACAATTGTTTTTACTTATTGTTTCAATAGGGTTGCTGTTTTTTGAAACTATCCTCCAAACACCCAGGATGCACTGGAAAATTTACAATTAAATTTAAAAAAATGTAATGGTAAATGCCGCCCATCCCAACTCTGCCAATTTCATGTTTTGTCAAGTGTCACAGGATAGTGTCTTATTTTCCATTCTGATTACTTTTATTTCTAATATTAAGGTACGAATTAAAAAATATGTATTTTGTAGCTAAATATGTACATACATACATACATACATATGTTTATGTGTAAAAATACATAAATTGCCTTTAAGCTTTTAAATAAAACTAATTGAATTTTATAAATTCAAATATTTTTGGGTATTTCAAAATATAAGAGAGTGTGTATTCGAAATGGCAAAGCGAGAAAGGAAATAATCCTTATTTTTGAAAAACTAATCTTTAATACACCTATACCCTGATTGACATGGAGGATAGATTATTCATTAGAGCGACCAAACCAAAAATTAGTTTTACATGGAAAAACCGTGTAAAACGAAGCAAGCATTTTTACTGCAAAATTATGATCGATATACATAAGTATGTACGTATGTATGTATACATACATATGTGTAAACAATGATGAAATTCGTTCTCTTGTTTAAAGTCAAATAAGCGTGTCAGCTGAAAAAAACTGTCATATAAGTAATATTTTTTGCGATTTACTGCAGACGTATCGTTGTTAAAATCTGCAGAAAATAGATTTTTACGTTACAAATGCCAACACATTCACAGACACATCCAACTTTGTCTTAAATATTAACAAGTGAATACCCAATTAATTTTTTTTTTCAAAGTATCAAACATCACCAGAATCACGAATAAGTAGAAATAAGTGCAAGCGATCTCAATGTTAGTCATTTTCAAACAAAAAGTTTTTGATTTATGATTTTTATCGAAAATGATTAGCGGGGTATAGGTTTTATACAATTGCGCAAAGCTCATTAACTTACGTCGTGTATTTGTCAGTGTGACCATATGTTTAGAAATTATATAAAATGTATATTGGAGCGATTCAATTATGTAGAGATCGAATGTGAGTATCTGTTATCCCCTAGAATTGCATATTGAATTTGTTTTACGAGGACTCCCAAGACACTTTAGAGGCCCCTTGCGAGCTGCGCTGTGTCGATAAAAGTTCCTATTGTATGTAGTTGTTTAGGAAGATGTTGGAAAAATGAATAAAACCTCGATAGGAAGGTGAAACGAAAATAGATATTGAAAAATAATTATATTAGGATTTTATAGAAAAAATAAATTTATTGAATGCTAAAAGAAAAGAAAAGAAGGTCTTAATTTACAAGGGCGTAGCCAGGATATGAAATAGGGTGGTGCCACGAAAATTATGATTTTTTATGATTATGATTTTTTATGACTATGATTTTTTATGATTATGATTTTTTATGATTATAATTTTTTATGATTATGATTTTTTATGATTATTACAATTTCGATCTATTTGAGGAGTAATCTGCGTGGATCTTCTGAAAATTTTGCTAGAATTTTTTCAAAAATTCGTCCTTCTTTTCGGTTACCAATCTTCGGTGGACGTTTAGCATACGTAGTCCTGCAATATACAATATACTTATTTTTTGATAATAAGTAAAATTACATATTATTTTTTAAACGAGCTTCAGTCATTGTGGAGCGCAACCATGTTTTTACTCGCCTTAAAGTGCTAAATGACCGCTCAACAGTTGCAGTAGTGCACGGCTGTGACAATGAAATTAATAACGCCTTCCTTATATTTGGATAAAACAAAATACTCGCCAGCTCAATTTCTCCTTCCAAATCATCCAAAAATGCTCAAACGTTTTTGTGGCATCCTTAAGCTCTTCCAGCTTCAAAGAAAGCATGTTTGACGGGTGCAAACAATGAATTGCAAACGCTGGCCTATTCTCTTCATTAAATCTTCTGCCCAGTGATGAAATTAAAGAATCTATATAAGGAATGTATATAGATCGCTTCCAGTATTCAGCAGGTGATGAAAACGGGGGATTTGAACGGCGTGTTTGACGAGAGACTATCCTATTTTGAAATTGGCTCTGTTTTCTTGAATAGAAAAAAGCAATCCGTCCACAATACCCTGTGTATTTTTTAATAACTTTATATTGTATGCATGTAAAAAAAATTATTATAGAATTAGGTGGGTGGCACGGCCCTCTAGGCCCATACCTAGCTACGCCCATGTTAATTTATCTTAACATAAAGCCGAAACTACATATCTAGCCATTTTTACCATTTTATCTTTACATTTAGGCTGTATGCGCAAGCGGGACAGATCCAATTATGTTCATATCCTTCAGCCTATCCTCTTCGGTCCTAGCGTTCAGCTGTCTGGACATTTTCTAAACGTATTTTTTTAAAATTTTTGTTTTTTAGGTCTTTTATTGATTTTTTAGCTATCTGGCATCTTCAGAAGTACATTTTTAAAATTTCATAACGGTTTCCTCAGTTTTCGGGTTGTTTTTATTTTATTTTTATTTATTTTATTTAAATTTTGAGGTATCTAGCACAACAAGATATGTACATAATCTTATAAATGAGAGTGCTAGTGATTGAACAGATAATAGAATACATGGATTACAAAAATTAACATTAACTTTAATATGACTTAATAACTTGTTAATAAATTATCAGTAAATATGAGTCAAAAAAAAGCATCTAATATACCACGTTTATACGCACATCTTATTTGCAAATAGAACTATTTGCAAATAACTAATTCACTGTTTATACGGGTAATTGCATACAGAACTTATGTTATTATTAGTGATGCCATGTGACGATAATATGATTGTTTGGTAAGTAACACACAAAAAACATTCATGAAGTGGCAACGTCTTACTTTTTATTTGCAAATAGTGTCGTTATTCACGACTTGTTAAAGTGAGTTAATAAGTTACAATAAAAAAGTTATACGGCAACATTCTTCTTTTTTATTTGCAAATAAGACGTGCGTATAAACGTAGTAATAGAGTTATAAAAAATAGGACGATTAAGAAAAATTAAGAAGAGAAAAATTACATAGTTACATTATTTAATGCAAATAATTTACACAACTCCTTTTTAAAAATAACTGCGTTGCTTGTTCTTTGTATAAAATTGGGTAAAGCATTCCAAAGACTGACGGTATAAATGAAAAATTGGCGTTGCGATAAGAGACTTCTATGTTTTTGTTGAATTATTTTCTTTCCGCGGCTGGATCTGGCAAAAATTATTCTATTGTAAAGATAAGTCGGTTGTTGCGATGTAATGATTTTGTGCAGTAAAATAAGACATTTGAGTTTGAGAAGATTAACAAATTGCATCTTGAAGATTTGGTATGAGTAATATGAAATGTGGTCACGGCGACTTTTCTGGAAAACAAATCTTGCTATGTTATTATATGCAACGTTTAATCTACGTAGATCATCGCTATCACAATTCGCAAATAGCTCGCAACCATACAAAAGCGCTGGGATAAGAAACGTTTTTGCCAGTAACATTCGAATGGCAAAAGGAGTGGAATCTTTAACAGACCATAGATTGCGTAGCATACCGTATACTCTTCCCACTACGACTTTGATATGGTTGGACCAGTTAAGTTTATTATTGAATGTAACTCCTAGATTAGTCGCCGTGTCAACAGAAACTATGCATTCACCATTTATTTTTATTTCAAAGTTGTGAGTGATATTTGCAGACCTTGACATAAATAAACATTTCGATTTTGATGGATTTATGCATAAACCATTGGCCCTAGCCCAAGTGTTAATTTTGTTGAGGTCTTGATTTATCTTGCTTACACATGTTGCAAGATCAGCTATAGTGGAGCTATTGTAGATTTGAACATCATCTGCATACATTTGGATTTTACTATAGACCAGAGTGTCAGGTAAATCATTTATAAATAAGCAGAACAAAAGAGGACCAAGAATTGAGCCCTGTGGTACTCCCCTGGTGACATTAAGCGCTTTAGAGTACGCACCATTATAATTTACCCTTTGAAATCTGGAGCTTAAGTAGGATGAGACCAAATTGCAAGCTGTGTCAGAAAAATTAAACAATTTTCTAAGTTTCATTATAAGAATTTGATGATCCACAGTATCAAACGCCTTGCTGTGGTCTAAAAGAACTAATAATGCTACCATGTTATCGTCAAGTTTTGATCGGATATCTTCTACAACGTCCACTAATGCTGTTATGCAGCTTCTGGTTTTTATGAAACCCGATTGCCTATCGGATACTAAATTGTTTCTAGCTAAATAATTACTCATCTGTTTACCCATAATTTTCTCAATAACTTTGGATAAGAATGGTAAGATGGCGATTGGTCGAAATTCATTGTTCGTCTTTGGGATTGGTATGATTTTTGATAATTTCCATTTTTCTGGGAATGTAGACTTCGTCAGAACCGTGTTAAATAGATAAGTCAAGTAGGGCAATAGCCTAGGAACTAATATTCTTAAAAAAATGGGACTTAAATCGTCCATCCCAGTGGCATTCGATTTTACTGCAGTAAGACAAGCAAGAACATCCAGCTGGTCAACGCAATGAAAACTAAATGGGTTTGAACATGGCATAGATTATCATAAATATTACTGTCTGGTGATGGTATAGCTAAATTTAAGAATTTTTCATTTAGTTGATCAGCATCAGCATCAGGGTTAGGTGAAGGAGCACTTTTCTGGCCGATTCCGATTTTTCGTATTTCACTCCATTTAGATTTGCAATCAATTGCGGACGAGAACCTTCGCTGATAAAACAGGGATTTTGCAGCCTTAATGCAGTTAGTTACTTCTCTACGAGCAGCTTGATGCATGGCCTTAAGATCATCTGTTTTGAACCTCTTCCACCGAGAGTAAGCATCATCACGTGTTTTTATCAAACGTTTTATGTCAGGACTAAACCAAGGCTGTTGTTTGGCTTTTATAAGTTTAGTTTTCCTAGGAACACAAGAATCAAACAGATTATTAACATTGTTTTGAATGAAATCAACTTGATCGTCCACACTTTCAATTGAATAAATTTGATCCCAGTTTATATTTTCAAAAGATCGATTGAGTGCTATATAATCAATGTTACGAAAATCCCGATATGAAATGTAAGTATTTTGATTTGCAACTGGTAAATCATAAGTTAAAAAAAGTATATCATGCTTTGAAAAAGCAGATGCAGATAGCTGGTCATAGAGAAGCACTTTAGCATTATGGTTCACAAATACAATATCAATTAAACTATTTGATGTCGCATGAAAATGTGTCGGTATAATAGTGTTTACAGGGCTTAAATCAAGAGCTTGCATTGGTTCAACTAGTGTTTTCTCACTCAGTAGGTTATTATTAAAATCACCAACAATTATAATATCGTTATATTGAATCGAAACGTTTTCGAGAGTGCTAATAAAAGGTTTAAAATTTATGTTGTTGTTAGCTCTATATACACTACCTAACAGCATTTTTCTTCTGTCCGAAGTACAGATCTCAATAAACAGATATTCAATCTCACTGCCGGAGTCAGACCGCAATATCTGGTTACATCGAATGCCATTACGAATGTAGACTGCGACTCCACCACCACGAGCGCTAGTTTCAGTATCATTAATCAAAATTTTCCTGTCAGAACGAAAAAGCCTGAAACCCGACAGATTGAATATAGAGTCTGAAACTCCAACTGGAAACCAAGTTTCGGACACACATATAATATCTATTCCTGATCCCGCAAAAATGTATCTAAATTCATCCATTTTGTTGTTCAGACTTTGCGCATTTAAGTGAACGATTTTTAGGCCATTTTTCTGTTTAGAAAGAATTCTTATCATATTGTACACGCAGTCTTTAGAGCGATAATTACCTGAGTAGAACATGGTAAAATTGTGAAGATTCAACGCAATTAAAGAAATAACAATTTGGATATGTATTAAAAATGAAGTTGTGTAGTACAAATTCAATAAACAGTTTTTGTAAACAAACTAAGTTAAGGATACAATTTATGACAAAATTTATTAGAAAACACAGTGTTAAAAAATTTATTAGATTGTTTTTTAGTTTAAAAAATAGACGTATTTTAAGCAGGTTGGCCATCACGGTTGTTTTCGACGATATCCATATCGGCAGCACAGGGAAACAAATCATACAGGAGTTTAATTTCATCAATTTGTAATAATTCGTCATCTGCTGTTTTTTTAATGTATACAAATCCACGCATGGTAAAAGCACTATGTATGAGTCTTCTCTTTTTAAGCCTAACAGCAGTACGAAAAATTTGAAAGTTCGTTTTAGTTAAATTTTCGTTAATATAAAATCGATTATCGGAGTTTAGCCCGATATGTCTCAGGCGAAATATAAATTCTTTATGTAGTTTCTTAAAGTTTGCCAAGGATTTCATAAAGAAATTCTTGTCATAGGGAGACCACATCTTAACGATTATAACTGCATCTTTCGAGTTATTTGTATGTTTGTTGTTATGGTTTCGCAATCGATAGATGGATTTTATTGCAGGAGCTGTAATATTAATTGTATTACAGATGGAACTAAATATATCCATAAGATTTTCATTTTCATTGTGCATGGTAGCTCCTAAAAAAAGTGATTTTTTAACGGTTTTAAGTTGATTTTTATCTCTAGTCTTGTTTTCGTAGTCGTACTTTTAAAGGTAAGTCTATGCAAAATGTGGCTCATAATTAATGAAAATGTATTATGTCCAGTCGGCTGCTCGTTTGTACTAAATGGCGGGGAAAAAAGGACTGATAGAGCAGGAGCTCTTTGAGGTATTGATGGAGAGTGATTTGGAAGACTTTTCAGATGATGAGAGTGGTAACGAATCTGAAGTATTTCAAATGGGCAAGGTGACGAGGATGTTTCCTTCGAAGCTCTGGAAGAAGACCAAGTGGAGGAGGATGTTGCCCCCGAAGAATTGCCCGAAGTATCAGAGAGCCAAATAAGAAATCTGAAGTGGGTTTCAAAACAGTTTGTCTCTAACTATGTGGATATCCATAATGAGACTTAGGAAGTAGGTGAAAGAGAAAATTGAACACCCTTTAATTATTTTAACCAGTACTTTGATCAAGATTTTTGGACTCTTGTAAGTCAACAAAGCAATGCATATGCTATGCCATGCAATAAAAACTTAAATTCTACTCGCGATGGATACAAGAAATTAGGTGGTACTCATATCGTTACTGGTTGCAAGAAACTACCTAGAATTAGGATGTATTATAGACCATCTATACGAGTTCCAGCTGTCACAAAACTACCCAGAGATCGCTTATTTAAGCTATGCAATTATATGCAATTGACAATTTAGCAATAACACAAACCGAGAACGAGAAAACTAGGCTATGGAAAGTGCAACCCGTCATTGATGCAGTTTTAAAAACATGCAGATCGCTTCCAAAGCCGCAAAAATTGAGCGGGGATGAGCAAATGATTCCTTTTACTGGAACAAGTCAACTTAAACAATATGTAAAAGGAAAGCCTAATCCAGTTGGCCTCAAAAACTTTGTTTTGGCTACCCCAGACGGTCTTGTTCTAGATTTTTTTATTTATCAAGGAGCAAAAACTTGGCCCAATGATAAACTTACCGAAAATATTTCTGAGGGCAGCGAAATATTTATGGATCGATATTCACTTCCATTAATTTGCTAAACTTTTTTTAGAGAAAGGTATTTTTGCTACAGGAACCATACAACAAAATAGATTTCCTAAAGACCTACGATCGAAGCTACTAACGGGCAAAGTCATTCAAAACAGGAAGATGCAGTTTCGATGAATTTGTTAGACAAGACGATAAAATATCTGTTATTAAGTGGATCGATGACAAATCAGTACATTTAGCCTCTACTGCTGTCGGATCAGCACCGATCCAAACTGTTCGACGATGGGATAAACGACAAAAAAATACATTGCTGTTGATTGTCCAGATGTTGTTAAGAGGTATAATACATCAATGGGAGGTGTTGACCTTGCAGATAGGTTTATAGCATACTATCGCATTGCGATTCGTACCAAAAAGTGGCCCATAAAAGTGTTTTGGCACTTTGTTGATGTAGCTACATATATCCAATTGTTGGATTACGTATAGACATATATGACATACTTGCCTGTGGTGCTAGCAAAAAGGAACTAATGGACTTACTAGATTTAAAACTTTACATTGGGGACTGTTTTTCTGCTTGCACCAGTACTACGAAAGTAACCAGATCCCTCAACAACGATAATAGCGATTCCAGTGAAGAACAGGAACATCCCAAAAAAATCTAAGTTGCCCAATCCACTGCCACCAAGGGATGTCCCAATATCTGAAAATAGACATCTGCCCGTATGCGGAGTCGAAGACAAAAATAAATATATGAGATGTCGCAAGGGCTGCTAACAAAAAACGCGATTCAAATGCACTTCCTGCAATATATTTCTTTGCATTGCCAAAGACAGACAATGCTTTTTTAAATTTCATTCCTAAATCAAAATATTCAGTTATTATTTCAAATTTCTTTTTTTATTGTTTTTAATGATTTGTAATGAATTAAAGAATAATTTTTGGTTTATTCCCCTAATAAAATGAATTTGATCAAAATCTATATCCAACTTTATTCTTTCCAAATGTCCAGCCGGCTGCACCTGCCATATATCCATAGACCTGTATTTGACAAAAAAATTTGTTTAAAAGGTATTTTTCTTCGGCTTGAGGTCAAATTTTTAAAGAGTTTTATAAATCAAAAAACGAATTGGTATTTGTTTCTTTCTTTATTTGTTAATCTTTTCACCAATATTTCGATCAACTTCGTTGATCATCATCAGGGGATTTAAAGCTTTTTCCTTTTATATTTTGATCTATGTTTTTTATGAGGTTTCTGTATATTTGCGCGCAACTCTTATAGTTTAATCTTTTTTCATTTGTTACATTAATAATATGTAGCATTTCAAGAGTACATCTCTAATAAATAAACATAGTTCAAAATAAAAAAGGAAAAAGCTTTTAATCCCCTGATGATGAAGATTAACAAATAAAGAAAGAAACAAATACCAATTCGTTTTTGATTTTTAAAACTTTTTCAGAATTTGACCTCAAGCCGAAGAAAAATACCTTTTAGACAAATTTGAATATTAGTCAGCTCAGAGGAATCAGAGGCTTTTGATGGTGCTCGATATACCAGTGAATCGCACTACGTATTACAGACGCAATTCGTTCTTTAGTCGAAGGGCTCGTACGAGGAACGAGCTCCCTATAGATGTCTTTCCTTTCATACCCAGCGTGGACAATTTCAAAATACTTATATTCCTACTTCAGCATAATGCATTGCATAAATAGGAGTCATCCCTTGAGTAAAAAAGAGAAAAATTAATTCCTGAGTCATTCTGTTCCAGCTATAAACTTTTTCTTTATGGGCTTGAATTCAAATACAGAAAATTTCTCTTACCTGCACAACGAACTTATGCATGATTTTTTGTGCAAGTACGCAAGAAAGTGAGCGCACGTATCTGTGGCTGCGAGGTCAATAGAAAAGGTGAATTTTGAAATTTCTCGGGCTACTTGCATTCGATTAGCCAGCTTTTTTATGTTGGAATACTTGTCTCAAACATATGTTCTTAGTTGAGTTTGTTTGTGAGAGTCATAACAGTTAGACGTATTTTGTTTGATCGGCTGTGGAAAAAAATGGATCAGAGAATTTGCTCAAAAGCACTTTAAATGTTGATAAAGGCATATGGTAATTGTACTCTGAGCGAGAAAAATGTTCACAAGTGGAACAAGCTTTTCAAAGACGACGCTGGTCTTGGAAGCTTTATCACATCAAAACCCGATGAATACGTTGAAAATTAGAGAAGTTGCAGAGGATGTCGGCATATCGGTTGGCTCACGCCATACAAATTTTGGACATGAAGCGTGTGGCAGTGAAGCTCGTTCCGAAATTGCTAAATTGTGAATAAAGAAACCGTCGCATGCGAATCGCTCAGAAAATGTTGAATGACGTAAACAAAGGTCCAGATTTGCTTAAAAGGGTCATAACTGGTTGCGAATCATGGGTATACGGTTATGACATCGAAACCAAAGTCCAATCGTCCCAATGGAAGAGCCAAGGACAGCCAAGACCAAAAAAAACACGCCAAGTTCACACAAATGCCAAGGTTTTACTCACCGTGTTCTTCGATTACCTTAGGGTAGTGCATGAGTTCTTAATAAGGAATATTTGCCTGTAAATTTTCTTGAAATTGATGAATAAATAAATATTCATATTGTTACGTTTTTACCTTTTTAAAAACGTTTTCCGTGGGTTCTTTTATTGCAATGAAATTAAACGCATGAACTCAAGCCATACGTACATATATACATACACACACGCTCCAATCAGACGTACAAATGCCGACGGTTAACAACAACAATAATCATGAGCTTATTCGCGGTTTCAATTACTTACAAACCGTGCGTATTTAACATGTGTGTTTGTGTACATTCCCATTCCATTATCTATGTATGCATGCATGTATATATAGTTGTCATGTGCTCATTTACAATGAATAATAAAAACAATAAGAATAACAACAATTCATTATGTTCTAGAGTAATTATGATGAATCATAAAAGCAAATAAGAATAGCAAAAATTCAGTAGGTTCTAGAATTATTATAATGGGACTGTTCACAACCAAATTCGTAACAATATTTTTGGAGAAAAACGACAATTCGCCTCGTATATGTACATGTCAACAGCTTAATAGCGCTTTCATTTTTGAGAAAAGTACAACATTTTCTTTATCAAATTATAAAAAAATCTATTTATCGTTCTAATTTAAGAAATGTTACTATCCTCCAGGATTGAGTACTCTTTCCTAATAAGTTTGCTCTCATAGCACCAGCTCCCTTTTTTTGAAAATGCAAAAAATATTATACTTATTTTTAGAAGCGTTAACGCCATAAGTTTATGGATGAATGCGTGTGCATTTTGTGTTTCACAACCGGCTAAAAAGTTTGCCTCCATGTGTTCTTAATACGTACGCTAAGTTTGATTTTTTATGCATTTTAAAATAGTTTTGAATGGTTAGTAATACAAGACATAGTATTTTGAGGAATAGTTATAAAAACAAAAGCTTTGTGCCTCTAAGTTAAAATTCAGCTAACATTGATATTTTCTATGAGGATAGTTTAAAAATGTCAATACTTTAGGGTATTTATATTAATTGTAGAGGAATATAATAAGCTGAAAGGGAACCCCTATAAGACTTTTCATAATTGCAACAGAAAACATTTATTTTGAGCTTTTAAGCAAGAGGCAGCTAAATCATATTTATTTTATTACCAGACCGCTTTAGAGAATGATGGTTATTAATTTTTAATGTGTTTCATGATTACAAATGACAAAAAATTAATTTGACTCCTAGCCAAAGGAACAAGAAAACGCTTTTGGTGTCGCCACACACTTCAGGAGCACCCAAGTCAACCACTTAGGAAAAATTATACTCATTTGGTTAAGAGTATGTGCAAAAACACACTCAGTAGTAAAACGAATTTCATTAGAAAACAACACCTTATCATGTGTTCTATCAAACAATATATAAAAACTTTAATAAGCATTTTTTAGAATATGTATGTATGTAATTTGAAAGCTTTGTATTATATTAATGAATTCTGTGTACGCAAAATACAAACATTCCCCAGACCACTCCCTATACGACAAAAGGTGGATTAGATATCAACAATATAAACAACGTTTTAAACAAGGGCGTAGCCAGGATATGAAATAGGGTGGGCCACGAAAATTATGATTTTTTATGATTATGATTTTTTATGACTATGATTTTTTATGATTATGATTTTTTATGATTATAATTTTTTATGATTATGATTTTTTATGATTATTACAATTTCGATCTATTTGAGGAGTAATCTGCGTGGATCTTCTGAAAATTTTGCTAGAATTTTTTCAAAAAATTCGTCCTTCTTTTCGGTTACCAATCTTCGGTGGACGTTTAGCATACGTAGTCCTGCAATATACAATATACTTATTTTTTGATAATAAGTAAAATTACATATTATTTTTTAAACGAGCTTCAGTCATTGTAGAGCGCAACCATGTTTTTACTCGCCTTAAAGTGCTAAATGACCGCTCAACAGTTGCAGTAGTGCACGGCTGTGACAATGAAATTAATAACGCCTTCCTTATATTTGGATAAAACAAAATACTCGCCAGCTCAATTTCTCCTTCCAAATCATCCAACTCATAAAAATGCTCAAACGGTTTTGTGGCATCCTTAAGCTCTTCCAGCTTCAAAGAAAGCATGTTTGACGGGTGCAAACAATGAATTGCAAACGCTGGCCTATTCTCTTCATTAAATCTTCTGCCCAGTGATGAAATTAAAGAATCTATATAAGGAATGTATATAGATCGCTTCCAGTATTCAGCAGGTGATGAAAACGGGGGATTTGAACAGTGCGTTTGACGAGAGGCTATCCTTGGAACAGACATCTCTATTTTGAAATTGGCTCTGTTTTCTTGAATAGAAAAAAGCAATCCGTCCACAATACCCTGTGTATTTTTTAATAACTTTATATTGTATGCATGTAAAAAAAATTATTATAGAATTAGGTGGGTGGCACGACCCTCTAGGCCCATACCTAGCTACGCCCATGGTTTTAAATAAGACTTCTGATGATAACGCAGAGTCGATATGTCAGAGATCCATCGATAAAATGAGATTTTTCATTCCTTAAAGATAATTTTGAATGCATTTGCACACAAAATATGTAATCCAATTGGCAACAGAAGAGCCGTAATTAAGAACGTAAGACCTAAAATTTAAAATAGTTATTGAAAAGTTTAACAAATCTTGACTAGAAATAATTCAAGCGGAACCGTTGAATACATTGAAACATTATCTCTCTATATATGTATGAATTATTAGTATTTGAGTATACATCATTAACGTCGACTGATATTGAGCATATACATATTTTCAATATATTTCGCAATATTTCACGACAATCAGAGATCATTTCAATTTAAAAATTTCAAATAACATATGATTGATTATATGTATATTTTTATTTATTTATTTGTATATTGTAATTAAGATCTATTATAAAATAACGATTTTAAACTTATATGGTCTTATGGCCTGTTTCGCATAATTATTTGAAATATTATTTGTCCTTATATCGAAGTTCACAAAAATAAATTTAAAAAAGTTTAAGTGATCACAAGGTTTTTTTGGTAAAAATGTTCCTAAAAAATTTCAATAGGCATTGGTTAATGAGTAAAGTTTCTCACAGCGTTAGATTTCCTAATAAATATTACCCGATCACCCTACTGATTTGATACAGAAAGCTGTGTACGAATGTGTACTCGTATTTATATACATACATACATACAAACAATTTTTTTAAATCTTTATTTATATTTCCAAAGAGAAAACATCTTTGAGATTTTTGCAACTAGTAGTAGTGAGTAAAACGTAGAACACCACCATGAGAGACTGTTAGAGAGACAAAGAATAATACGGCCAAAAACCAGTTGAGAGAAGTGGAATGAGTGAGCGAGAAAAATATACAGCTCTTGAGAGCAAGTCAAATAGAATTTCTTATTGGCATTCAAAAATTTTTTAGTCCCAAAAATGCTTCATTGATTGGTTCATTCTCTTGGTTGGCATAGCAAATTAATATAAACGAAACCACCAATTGGTGCAAGAGTAAGTAAACAACACGCTGTGAAGACACACAATTGTGTGTGAGTGTGTGTATGGGAATAGTTGTGTGGAAGAAGTAAGATTGTAGCTGTGTTGAATATTACCAACAGAAATAATGGTTTTGTATCCGTATGACAGACGTTGAAAAGACTGTTGTCCACAAATAACATAAGTACCATATATGTATTTGTACACATTTGTAAATGACAAATTGTACCGTAAAATAACCATGAGTGATCCCTTTGACAACCTTTCGCGAAATAAGTAGCTATGAATATTATTGGGGTCACAAAATTGTGCTTAGAGTGATACCATTTTATTTAAATTTTCTTCTTGTACATAGGTTTTGAATGTATATGTATGTTTATGGATATGTTTAGTTACTAAATATTGCAGATACAGTTACATTTTATATTAGATTTCTTCAACAATTATAATAACAAATAAATTCATTGTTAAATTGTAAAAAGAAATTAAGGCGATTTATCGATATCAGTTCCCCATTATTCTCGTAAAAAAATTTCAAAACAGTTTTCAAAGGCCTGCAGCTAGCAATTCACTACAAGCTGTGTAAATTTTTTTCAGAGTTCCAATTGAGTGGTATAACAGGGAGCGTCAAAATAAAATACGTAAATAATTCAGACAATGAAATTTTCTAGTTAAAATAGATTCGAGCATATTTTCATTATATGTAGGGAAAAGTCATATCTGAACCAAACCGAAGTTGGCCTTTAAGTCAACTATTGTTAAATGCAACATAGTCATATCGCAAAATGAAGCTGTTTAAATTACCTAGACAATTATTCCCCGATACCCTTTTATGTACTTGAAAAAAAATCAGAATTATATCTGAAGCTAAAACGAAATTATACCAAAGATTTTCGATACGGAGGCTAAAAATTTAACGACTTTAATCGCAATACGTCTATGTTGCATTAAAGAACCGATATGTTCCTATAGTCATATAGGGTGCTGTTGGCTGAAGTAGTTAGCGCGTTGACTACAAAGCAATTTATGACCGACAAACCGGGTTCGTATCCTGTTCAAGACAAAGTCATAAAAAAATTAATATCATAAGTTTTTCTGATCTATTTGGTGTGGAGTTGTGTTAATTGTTGTTGGACTGTTTAAGTGATGAAGGCATAACACTGGTCACTTTAAAAGGTGAATTCACCCATTCGTTCTGAACGTACCGAACGCTTTTTTTTATATGTAGTTTGACGTCTCTATTTTGAGAAAGAGAGTAAATTTAATGCGGAACAACAACAAAAATTTCGTTCAGAACGAATGGGTGAATTCACCTTAACAGTAACAGCAATTTCATACTCTGCTAATGTTTACTGTATCAAGCGCACCCTCCTTCGTCGGTATTGTTAGCAAGAACCGTCGGCGAAGTAAAACAATTAATAAAATGGCAATACTAAAAAAAAAATGCGGGTCTATGAAATAACTCCCACGAAATAAGTCCCACTTTTAAAAACGAAATAAGTCCCACAAAAATTTGCTGTTTTGAAAGTGGGAGTTATTTCGTTTTTAAAAGTGGGACTTATTTCGTCAATTGATGGGACTTATTTCGTTACGAGTTTTTATTTTAAGTGGGACTTATTTCGTTTTGAGTGGGAATAAATTCGTTTTGTAAAGTGGGAGTTATTTCTAAAAGCATATCAGCATTTATTAAGTTATATACAAAGGAGCATTATTGATCTGTCACAAGCAACTTTTATAACAGATTATGAAACAGGATTGAGAAGCGCAATTGAAAAAAGTTTCCCTGATGCAAAAATATTTGGTTGCTGGTTCCATTATTGCCACGCATTGCGTCGACTCATAACCATGAAGGACAAAAGGCTCGCTCAATATATTCGGCAAAATAAAGAAGCGTCTAGAATTTATCACAAATTTCTATCTCTTCCATTATTACCTGGAATGCACATTTCGGATAGCTTCCAACTACTAACCGAAGATTTAGGAAAATTGAACGCTTTAGATAGATTCAAATCATTTATAAAATATTTTGAGAATCAATGGATGCAAAAGGTACAATATTCCCTTTTACATAACATTTACAAAAAAGTGTTATGATTTCATTATTACAGATCGGTCCACATAACTTTTCAGTTTTCGATTCTGCAATCCGCACTACGTCTGCAATAGAAGCTTATTATAGGAAAAAGCATTCCGATCAAGGCTACTTTTTTCAAATTTGTTGCATTTTTACAGTTGCAAGAATTTGAAAAAGTAAGGAAATTTGAACTATTGATGAATACCAATGGTAGTGTGGAAAAAAAGCGTATTAAAAAGTCCTACAAGGTACTATAACTCCTTCTAAATTCCTTGACCAACTGGTGTTATCTAAAAATAATTTAATTGTACAAATGGAGCCTGATGAAGATCTTTTTGAAGAATTATCATTTTTGGAAGAGGACATTGAAAACGAGTCGTTAAACCATATTGAAACCAACCAGAATACAATTAATAATAATATGTGCGTGGTTTGTTTCATAAAGCAGCCAAATATCATATTTTTTTCTTGTAAGCACTTGAAAATTTGCAGTGAATGCTGTCTTACAATGCAAACTCACAAAATTGATCAAACCAGTAAACTAGTATGTCCATTCTGTCGTGCAGAAGTTCATGAAACCCTTCAAATATTTATCTGATAAATAAATGATTTTTTTATGGAGGGGTGCGATAGAGCCATGAAATATAAGGCCATTATGGCTTTATTTCTCATTTTTTCTTATGCAAAAAGTTATATATTGGACATTTCGTAAAAGGGACAACTATAATTTTTTGTCCTTATCTCTCATGGCTCTCCTTTTTTCGTTATTAATTACTTTATACTTACTATAATAAAAAAACTTTAAAGAAATGTGTACAAGTAGGTACCGAACTTAACTACTGGAAAAACAATATTAAAAAAAATTGTTAACGTAATTACATATGTATGTGTTTTATTATACTTTTAGTAGGAAATTTTAATTCGTGTTCCATGTTTTCTAATATCACCATTACAAAATACAACTAATCCCAATGCCACGTTAAAACTATAATACCGTCTACCATGCACTGGATCTTCAAGCCATTTATAAAGGTCGATAATTTTAATCTGATGGTCCTTCCGAAACGGTTTCCATCTTATTAATAAGAACAATTGATCTGTACTTAATCCATTTACGAATCCAAACGTTGTTACTAGTAGGCGTTCTCTATACGTTCCTTGACCGAAAAAAGAATTAATAATAAATTCTGGAACTCTATCAAAATTCGTAATACCTATCCATTCCATTAAGAAATCTTCTGCAAGCTTGCATACGATTTTTCTTTATTATTCCTCTGCTTTGATTATTCATATTATTCGACGTGTGTTTTTTTTCGAAGAACCAAATACTTCTTATTTGAAATCGCATTAAACAGTGAAAAAGTGGGACTTATTTCGTTTATGAAAGTGGTACTTAATTCATTTAAGAAATATATTATACAAGGGGGAGTTATTTCATTTTGAGTGGGAGTTATTTCATTTCAAGTAAATTTTTAAATCATTTCATTTTGGTGGGACTTATTTCGTTTTCAAAAGTGGGACTTATTTCGTGGGAGTCATTTAATTTTTTTAAGCAATTTTTGGTGGGACTTATTTCGTTTTTAAAAATGGGACTTATTTCGTGGGAGTTATTTCATAGACCCAAAAATGCGTCTACTTAACATCAGAGACCCTACAACTCTGCTATAAAAAAAAGTATAATAATAATAAATAAATCAAGGCGGAATAGCTGAGTTGTAACACAGAAATTAAAAACCTCTCTCTCTCTCTCTCCCTGTATTCTAATTTCACCACCTGTCCTCTCTAACCTATCCCTTTCACAAAAGAAGTAACACCTTAATTTAAGTAGTAGGTATTAATTACCTGAGTGTAACTTCTCTTAAAAAAAAAAATATGATTGGTACTACTGAAATATAAAATATGAGAGTTTCTACAACATGAAATGTATCTCAGATAAGAAATCATATAAAAATTTCAAATGTAAATAAAAATTTAATTTCTCTAAGAACTTTAACGATTAAATGAATTTTACACAAAAATCATAAAGAGGGATTAAGAATTAGTTTACTTTTTTTACTTTAAGGCTCATCAAAACGTGTCTAGGGACATTCCATACAGATAGGATCACCAATAATAAAATATAATTATTGAGACAAACATTAACGACAATTCACAAATTTGGTTGCATCAATCACGTTTTTAATTTGCGTGTAAGCACTTTTAAAAATTATTTTTTAAAAAGAATCAGCTACACAGTTTAGAAATCCTATACAAATCTAATGATGCACTGTTATTATGCAATTATTGCTTATGACCCGTATTTAAAATATTTTTGGATACCATCCACTTCACTATTGCAGCGCAGAACTGCATTTACGTACGTACCCATACCTATACTACAATCCAATCATAGGGTTTAGCATAACGAAACCTTATTAATAATTACTTTTAATGCTGGTGACGGGAGCTGACCATCGACTTATATAGATCCGTCTGGGGGCTTAACAGACCCTAAAAAACCTTAGCCTTCTTAAAGATTTTCTAATAAACTATATAAATTTTGTCTTTGTCAAATGGTTGTAGCCCAAACCCAGAAAAATTCTCAGGAATTGTAGGTTCCCTTGGGAAACTCTACAGCTACGCTAATGGCAATATCATACTTACACTGTATTCCCGATCACATTTATATTATGACACTGGAACTCATCATAAGCCTTAAGGCCACTCCCAGACTTAGGCGCAGTTAGAGAATTTTCTAGAGGGGTCTACAGCTCTGAAATTTTTTCTAGGGGGAAGGGTGTGCCTAAAACCCCTTAATTAAATTCCACAAAAATGAAAAAAAATATCGGGGATGTTCTTCACTCGAGACACGCCTTTGTACTCGGAATAACTGGTGGCATTTTCCCCTACAATTTTATAAGCAATTATTTCGTTATAGTTTTCTCAATAATATGTTTCCTATTTTGGTAATATTTAGGACATTTCCGTGTTCGCTAGGCCTGTTTTTAACCCAAAATTATTTATTCCACGCCACTGGCAATTGGGGAATTTCATAGAGCTATACATACATTCATACAATACGGTGCCAAAAATTTTCGTTATAAGAAATTAAATAAATAAAACTCATTTGATGTTGATACTCTTTTTAAGTTTATAACTCTGTATCTGCGGCAAGACACTGCTTGAGTTCCATAAACTCAAGCAGTCTCTTGCCGCCTTAAAGCTCGTTTTTTAAAGCAAAATTGTTTATTTTATGACAGTGTTCCGTCTTGCCTTTACGCCAAAATGCCTTTGTACAACTCAATTTTGTTGCAGGAATTGAGCCATTCTCATCTACACATCCATACATGTTTAAATTCAGATGTTTGCATGCAGATTTGTTAGGCGTATGTATGTACGTGTGCACATGCATTTATACATACGCACATTGTATATAATCTCACTTTAACTTACAGTTTGAATTGTGGTGCGTTGTAGTTTTATACTTTCTTTTACATACTTATATGTACTTATGTATGTTAAAGAGCTAAACCAATATCAACACAAGAGACAAACAGTATAATGTGAGGAAAATCTTGTTTAGGTTATTGATTGTATCTCTTTATTTGTTTTGTTTTGTAAAAAAATTGTGCATGTGACTTTTGTAGTTGCTTTGATTTTTTTTATTTACACAATGTATCTTCGTGTCTGCATAAGTGGATACACACATGTAATTGTACATATGTATATACGTTACCTTTGCTGGGATTGTCTTCATTGGCTCGCTTATTCGTTTGTCAGTCAAATATTTGTTGCGCGCAAATGCGGTTGGGCGGTCATTGTTTCAATGAACAAACCCATTCAAACACACAGTGATTCGGATTCAAAACGTTAATAACCGAACAAACGCACTATCGTTTTTGTCATCGTCATTGGCTTGACTTCTGTGGGGAGTGTATGCATATGAAAGTGTGTGTGGTGTGTGTGTGTGTGCATTAGTAAGTGTTTGAATTTTGTCATTCTATTAAAAGCATCTTTTCCGTGAGGAGGAACAACAAACAGCATTCATATAAGTATTAGTAACATGCAGCTAAACGTAGCATCAATCATCATTGTCAGGGCTGCCATCTCCCGATTTCTTTTTGGGACAACAGGCTTCGTTTGAGGCCGGAGGACTTACATACGTAAATATGTATAACAAATATGGGGAGTTTTCAAGGATGAAATTTCCCATAATACTTGCAACTAAATATGAAATTATCGGCAACGACAACAAATTACAAAGTCAACAAATTACATTGTAATTTCATTTCAAGACAAATTAGGAAAATTTATGCATATATATATATATATATATATATATATATATATATATATATATATATATATATATATATATATATATATATATATATATTTATAAACATGTTTAAGGGACAAAAAAATTTTGTTTATACTTTCAGCTTTTTAGGCGATTAAGGGACGATATAAGTTTAAGAACAAACACGAAATCGTCATGTTGAATTACGAAAAAAGTAGGCCATGACTGACTGGAAGATGATTTTCATGTAGGATGCTAGGGTGATATTAGAAAACTGCCGCCGATTAATAATACCGGACTCATCCGTAGAAAGAATAAGCGTAAGTCCATTAAGACTAACGCTCTATGTTGCGACCTTATACGTGATGGTAAGACTGTTTCTGATACGGCAGATGCCTGTTAATAGATGGTTTGAAAAGAAAAAAGAATTAAACTGGACGTTGTGCATCATAATTGGAGATAATATTTTTTCTTCATATGAACAATTATATAATATATTACTATTTTCTTTTATGTAAATTCAAAAAATTCACTATTTCATGACTTCATCGATCTTTTTGTCATATAATGCAAAAAAAAAAATATCATAACAGTTATAATAGCTTAGAAAAATACCATGAAAAATTTAGGGATTTTATTATGTTCGTTATAAGCGTATAAATTTGCAAGCTTTTTTCATTTGGGCATTTAAAAAGAGCTCGTTATGGCGGAGGTTCGTCATAACCGTAAGAGTGTCTATGAAATATTTGTGCAAAACTTTTGGGCCAGGAGAAGCTGTTGGGTTAAATTCCCGAAAATAGTGTCCGATGAGTTACAAAATATCGATTAAAAGTAAGAGTTTTCTTAAAAAGATTTCAAATTTATATAATAAATAAATTTAGTTAATTAAAGAGGCCATAAAACTACAATAAACATTATTAAAAATTTATGCATATATATGTGATATATATATATATATATATATATATATATATATATATATATATATATATATATATATAGCTTCCACCACAAATAGCAAACGCTTAAGAATCCAAATTAATACTATAATAATAGTATTAATTATATAATAGCAAGTGGCAGCCCTATATCATTGTTGTCTTGCCTGGGCCGTTTGCTACTTTATTCTCCTGTAAAAGCCCTTATGCTGCCTTACAACTATGAACGTTCATACATATGCATATATGTATAAACAGATGTAATACGTTCAAGTAGATGTATGTACATATGTGTGTATGTACGTACATATACATACTTTTTGTGTAAGCATTTTGATTTTTTTTGCAAGATATTAGTTACAGAATTGTTTTGTTGTGAAGTTCAGAAGAGTAAACGATTTTGCTTTTGTTAAAATAATTCTACGAATATTTATTATTGTTTTGTTTTACTACTATATTTTGACCGTTTGTTTGGCGTTAAATTCTGATGCGATTTCCATATTAATTTTAGTGATTTCGGTATAATCTGTAAAAAACTTTAGTTTTAAAGAGGACGCGCGCGCATTTGTGTATTATGACTTGAAGGTTATACAGATGCTATGGGACTGCTCACTCTCGCGGGCAGAATTTAAATCTTCCAGCCGTGTTGGTTGGCTGGCTGACTATTTGGTACATGATGCAGGGTTCGTTATCTGCCCACTAATTTGTTGACACACATTACAAAGCAAAAGTGGCGGCGTGACATTTAATAAACTGAAATGAAATCATCTTACAGAGAAAAAGTGTATTAAAATGTATTTTCAACAAGATTTCTTTTACATATTTACACAGCATATGTACAAATATTAAAAAAAATATATCCCCTTGTCGCTGGATTACGTGCACATGTACATATGTACTTACTTATGTACTCAAAAAAAGCAAACACAAAAACTTGTGGTAAACCGTTATTATTTTATCCAGTAACCCAGAAGGCCCCACGAACACACACAGACACGTACGCATACATTCTAATATTGACTTTCATGGCATTCCGGTCGTTTTTTTAATCGCAACAACCCGTGTTCGAATGTGTTCCAAGGCAGTACATCTTCGGCACGATAAGTTCTCCGATATTAAACGGTATAAGAATTCGCACTGACCTCAACAAACTAAAACACGTGTTTACGAGATCAAAACTAAAAATAAAGAAACAAATAAAATAAATTAAATAAAAATCTAAATAAATATTTACCTATGAGTTCAATATAAAAATAATGATCGAAATGTAAAAAATAATTTATTCATACCTGTATGTACATACATATGTATGTATATATATACTTATGTTCATACACATAAGTACTTACATACATATATAAGAAAAAGAAAATATGCCCCAAAGTATTTTATACTACATACATATGTATATACGAGTATAATAATAAATATCTGAATGTAAAACACATACAAAAAAAAATAATTTATTTGTGAGTAGAAATTCATGTACATATATATGTATGTATATCTGTATGTGTTCAAGTGTGTGTTTAAGTGCGTGTGTTTAATTAAACAAGTGTTTGAAAATAATTTAAGTCGTAAAAAAAGTGGAATATCAGCAACAACAAATAATTAAGTTCACGATTAGAAATCCCCAAAACTTACAACGATAACAACAAAAGCAACAGGAGAGATTGATTTATTTAGCGGCAATAATTCTATATACAATGGATTTATCCACAGCATATCGCTACAATCAAAATATGATGGAATATTACACATGTAAACATGATATTTTCATTTCCTATATCTTTTTAAATGCTTTTACAAAAATCGGAAATAAGAATAATTAAAGAATGGGACCGTTTTTGTAAGCAGTAATAAAATAAGAATTCTTAGGTTAATATATGTAGGAAATTGATCACGAAGACTGTTATTCATTTTAGTTTTTATACATAATCCACGACTTCACATATTATTTTATTTCAAAAGCTCGAGTTTGCATGTTTGCTTATTAATAACTTTGTAAACTTATCTAACTTAACCACAATTTTTATATGTTTTTTTAATCCAAAATTAGACTAGGAAATACACAAGTTTTAAATTGTAACATGCATTAGTTTGAAAATTATCTGAATTTATCGCAATGCGAAATTGGAAATGAGTATTTCATTAAAAAGTTTAACTTTGCCGCAACTTTTTACATATAATTCTTTTTAATTTGCAACTAGGGTATATTCAGAATAATGCAAAAGTTTTGAAAACGGATATGTGCATTTTCAAAAGTTATGCAAATTTATATACTTCATGCCAAATATCAAGAAATTTCGGGGCGATTTTTTTGGGTAGTCTGCATCGCGTGATACGAATGCTATTGTTTTCTGAATACCAATTGGTTAAGATCATAGCAGTGGTCTTTGTCAATAAAGTCATGTTATTTCCATAATAAAGTTAGATACTCGTATCATCAAAATTTTATATTTTTTCATAAACATAATGAAATACCTCCAGTTTAATAAGTGACCCGTCTGTGTAACTAATTTTCACCCCCGTGACGTCCGTTCAAAGTTGATTTTGTAGTTTTTTATTTTAGTATAGTTCGGTGTAGATCAACGAGGATCACTGATGTTTGTTGGCTCAGCTGTTTATTGTTCCTCGATTGCGAAACGGATGTGGCACTTTAAAGTTTTATATATATATATATATATATATATATATATATATATATATATATATATATATATATATATATATATATATATATATATAATATATTGTTAAAATGTCGAGGAAAGAAAAACTAAGAGTATTCTAAGCTTTATTAGTACAGCTAAAATCTGCAAGATTTATTTAATAAAAATTCTTTTATATTCCAGATTATTATAATTTGTACATACACTTGTGCTTAAATAGTAGTTCCTCAATTATTTAACAATTATTGCAAAAACGTGGTGTTTCATGCAATAGTTTTAGGAAAAAGGAAGCAAAATTTCTTTCAAGTATGAAAGGTGACTTAAAGTAGGTGAGAGCTGTTTTCAACCCCAGGGATGTATAATTCATTATTATTACAAAAATTAGTATTCCAAACTGTTAAATTCAAATTATTTAGAAACTAATTATGCGCGGCAACATAGTCCCCCCGTAAACTCGTGCGCTAACACGATGTTTACTTTATCACGTCCAATTTAGCCAATTTTATGACAGGTCGGGTTACTAGGCCATTTTTCGTTTTCACCACAGCACTTCGCACAACGTTATTTTTTCCTGGATGAACATCAACTACAATGCCCTTTGCCCAAGAGTTCCGTTTGGAATTCTCATCTACAATTATTACCACATCATTTACTTCACTAGTACTTTCCGATTTTTGATACCACTTAGTGCGCCTAGCCACGCAAGGTAAAACTTCTCTCAACCATCTTTTCCAAAAACAGTCAGCAATCGCGCTGGATAATCTAAAGTTTTTGTTTAGCGCCAAGCCACTTCCGTTGGGAACTGCCCTATTGCGTGCACCACTTGAACTCCCAATTAAAAAATGATTCGGAGTAAGAGCTTCGCTCTCCGGTGACTCCAGTGGGACATAAGTCAGCGGTCGTGAATTTAAAATGTTCTCCACCTCAGCCAAGGATGCCCTCAATACTTCCTCTCGCAAGCCCCCTTCAGGTAGAATGTCCATTAAAATCGATTTTCTGGATCGTATCATTCTCTCCCACGATCCACCCATATGGGATGAGGAAGGAGGTATAAAAACCCACTCAATTTCCGGATATTTTCGTTCTAGCTCCTTTGTGGGCACCTTATCAATCTCTTGCTGAAGAAGTCGGGATGCTCCCCGAAAGTTCGTTGCGTTATTTGATATAATTCTTTGTGGTACACCACGGCGAGCTGTAAACTGTATAAATACCATTAAAAATGAATCAGTTGATAAGGAAGACGCAACTTCTATATGAACTGCGCGCACTGTCATGCAGGTAAATAGGACGCCCCAGCGTTTTCCCTTCCGCCGTCCAATAATAACTTCAAATGGACCGAAGTAGTCAACACCGGTGTAGTGAAATGGGGTGGTAAATGGTGAGAGGCGTTCGATTGGTAAGTCTGCCATTTCCGGGGCGCTAGGAACAACTTTTCTGTTTTTGCACATTTGACATGTTTTTACACTGCTTCGAACTGCTGCTCTCAAACCGGTTATCCAGAATTTCTGACGTATTTCATTGACGATTATTTCATTGTGATGGTGACAGTATTTGCGGTGATAAAAATCAATAAGTAAATGTGTTATTCGGTGTTTAGGGTGGACGATTATGGGTCTTTTAACATCTGTAGGTACTCCTTGAATGGCGTCGATTCGTCCTTTGACACGCAAAACTCCCCAATCATCAAGATATGGTGCGCATTTGTAAATTAAACTCCGTTTAGACAAACATTTTTTTAATTTTAAAGCAGAAATTTCCTCATAGAATGTCTCTTCTTGACATGCCTTAAATATAAATAGTTCTACAGATTCAAGTATAACATCTTACACAAACGGTCTATAGTTCAAATTTAACCGAAGGGGATGAATAATTTTACCAATATATTGTAGAACCAATTGTTGACCGCGGCGAAATTTTTCCCATTTGCTGAATTTGTTGGGGTCAGGCATAATTGTTGACAAAGTAAACATAGCTTTTTTAACTTCAATATGACATAGTCGTTCAGGCATTTCTTCTAGTCTATCTATAAATTCTGAAATAGGCCACTGGGTTTCTTCAAGATATAAAAATGGAGGACCTAAGAACCATCCGGAATCAAGCTTCATGTTTGGAAGGCTTTTCGATTTTGTCCCTTCGTCTGCGACATTTTGCGCCGATGGTAAGCATCGCCATTCCTTAACTTGAGATCCCTCTAATATTTCTCCCACTCGTAGAGAAACAAACTGCTGATACTTTCTTGCATCCGATCTTATCCAGTATAGAACGTCTTTCGAGTCTGACCAGAAGAATCTTGCGTTTACTTTTATTGACATTTCACTAAGTACGAAATTAGCAAGTCGCATGCCAATAACTGCAGCCATTAGCTCAAGTTTTGGTATAGAGATGGGCTTCAGAGGTGCTACCCTGGTTTTAGAAGATACTAAACTACATTTTGTGATGCCATTGTAGACAACCCGTAAATAGGCTACTGCGGCGTACGCATCAATACAACTTAAAAACTCGTGACATCTAGGAGTACGAATGTGAGTTATACTTGGCAGCAGTTCAACCCAAGTCCACCACTTTGCGCTCTCCTCTTCACAGGGAGGCTCATCCCAGCCAACAGAAGAACAGAAGAATTCTTGCGAATATTATGAAATGTCCTAGCAGACCAAGCGGATTGAAAATAGTCATCACTAGCCGTAAAATTCCACGTTTAGTCGGTACAACGTTTTTGTCAAACACATGAGAATCAAATTTTCCGACAAATGTAAGTTCGTCAATGGACGAATTTGTCTTCGGAATTCTCAAAGCATTTCTGGTCATTTGAATTGCAGCAATTTAATGAATTAATGGCTTTTTTAGAGTCGGAAAGCCAATTTCGCATTTCGAAACCCCCATCGCTGTAAATTTTACGTACAACCTTTGCCATTGACAGCAGTTCTTCCTCAGAGTCTGAGCTCTGTAACCAGTCATCCACGAAGGTGTTGTTCAGAATGGAATGAACCGCCTCTGGAAACTGCTCCGAAACTCGTTTTGCGTTTTATTTTTAACAAAATTTGCCAAAGAGGGCGAGCAGGATGCACCAAAGGTCAACACTGTTATCACATATACCTCGATCTTCTTAGTTGGGTTGCCTTCGCGCCATAATAGTTGCTGGGCACACTGATCTTCTTCGGTGACCCGAATCTGGTGGAACATTTCACGTATGTCACCTGAAATTGCAAAGGATTTCTCACGAAAGCGTATAAGAACTAGAGACTTTATAAGGTCCGGACCCTTTAGGAGAACAGAATTCAATGAAACTTTTCCGACCGCAGCCGCGGCATCCCAAACAATACGAGTTTTACCTTTGTTTTTATTTTGAACTGTAAAAATGGGAATGTACCATGTCCTCCCTTGTCTTGAAATTTCATTCGGCTTAAGCTTTCTAATATAACCTTTTTGTTCGTAATCTTTCATTTTCTCAATTAAAAACTTTTTCAGTTCAGGTTCTTTATTCATTTTGGCCTCTAAGCAAAGTAACCTGCGTTTAGCCATGGGAAGCGAGTCAGGAAAATTAATGTCTTTGTATTTCCATAAAAGACCAGTTGTCCAAATCCTTTCTTCTGCATTATACTTTGTTGTTTTCTCCATAGTTAGCTTAGCAGCCTCATCTTCTTTTGAGCGAAGTGGATTTCTGCTCAACTTTATGCCTACTGACTCTAGAGAAAAGTAATTTTTTATTAACTCATCCATACGACTATACATCCCGCAAGAGCAAATATGCATTATTCTATTCAGTGAAGAGTTACCCACGCACTGACATCCATAAACACCCCAACCGACTCGTGATCTAATAGCTATCAACCCATCATTTGTGCTCTCTTTAGTTTCTAAAGGAACGCACAATCTGGCATTGTCTATACCGATAATCGATTTTGGTTTCACCGAGTTATATGGTAAAATAGGCAAATTTTCAAATTAACTACAACTTTTTATTTCTTCAACTGTGAGCGTTTGCAGAAGGAGGTCTAAATTTGAGATAGTTCTTACATCACGTAGGGTCATTTTATTTTCTGGTTGTTCACGCGATGATATTTGCATTGAAACTATTCTTGAATTTTTATCAGTTTGCGTTATTTCGCCCGTCCACTGTAAACATAATTCCTCAGTCGGCCCGTCTAAACCCAGTTCTAATGCAAGTGCTTATTCTATTAATGTGCATGATGAACCCTCATCGATAAGAGCAAAGGTATTCAAAGAGCGTGATTTTCCAAACAGAATTACTGGCATATAACGAAAAAGTGCCTTGTTCTCTTTAGCATGAAACAGCATTGAGGTGTTCCCTTGGTTTGCCTGCTGCCGAGGTTTATTTGAATTGCTCTTTAAATTAATTTTATTATATTCGTGCAAGAGAGGATTATGTGGCATTCTACAGTTGTCAACATCACATTGCCTTTTTGAATGGCACCGACGAAGAGAATGTTTTTAAAGCATCGTAAACATAAATTAAGTCTGCGTATTAAATTCCATCTCTCATTTACTGTTAACAACAAAAACTCTGGGCAGTCCGTAAGACGATGATTTTGAAAACATATAGAGCATGAAAGTTTGGTTTGAAAGCCACTATTGGCATCAACAACTTCATGTAAATGTAAGCGCTCTTTAGTTGATCTTTTGCACTCAAATTGTGATGATGGTAAGAATGGAGTCACAAAAGAGGCACAAGTAGCTAGATTGTAAAGCCAGCCATCAAAGAGCACTATGTCAACCTTTGGCAAAGTGCACCGGTATCGACCCCAGTCTAATTTCAAGTCACATGGCAATTTCTGCACTAAATCATCCAACATCATAGGGTCATTTAAATAATCGTCAAGACCCATTGCTTGCATTGTTGTTCTATAATTTTGAACAGCAAGAGCAAAATGTATAAGAGTATCCAACTTCTCTTTTCGTATTGTTGGCTGTTCTCTTAACCCTTTTTGCAAAGCATGATGAATCATTTCAGGTCTGCCGTATAACATTCGAAGAGTTTCGATGGCAAAATTAACAGTGGCTGGTATCATCAGCTTCCCTCTTACAGCTTCTAGTGCTTGACCCTTCAAAGATTTTTGTAAACGTATAAGGTTCTCCTGCTCCGTAAAACTACACCTTTCAGTGGACTGCATATAATTTGTTATAAAAACTGGCCATTCTTCTGGCCGTCCACTAAAGGTGGGCAAATCTTTACTGATTGCTTGACGAGCTGCAACCTGAGAATCCGACAAATTTATATCAGCTGTTCTGTTATTAGTATTGAAAGACATTGCGTTGTTATTAAACATAAATGTTGGCGCTTGAAAGGAGGTATTTTGATGAAAAAACGGAGGGTTGTTTGCATTAGAAAGGTAAGGGACCGAATAAATTGGATAATTATTTGGGAAATTACTTGAAGAAAGACTGTTGTGTGGTTGAAGATTTGAGTGGGTTGCATGTATGGGGGCAAAATGGCTGAGCGTTTGCGTTAAGAAAGTTTGGACGTTGCTCGTTGCTAAAAATGTTAAAACTACGCGATGGTTGGACACTATTGAGACTAAAGCCAGGAGTTTGATTAAATGATGAATACCGTGGTTGAAATCCACCTGGTAAGGAAGCATTCATTGTGTTTGTACACAAATTTTTTTGGTGTGCAGTCGGAGCCATAGATGTAATGGCATTTGAAGGCAGGGTGCTGTACTTTGGCATATTGGCATTTTTTTCGTTCGTGTTGTGTCCCCATGTACTCTGAAGAGAGAGACCAGACACATCATACACTAAATTCTGATTTTGGTTTAAGGAATTAGTTATTGATTGGGTGTTGAGAATTTCAGATGTAGTACCAGCAGTAGCTGTTGAAGTGGTTGCTTGACTGTCTGGGCGTTCTTTGTCAACTGATTTCTTTTTTGTAATTTTAATGACAGCACGAGGACATTTTGAAGGCTGACGTATTAAACCAGATCGGGTGCGAGATGGAGTAGGAGACGAACATTTTCTTACCTGTGGCCCTTTGTTTGCTGAGGTTTTTATGCTCTTTACCTTTTTACCAGGCTCTGAACCTAATTCGCTGTTTTCATTATTCGGCTCTGTGGTTTCTATGGTATTCGTGGCCTCAGCGGTAGACCCAAGTGCTGTTGATGGTGTAGCGAAGGTAAATCCACCTTTGGGAGGATCTCTGCTGTCCTCGTTTGATGTAGGCATTGTGTGTTGATCCCAGACGGCGTGTCAAACTCACTAAGTATTTTAGAATGTTAAAATGTCGAGGAAAGAAAAACCAAGCGTATTCTAAGCTTTATTAGTACAGCTAAAATCTGCAAGATTTATTTAATAAACATTCATTTATATTCCTGATTATTATAATTTGTACATACACTTGTGCTTAAATAGTAGTTCCTCATCTATTTACCAATTATTGCAAAAACGTGGTGTTTCATGCAATAGTTTTAGGAAAAAGGAATCAAAATTTCTTTCAAATATGAAAGGTGACTTAAGTGACAGCTGTTGTCAACCTCAGGGATGTATAATTCATTATTATTACAAAAATGAGTATTCCAAACTGTTAAATTCAAATTATTTAGAAACTAATTATGCGCGGCAACATATATATATATATATATATATATATATATATATATATATATATATATATATATATATATATATATATATATATATACTAGCTGACCCGGGCAAACGTTGTTTTGCCTTCAAATTTTATTTTCACTGCAAGTCTGGTTTCGTTGCAAAGTCATGGCGGATTGATATTTCGAAGAAGAATGAAAGGTGCACTAAATCGGCATAGCAATAATTGTTCAATTACCGTTTACCGAAGCAGAAATAATGGATTTATTTAGATTTAGATTTATTTACTTATTCATCTACAGAAATATGTTCTTACAGATTACAAAATTATTTTAATTAAAATATTTGAATAACATAGATTTAAACATAGTATAGTTGACATCAAAATTTAAGGAGGGAGTTAAGCTATTACATAAATGTAAGCATCTTGCAATAGGTTCATTATTTGCATAATTAGTTTTTAGACAACTTTCCTCAAACATACGGTTAATTCTTAAATCCCTTGGGGGACAATACAAAGTAAAATAATTTTTTAATTCAGGACAATCAATATTACCAGATAATACATTATAAGCTAGTAATAATGAGGAACAGGTTCTGCGGTCGCTTAATGATTGTAGGCCCAGCAACTTTCTCCTAGCCTCATAAGGAGGTAGCTCATGCTGCCAATTTAACTTTAAAGCAGTCTTAGTAAAAATTTTTTGAATGCGTTCAACGCGATTAGATAGACCCAAATGATAGGGATTCCAGACAATAGAACAATATTCTAAAATACTACGAATCAAAGAAATATATAAAGATTTAAGGGTATATGCGTCCCTGAAATCTTTAGAATTTCTTTTAATGAAGCCGAGCATAACATAAGCTCTAGAAACCACATAATCAATATGTCTAGAAAAAGTTAATTTGGCGTCAAAAATAACACCTAAATCTTTAACTTCATTTACCTGCTTAAGCATGATACCGCTAAGGGAGTAATCAAACTTAATTGGATTAGAAATATGTGTGTAGGACAATGTGCAACATTTAGAAATATTAATTTTTATACCATTTTTAGAACACCAGTTGGAGAGATTGTCAAGGTCAGCCTGCAATTTATGACAGTCTGCCAAATTAGAGATACAAGAATATAATTTCAAATCATCTGCAAATAACAAGCATTTGGAAAATTTAAAAGCTAATGGTAAGTCATTGATAAAAACTATAAAAAGTAGTGGACCAATATGTGTACCCTGCGGAATACCAGAATAGGCGTCTATTAGAACCGATGATGAAGCATTGTCAATTTTAACTATAAGTTTTCTGTCAATCAAAAAACTTTTATTATTGATAGCTGGGCCCGATCCACGTTGTTGGCCCCAAATTTTTTTTCGTTTGACTCCCACGCACTTTTCACTAAAAGAGGTTATATTTGAGTCGATATCGGGCTAATTAACGCCACTACAAACTGATTAAGGAGCCAACGTCTTCAGCGAAACATAGCATAGGCTTATCGCGCTAATCTCTGTCGGCAAAACTGCAAAAAAATATTGCGCCATCTGTCAGACGGCACTCTGTCATATATATATATATATATATATATATATATATATATATATATATATATATATATATATATATATATATATATATATATATATATATATATATATATATATATATATATATATATATATATATATATATTATATATATATATATATATATATATACTATATATATATATATATATATATATATATATATATATATATATATATATATATATATATATATGTATATATATATACATACACAAATATATATATGTATACATAAATAATATATACATATGTATACATAAAAGTAGGAAAACTGGTTATGGGAAGGAGGATAAATGGAGACGAAGCACGAACTCTCTCTCTACGATTAGATTCGCTTTCAATATAAAACGTTTTGTTTGCAAAAAGCAGCGAATAGTTTGCAAAAGTAACGATAAAACAACGAAGTTGCGACGTTGCTCCAGTGAGTCAATAGAATTGGCTACTAGTAGTGCACTACTGCCACTGATGAGCTTCTTTGCCCTCTCCTGTACTCGGTCAGTATCTTCAAAATAGACTTTACAGCACCGGTCCATGCATCAGAGTTGTATTACATCTTCGGACGGATATATCTGGCATAAACAGTAAGGAGATCAGAAGGTGTGAATTACCCTTTACACCTTCTTAAAAGGACTGACCAAAAGGTCAGACCATTGAACATCACACTGGATTTCCATGCCAAAAACATCAAGGTTGCTATATAGTTAACATCGTTATAAAGATCAGTTTTGAGTTGTCGGTTTGAAGACGCTATCTTAAATAAAAAGATTTATGAATTCTATTCTATTTTGGAAATAAGTATGTAGAAGGAAATTGTGGTGTGATTGAAACTTAATATCTGTATTGCGTAATTTATTTGACTTTCGAGCAATTGAAACGAATCTGAACAAAATAACAAACATTTAAAAAGGCCAAACGTAGCAATATGCATGTATGTGTGTATATAAATACATACATTTGCCAGACAAGTTAATGTGAACATATTAAATTTTTGCCTCTTATATAATTTTATGTTTTTGATAAATACCGCCTCTTATTTTAAATTATCAAAAAGCACAGCTCTTCATGCAGTCAAGCATTTCTAAAAGGGTGAGATATGCAACACATGCAAATATTAGAAAGTATGAATATGTATTAAGTAAATATGTACATTATTAGGTATTCAAAATCAACATACGCACACATATGTATGCATATGCATGTTTGTATATATCGTATATATATATATATATATATATATATATATATATATATATATATATATATATATATATATATATAATGAAATCGACATTAATTATAATTTTACACTTTTCCACACCATTTGGAAAGTGCGAAATTTGCAATAACCATTAAAAATCAAGCAAAAGATTTTTAAAGAATATACACAAACTAATACGAGTACCCAAATAAAAAAATTATTTAATGAACAAATAATGTAATTCATTACTGATGTGTGAGTTTTTACGTCTCCCTCGTACATTTGAGTTAGCAAATAATTTAATGTATTTTGTGTCTTTTTGGTGCTCAACGTTTCACATTGTAAACAATAGAAACGTATTGATTGAAAATTTCTCGATCTATTGGATTGACTTAAATTCCAAATAAACTACATAAACGAGCTTGTCAAACACACTGTTTTCCTTTGCAACTGGACTACATAAAAATAGCACGTACAAATATAAATTTGTCAAATGCTTTCCACCAGCCATCACATACGATCATATATATATATATGATCGTATATATATATATGTATATATATACAGTGCGAGCTCGATTTTCGCAACCCCCGATTAACGCAACACCCCGATTAGCGCAACAGGCAAATTTTTTACATTACAGTCTTTATAAGTGCAACGATTTTCAAAAATGAGTCTCAATAAGTGCAACACAATTTTTTTTTTAATATATTAACAGTGATTTCTGTTTGTATTTCTTGTTCAGAAACGTAGTTTTATAAAAGTAATCATATATAATCAAAGAATCCCATTTCAATAGTATTTCTCCCACGTTAGTGCTATCCCAAACACGTTTTAAAACACAAATGCAAACGCATCAGTTTTCTGTTTTGCGGCATATGTATGTTTACACAGATGCGTAGGCTAACATATTTGTATAATTTCACTTTTTAAAAGAAAAAATTGCTTGCTACGCCAATGTTTCAACAAGAAGACTGTTTTTTAACAGTTAGTTTTTTGTTTGGTTTCATTCTTCCTTGTAAGATTTCATTTAAAATTTTTGTAAGTAGAGTGCAGATCTTCATTTAAGCAAAAAATATGGGAATTGTAAAAAAACTTGTAAAGTTGACAATTAAACAAAAATTAGAAATTTTACAGAAATAAGAGCATGGTGAATCTGTCAATAAAATATGCATAGATTACAATGTGCATAAATCGACAATAGAGCCGTATTAAAAACAATAAGTCTACTATTCAAAAATTTGTTCGAGAAACAGAGTCTGGACCAGGAAAACGTTTAACGTTAAAGAAGGCTGAATTTCCAAAGATGGAAAAAGCTTTATTTAAATGGTTTTTAAAGCAAAGATCAAAAAATATACCAGTCTCTGAACAAATTTTAAAATCAAAAGCCATTTATTTTCACAGTAAAATAAAAGAAAAACCTGGAAACTTTAATGCTAGTGTATTGGATGAAGAAGATATAGTAGATGCAGAAGATGAGGAAATACCGAAAATAAAAACAGATGAAGTCATCCAAGCTCTTGACATTTGCATCCAATGGGCTACAGAAAATGACATTGGCTATGAACAAGTGATTACTATCCAGAATATCAAAGAGATTGCATTACAAAAAAAATTTAAAAAAGCTAAAGTTAAACGAAAATTTCAAAATTTTTCACATGATTTTTTTTTTTATTTTTACAAATACGTAATAGAATTAAATTTTTATTTTGTTGTTTTTTTAATAAAAAAATTGTTTTTTTTTTACAAATAATTTGTTTCTTTTCATTAAAAATGGGGTATTTTCACGTACAATAAAAAGTGGTCGATAATTGCAACTTTTTCGGTAAGTGCAACAGGCCAGATTTTTTCAAGTTGCGAAAATCGAGCTCGCACTGTATATGTATACAGTCGCTTTAGCGGATTACTGAAAGCGATACAAATCCCCGCATTGATTTTAAACGCAGCTAGTCTTATTCACTTCGCTTTAGCGAAACATCGCTTTACTGAAAATATCGTATTACTGAAAACCAAAAGCAAGCCCACAACTACGTTTTGTATGAAACTTACTTCGCTTTAGTGAAAAAATAAACAATGACAAATTTATTTACATATTAGAAATCGATTGCATACAAATCTGAAAATTACTCAAAGTCAAACTGAAAGTTATTTTAAAAGCAATGCATGATTTTGATTAATAACTGTTATATTAAGTACATACTTACATATTTAATGCATTGCATTCTGAAACTGGATTGTTATTAATTTATGTTTTTTTAACTGCATGCATACAAATGTAAAAATGGATACTGAATTATTTTAATTTATATTTTAAACTTTTATTTTTTGTTTTAAAAATAATTAAAAAATATGAATGTTTCTATGAATAATTTTTTTTAATTAAATTTTTACGTTAAATTGACCTAAAAAATATACAGATTTGATATACAAAATATTGTTTTACGGATTTTAAGCAGTACGCTTAACTGTAACAAATTTCGGTAATCCGAACTACGTTTTAGAGAAAAAATCGGATAACTGAAAAGAAAATTGGGTTTTGGTTATTTCCAGTAAAGCGGAGTCGACTATATATATATATATATATATATATATATATATATATATATATATATATATATATATATATATATATATATATATATATATATATATATATATATATATATATATATATATATATATATATATATATATATATATATATATATATATATATATATATATATATATATATATATATATATATATATATATATATATATATATATATATATATATATATATATATATATATATATATATATATATATATATATATATATATATATATATATATATATATATATATATATATATATATATATATATATATATATATATATATATATATATATATATATATATATATACGAGGGAAAGTCAATAAGTCTGTGAAGTCTGTTTTTGGATAAAAAATCTTTTCGTTTTTCTCTATTCACTGTGTCCAATATTTCTTCAATTTTTTTATCTCTTAAAAATTTTTTGTCGAGGTAATCAAAATAGGTATTTTTTGTGAGATCGTTTAAGTCAAATTTCCTTCTTTTTGAAAATTTCCAAGAAAAAGTTTTTTCTCCTTCGGTTTTAATTTTCCGTGACTTTCGCACTTTATAAAAAGTTTGTTTCTATAAAACAATTCGGTAATATACTTAACAATCGCCCAGAATATAAAATTTTTTTTTGATTATCGTCAAACACCTTTCAAATAGCTTTACAAACATAAAAACAGTACCATATACTATTCAAATATTTTGTGCAAACGTAAAGTTAGGCTCTGTTCGACAAGCCATTTATGTGGATTATTTGGCCCTTTATAATCAGCCATAATCATGGCCATGAACACAGTATACTTCAAGAGTTCTCTAGTTAAGCTTTATTCGAAAATATTTTTTTCGTCCCTTTTGGATTTTCAAGTTATTTTTTTCAATTAAAAATATTGAGTTAAAATATTTTCAGCTGTCGAATGCTAAATTAAATACGTGTGAACACCAAAGTCTATAACTCAACTTAAAGTTTAATTGGCTCAATTATGGTGCATGTCTGAACATAGTATAACAACGTTACTTTAATAGTTCCTTAAGTACAATGCTTTCTGGATTATATATGTTACGAACTATGCCTGTATTAAATTAATTAATCACAATGTAAAGCTCAATGTATATTTTTGGAATTTTCAAATTAGCCCGTATAAATTATCACTGAATTGTCAAATTCAAGAGCGCAAACTAAAGTTCCGTCACTACCTATTTTTGTTGTTGTTTTTTTTTTTGTTGCACACAATAATAATATCTTAAAATAATCTGCAAATTATTTCTAGGACTGCTTCGAATCAAAAGAAAAAAAATGTTGGGTTAAAAATTATAAGATCGAGAAAAAATTTGGAAAACTTGAAAAAAGTTTCTTCCTATTTTGATCATTTTTTGCAAGGAAATTTTTATTTAAATTGCCTGAAGATATTTTTCATATCGCTAAAGAAGCATTTAAGTTCCTCGGTTTTTTAAGACAATGTAAGAAATATTTCACGCCTTCTGTTATCCTTACAATTTATACCACCTACATCCGACCGAAAAGGAATACAGCTCTCATGTCTATTTGCTTCAAAGTCTATTTTAAAGCTACTGGACTGAGTGCAGCAGAGGACGAACAGGCTGATTGGTGACAGTAGTATAGCCAACTCTATTGCCTCACTGGAGCATCGTCGCAGTATGCGATGAGTTACGCTCTTTTATCGTTAATACAATCGCATGTGCTCTAATTTACGAACAACACGTTCTTCATTAAAAGCGCATCCATTTGTGGTTGATATAACGGCTAATCGCACTGCGCATTATAGAAACAGTTCGTTCTTTGATCGAACTGCTCATATGTGAAACGAGCTCCCTGCAGATGTCTTTCCTGCCATACCCAACGTTGACAGGTTCCAATCGAATGTCCACAAGCACTACTCCCGCTATCCTCCTTACCCTATCCTATTTTCCTAGTTCCTGCACAATGCACTGCATAAGTAGGGGTCATCCCTGAGATCTGGTCCAATCGAAATATATATTTTTTCCAGTATTTGTAGAACAAATGGACAAATACCTGCGAAAATATTGCAATTAATGTCTATCTAGTACCCGGTGAACAATTCAATACTATTTTGCCTTTAAATGTGCAATAAATTAATGGCAATAGACTCACCAAACAAAATGTTGAATAAACGATACATTCCTACATATGTACATACATACGCACATAAGTGATGTGCATGTGCAACATTCACACACATTCACGTGCATTCGGTGTTATATGTACATGTGTATATACATACATACATGCATTTAAACATCCAAGTGTTATAATAAAAGGTGAAATAATTCAATTTTATAATAGTAAGAAAGAAAAACCAACAACAATGGTTGCAGCAGCAGCAGCAAAAATTATCTTAACTCTAAGTGTTTTGTGTTGTTGTTAATTTTATTGTATTGTGTTGCAGAAGGACTCAGCTCTCGAGTGGCATCTAAACAATAGCTAAACACAAGAGGTATATGCATGCTTGCATACATACATACCTACATACATACATACGTACATACATATGTGTATATGAATATGTCCTTATGATTATTATTAAACAATACAGTTACTTACACGTACGAGCAGTAAACGATCAAGCAATCAGTATGTGTAATTGTCATACGACAACAATCATCAAATAGAAACATAAAATAGCAGCAACAATCAAATACACAAATTCAACAATTGCTATTGTTTTTTGTATATGAGTGTGAGATGAAGGGAAAATGGGTTTTTGTAAAGTCAGGGCTACAAATTTTTTAGAACCAACAATCAATAAAAATATTAAGGAAGTTTTTTTTTTCATATATTGTCATATAGGGACATCTGAACATTGAGAGTTGATAGCGGTCATCCGTTTAATTAGATGTCATTTATTCAGTCAGTTTTGCCAAGTCACCATGGATGGATATCGCGTTCAAAGCAAGGTGCAAATGATAAATCCTACTGAGTCCTACTGAGAGGACTATTCGCAGAGTGGTGGATAATTTTGAGTCCACTAGTTCAGTAAACAATGAACCAACACAATCGTACAACGCGAATCGCCGCTCTCCGTAAAAGTGAGGCAGTCGATTTTACGTCTCTCATAGGAACTCGGCCTTTCGCAGACCACAACTAATCAAATTTGGCGTCTTGACTTGAACCTGCACCCGTATAAAATTCAACTGAACCAGGAGCTGAAGGTAAACAACCATAAGCAACGACGTGTGTTTAGTGAGTGGACCCTGGAGCAGTTTAGAAACTGACCCCAATTTCCATAAGAAATCATCTCCAGCTATTAGGAGGCCAATTTCTGAATGAATTGTCGAATTTGGGACAGCACCAATCCACATGAGGTCCAATAACGTCCAATACATTCTGAAAAAGGTACTGTTTGGTGTGGATTCCGTGCAAGCGGCGTAATCGATCCTTATTTCTTTGAGAACGACGTTGTCCATGCCATCACCGTCAACAGTGATTATCAACTTCTTTTGGCCTGAATTTGACAGAAGTCTGCACGATCATTGTCATATTTCGTGGTGGTTATGTAATTTGACCGCATTAGAATTATTCTTGTAGGGCTTTCTCACGGATTTTTTAGCAAGAAATGTTTGTTTACTTAATCAAAAACCATCAAAAGTTATCAACCTTTTGGATTTGTATAGACAACTATCTATTATATCATTGACAGATTCGCTTGTTTCTTATGACTCATGAATTTTGCGGATACACCCTTTAGAGTAACAATTGAAATTACAATTTAACTTCCAATTGTTGTGTTTGATACTGCATTCCTGCCTTTTGCTTTTGTTTTATTGTAACCAAACAAAAAAGAAAAAAACAATTGACAGTTTTAGTTGGTCTTTATTGTAAATACAAACATATGTAGATACTCATAACAACACAGACTGTGGCACATTATTTAAGTTTTAAAAATGTGTTTGATTCTTCGTTTGATGCCTTGTTGCATTGCATTGGTTTTATTAGGATTTAGAAACAATGTCTGTCCATTTGCCTGGCTGTCTGTCTGTCATTCGGTCGCTTGGTCGGTTGTTTTTGTTTCCTCTTGTTGCAAAAGAACAAAGATACTATTATATATAAGGTTAACAAAAGTCGTCCGCATTGTTGCTATTTTATTTTTGCAAAATAATTACATATAATCGTCTTCTAACACATGCGTATCTAGTTACATTAGATGTGCATGCACACATACATAAGTATAAGTATATATATGCATATGTGTGTTGATTGTAATCTAATCCCTGGAATTGCGAATGTATGTATATAGTATGTAAATTGTGCGTATTAACATTGTTTAAATCTACGCAAGAGTCTTATTTTCTATGGCAACGTCATTATTTAAAGTCTTTTGTCACATGGCAAGCAAAAGTGAGTGTGAGTGTGTGCCTCGTCCTGACATACACACGCATTCTCATATGCTTTCTTATCCATACCAGTGTGTATATGTATGTATGCATAGATATGTTATAAAAATAACCGCATTGATGATCTTCCGGAAATTTTTACTGACACAGAGTCTGAAATATCCTTTGAGCAAAATCTGAATTTGACCGATATCTCAAAAACTAAAAATATAATATATTAATATCCCTATGCTTAATGAAGACATTAAACTCTTCCACAAAATTTGTGGAGTTTTTTTTCTTCGTTAATCCATGCATACGTGTACCTTACATACCTTCACATTTCAGATAAGTGCCCAAAATTTTGCTTTCGGCCTATTTTCAAAGAAAATATCAATGTTAGCAGCACTTTTCGTAATTATTCCTTAAAATTTTTTTTACGTGCATTTTGTATATGTGCATGTTTCTTTCGCGTCTTTTCAATTTGACAATTTTAATTGCGCAAGTTTCAGTCAGCTGAGAGAGAGATAGAGGAATACATGTTTACTCTTGCCACCTTTGCTTTTGAATCTTTTATGAAGCTTAAATTTCAAATAAAAAAATATGTTAAAATTTCTGTTCCAAATTAAAATATAATTATTTTAATGCACGTAATGAATTTATTTACTAAGAAGATTTTAAAACCATAATTCATTAATGCCACAAATGTTATTCGTTTATGGAATAAATAAGATAAAAAAGAACTTTATGCTTATATAGTATTTGATGTTTTCATAATTAATTATTTTGTCTAAAACAGGTCATGGCGGTGTCAATCAACTAGGTGGAGTTTTTGTCAATGGCAGACCACTGCCAGATGTGGTGCGTCAAAGGATTGTTGAATTAGCGCACAATGGCGTGAGGCCATGTGATATATCACGCCAGTTGCGTGTCAGTCATGGCTGTGTATCCAAAATTCTCTCAAGGTACGTACGAAAATAATAGTATTTTGAATATCGTCCCTACCTTGACCAACTATCGAATGTGTGGATCGTACTTTTCTAGAGAGCGCATCCTATTGTGAACTGAAATAGATGGATGCGTTTATAAAATCGCGAGCTGTTGCATATTTCCTACTAAGTTTTCAAACCACTCTGGTATGAAAATTAGAGTTTTCCGATAACAGTCTTATATAAAAAGGCGAATTTCGTATATTCGAAGTTGGTCATGCCGGGGACGATATTTTCTCCTTGTCAAACAATAATATATCGGCAAAATATCAACACAGAAATGCTTAGAACGATACGAAGATAAATTCTTAGCTCTTTTCTCATTTATTATTTATTGCATCCTCAATATACTTTGAACTGGAACTTTGAATTGTTAATTATTTAAGTCCAGCCAATGCGAGTCTAAAAACTTAGTTTATGCAGTTGCTTTTTAATTGTTTAAGTGGTCAGTTACTCAGGGGATGTCTATCGCCTAATCGTGCAATTTATTGTGCCGGAACTAGAAAAACATATCATGGGAAGGAAGATGCTGGGAGTAGTCCGATTCGTTTTGAAGGTAATAGGAAATACTCTTGTAGGGAATATACGAATTTTTCAGCTAAGGATAGAGTTTTATCCGTAATGCGAAGTGCTTTCAATGGAGAACGTGTTCTTCTCAAAAAAAAGCGAGCCTCTGATTTCATCAGAACAATTTCCATTATAGCAACTATAAAACATTTACTTTTATCACTATGTTTTCTACTTCAAGTGTTTCTTGGAATATTTTTTCAGAATATATATTAAATAATAATGGGGATAGTAGGCATCCCTGTCTGACTCCTCTTGAGATGGCGATTTCGTCAGTTTCATATCCACAGACATCAATTCTTGCAGTCTAATTCCAATATAGGTTTTTAGTGCAGCGTAGTTGTTTCTCGTGTATTCCAATAGAGGTTAAAATTTCCATTAGTTTTTCATGTTTGACTGTATCGGAAACTTTCTCATAATCGACAAAACACATGAAAACATCTTTCTGGGCATCTCGACATTTCACAATCCAAATTAAGATTCTCCCAGATTATTTTTGGAAATATTTCTACCGCATGACTCATCAGACTAATTAGTCTGTATTCATTGCATTTCTTTGCATTATTTTTCTTTGGCATGGCGACGAATGTTGGCTTTAGCCAATCTGCAGGATAAAGACCTGTGTCGTATATGTGATTGAATAGTTTGACTAGAATTTTTACGTTATTGCTGTCTATTAGTTTCAAAACTTCAGAGGGGATTTCGTCTGGACCTGTTGCTTTTTTGTCTTGTATGGATTTGCTAGCATATTCGACTTCGTTTCTTGTTATTGGTGCTTCTGTCATTGGACTATATATATAAAGTTCCAAAGCCGATCTTCCATTATCAGAGAAAAGCTTTGCTACATAGCCCTTCTACTTTTCTGCCCGTCAAATCAAAATACGGCTTCATTATTATCATCGACCAAAATAGCGGGAGATATTTTACTATACAACCCGGCGTCTTCCTTTAGTTTTTTTTATGTTAAAGTCATCGTGCACGTTTTGCAAGAGTTCGATTTTCTGATATTTTCCCAGCATTTCTCATAACCCTTATTTATATGTTTACTTCTTACTTTCCGTAGCTCTAGAATCTCCATTCTTGTGTTCTTGTTAACACTCGATTTCCTAGGGTGTTTCTCGTTGTTGTATTTATAATATTTTTAACAGTGTTCCACAAATTATCCATGTCGTCTTCGTTTATATCTTCGAGTTGAGTATTAATTCTGTCCTGGATTTCGTTTTTAATCGTTGACTCGTTTTTTTCCTAATAACTGCGGGCTTAGTGCGAATATTTGAATCTAAGAGATTATGATCTGATGGAACATCTGCTCTTGTCTTGCATTTTGTTACACTAGGACAATATCCTTCAATTATCAATATGTAGTCAATTTGATTTCTTACAATGTTTTCTCCATTATCTTGTGGTGGTTTCCACAGTGTTCGTTACCTTCATTTTATGTTCTAGACATAACTGCATTAACCCGTTTCCCCTATCATTTCTTTCGCCCAGATCATATTTACCAGCGATGTCCATCACCCTGTCTTTTGCGACTTTTGCATTGAAATCACCCTATATTAGTGTTATTTCATGTTGTTTCGTCATTTTCAGTAGCTGCTCAGTATCGTTATGAAATTCTTCGACTTCACTGGCATTTGCATCACTATTGGGAGCGTAAACTTGAATAATGTTAATGTTAAGTGGTTTAGCCATTACTTTTATTAGCATGGTCCATTCCGACATTGGGATACGCCCCGCAACGTTTTCTGACATAAATTCGCCGCATTCCGTCCACCAAGTTTATTTTACCTCCGGGGACTCTTAGCACCCTCTATAAAATAATAAGAAATACTTTTGTATAAGGTCAAAATCAAAACACTCTGAAGACTTGTGGAAAAAATTATAGAAAAGGTAGTAAAAAATCAGTTAGAAGACTATTTAGAACAAAACAAATTATTATCGAAATATCAATCAAGTTTAAGAAAGAACTACTCATGTTAAACAACAATTAACTATTTGATAAATAAATGGAAATATAAGAAAACAGATTCTAAAATTCCTGACTTTTCCTTGACTTCAAATGAGCTTTTGAAACAAATGACACAAATACTCTATTACAAAGAGTTCTACAAATATGGTATTCAAAATAAAGATCTTAAATGGTTTCAGTAATATTTAACAAATTGTAGCCAAAAAACAAAAGTTAACAATATAGAATCGAATGCAATAGAAAATGAGTATGGAGTGTCCTAGGGCTCAACTTATATATTTACGATATGGAAAAAATATTGAAAAAAATATGAAATAATACTAAGTATATGCAAACGACACTCTAATTTTCACTGAAGCAGCAACATGTGAAAGATGTATGAAAATTTGACAACAGGCATGGAAAATATAATTAAATGGTTCAAAATCAACAAACTAAAATTAAATGAAAATAAAACAAAAATAATGGAAATAAACATGAACACTAATATGCCATAAGCAATAAATAATGTGATAATAGAAAGAGTCAATAAAATGAAATATTTTGGTTTCATAATTGACAGTAAATTAAAATTAAAAGAACACATTGAGTACATTTGTAAAAAAAAAAAATCGGGAAAAATGGGGCTCTTTAAGCGGTTAAGAAACATAATATCAATTATCACATCGATCTACATATACAACAATATCATAAAGCTTTATTATGAATACGAATCAACTATGCTGTACACATGCTGCACAGATCAACAAAAATCAAGACTGTAAAAATTACAAAATTGCAAAATAAAGCGATGCGAGGAATATTAAAATGCAACCGATTCACATCAATAAATTTTATGCTACATACACTAAGATGGCTTAAAATTAAAATTAAATTTCATTCGAAAAATGAAAATGGGAGATGCACCGAATTATTTGACTGAACAATTGAGATATGTTGGAGAGGATCAACCGTACAGGCTAAATGTGTATTCACCCATTCTTTCTGAACGAAATTTTTGTCGTGAGACAATTTTAGTTTACTGAGAGTTTGCTCACAAAAGATTCACCCACTTCGAATAAATGTTCTGGAGAAAAAAAGTTACCATATGGAACAACTCTGTAAATGACGTGTGTTACTTTTACAAGCAGGCAGCACAGTGGCAGATGATGGCAATTTGCTGTGTTCCAAATTAAAAAATTTTTATAAAATAAAAATATACAAATGACTAAAAGTCGAGTTCATATTCTAATAGCTATTAAGTTAAATAAATATGAAAAATTTACAAATATACTTGTATATTATTATACATACATATGTATGTACATATAATATGATGTGGCAGCTCAGTTCAATTTTGGTTAAAAAATGTATGTATAAATATATATATATATATATATATATATATATATATATATATATATATATATTTATATATATACATATATATATATATATATATATATATATATATATATATATATATATTTATATATATACATATATATATATATATATATATATATATATATATATATATATATATATATATATATATTTATATATACATATATATATATATATATATATATATATATATATATATATATATATATATATATATATATATATATATGTATATATATATATATATATATATATATATATATATATATATATATATATATATGTATATATATATATATATATATATATATATATATATATATATGTATATATATATATATATATATAAGTATATATAAGTATATATATATATATATATACATATATATATACATATATATATATATATATACATATATACATATATATATATATATATATATATATATATATATATATATATATATATATATCGGGTCTTTCAAACTTTGACAGTGGATGGTGGCCACATTACTGAAGCTACATCTGTCTAATTGGCTGTCACTTTTCCAGTCTGTTTTGCCAAATTCTCTTAATCGGATATAGTGTTTGGGTATATTTAAAAAAATGGCTTAGAAAAATTCTTTGGTCGAAGCAACACTGCATGTATGAGTAAGGATGTAAATTATGAATGTAAATGAGAGAACTTTGTAAATAAATGTATAGTTGGGATTAAGTGACATTAAAATTGACTTTTAATTGAATATGGTCAATACTGCTGACTGCGTGTGTCAACTAGATTTGCAGGTCATGTGGCAGTTATTCACAGCAAATGAATTTCTTTTATACTTGTATACATGAATTCATATGTGTGTGTGTATAGTTATTCGTATCATGCAGCCATTTACACATTAATTTTGTTTTTAATACATATTGAATTTATTCACGTGTATAAGGGGTTTGATTCAGAAGATGCTTCGTATTGCAACCTTTGATTCACTTAAACACACACACCTACGCTCACACACGTTGATTGAAGCATATTTAATTCGAATGTTTTGTAAACACACGTTGATTTCATTTTATGTCATGAAACCAAGTTGGTTTTGTTAAATTCGAATGTAAATAAAACCAATGTACGAATCAGCTGTTACTTACATTTGTTTATTTGCTTACAATTTTTAATTTGTCTTCTTTGCAGAAAATTAAAAAAGTTTATTGTTTCATTTAAAATATCAATAAAAGTGTATAAATTTGTGAATAAAAGTAATTTAATTTTATTAAATAATTATATATAAATAAGTCGCAATAAGTAAAGTAAAATGGCATCAGCAGTTGTAGCATTTTTGTTGTTAGAAGAAGAGCGTTCAGAAAGGGTGGTGTGGAAACTCTGGCGGGTCCAACTGGAAATGGACAGCAATGAAAAGCACAGATCAAGAGATCATTTCTACAATAAATATAAAATGCGATTATCATAAAATATCCTGATGCAAAAAATAAAAACAAAGTGCGCAAATGAAAACTGACAACTGATAGCTGCTTGGTTTATTTTCAAAAACAAAACCGATGACATTGGTTTCTGTAACACATAAAACCAACATTAATTCCAGTTTGAGCACAAAACCGATAACATGGGTTTTCATGTCACCAAAGCATGTTTCGTTGTCGTTTTCAAAACCAATTCTTTTTTTTCCACTAATATTTATTTATTGTATCTTCAAAACTGAACTAACAATAAGTATTCAAATCTTAAACATAGATATAATAATTAGGCCCAACCAGTGTCGGACATAAACTTAGTGATAGTAATTAATAATACATAAATATCGTGTTAAGCACATAAATATTTTCAAAAAATTATATCTGGAGTGTTGCCCAGTAGCTGAATTCCGTAACACCATATGGGTTTCAAAATCGACTTGTATATTAAAAGTTTACAATCTAGACTGAGGGTTGAATTTCTACCAATCAGCCAATGTATCTGAGTTAATTTAAGTTTTATTTGTATCAGCTTAGAGTCAATGTGGTGTTTCCATGTAAGCCGTCGGTCAAGGTGTATATCAAGGTATTTCACCTGTGAATGTAGAGGAACAACAACATAAATATTTTCAAAAAATTATATCTGGAGTGTTGCCCAGTAGCTGAATTCCGTAACACCATATGGGTTTCAAAATCGACTTGTATATTAAAAGTTTACAATCTAGACTGAGGGTTGAATTTCTACCAATCAGCCAATGTATCTGAGTTAATTTAAGTTTTATTTGTATCAGCTTAGAGTCAATGTGGTGTTTCCATGTAAGCCGTCGGTCAAGGTGTATATCAAGGTATTTCACCTGTGAATGTAGAGGAACAACAACATAAATATTTTCAAAAAATTATATCTGGAGTGTTGCCCAGTAGCTGAATTCCGTAACACCATATGGGTTTCAAAATCGACTTGTATATTAAAAGTTTACAATCTAGACTGAGGGTTGAATTTCTACCAATCAGCCAATGTATCTGAGTTAATTTAAGTTTTATTTGTATCAGCTTAGAGTCAATGTGGTGTTTCCATGTAAGCCGTCGGTCAAGGTGTATACCAAGGTATTTCACCTGTGAATGTAGAGGAACAACTTGATTGTTGATTCGAATGGGCGAACAAGTGCCTCTTCGTATGGTAAATGTTACATGAACACACTTTCATTTACTTTCATTCCAAGAGGTTAATATGTTCCTGTAGAAATCGGGATGCCTCGTGAGGGTTTTCATGTATTCTAAGGCAGGCTGTATCATCGGCAAATGTAGAAGTGAGGATATTACTGCTCAAAGGCATATGACAGGTATAAATCAAATATAAAACTGGCCCTAGTATACTCCCCTGTGGCACAGCGAATGAGATAGTTTCGGGCACACACATGAAGTCTCTTTCCACAACAGTGAACTTCCGGACGAGAATGTAACTTTCCAAAAGATTTACAATGTTTATTGGTAGATATGTCTTCAATTTTAAAATTAGGCCTTCATGCCACACTTTATCAAATGCCTGAGAGACATCAATAAAGAGGGAAGAACAATACTTCTTTTCTTCAAATATTCTTTTTATGAAATGAACCAATCTATGAGTTTGTTCAATGGTGCTATGCTGACTTCTAAAACCAAATTGATGGTCCGGTATGCACCCATTATCAGCTAGAATTGGGGACAATTTTGTCATGAGCAGTTTTTCGAAGAGTTTTGAAATTGTTGTCAGCAAACTTATTGGCCTATATGACTCAGCCTTGGTAAGATCTTTGCACGCCTTTGGAATCATTTTGACCTGGCAAGCTTCCAATTGTGTGGATAATACTCCAGTCGTAAAACGGCATTAGAAAAAAAATAACAGGATTCTAATAGCAATACGAGGCAACTTCATCAGCATCTTGTTACTAACTCCATCAATACCCGGAGCTTTCTTCGGGTTGGTTTCAGCAATTAGGTTTTGTACATCATGCATCTTAAACTTTATGGGTCGAGGGGGCAGAGCAACTACACTCGGAAAATCAACAGCACCAGTACATGTGTTTGGGGTAAATACGTGTTTTAAATGCTCAGCAAATATGTTACCTTTTTCAGTATTGGTTCTTGCCCAACCTCCGGTTGAAGTGCGCAAGGGTGGTTTAGACTCAACGGGTGTTTTAAGTTTTTTAGCAGCGCGCCACGAGGAGTAATTAGATGCTGATGTGACATCGAGACCTTCCATATAGTCCTAAGAGAAGCAGATTTTTCAGATGCAAGCAACTCTTGGAGTTGTTTAGTGCATTCGATAAGTCTGATTTTATGTTGTGGTGATCTGTGCTGTTGCCATTCCCTTCTAGCTCTTCTTTTTTCACATACGAGACGTTCAATATCCGCAGAATAAATTCTATTAAACCCAGTCTGCGGATGGGAGGTAGTGGCATGTTTAGCAGCCAGTTTAATATTTTTAGTAAGATTGGCAATGTTAAATTTAATATCATCGGGAGTTCTTAGCTTGATGTTCTCCGTACAATGACTACTGAGCTATTTTTTGAATCCCAGCCAATTAACATGATTTATCATCTTAGCATATGGGTGATGTAAGTCACTTCTTAGTGGGTTACGAATTGTAACGATCGTTGGAGAGTGATCGGAGGAGAGATCATGAGAAGCTTCAACATGAATTAAATCCCTAGAGATATTTTTCATGACGCCAAAATGTATAACATCTGGAATTTTTTGTATGTCAGTAGGCCAGTATGTGGGTTCCCCGCTCGAAATGACGTCCAACCCCATTTTTGAAATTGTGTTGAACAACGCTCGACCTCTAGGTGTAATAAGACGCGATCCCCAGAACGTATGTTTTGCATTGTAGTCGCCAGCTGCTACGAAACAAGGGCCAAGAGTTTTGTAAAAATCCTCGTATTGATTCTCAGTGATTGAAAATCTGGGAGGGGAGTAAATTAATGATATCACGAGATTTGAAAAAAAAATTTCGATGCAAATATTCGTTGCTTGTAGATGTTCTGCACAATTGTTCTCAAGAATATAGTGCTTGAGTCTTGACTTTATTAGAACTGCTGATCCTCCGCATGCTCTTCCTCTCGGGCCCTTTGTATCATATAAGATGTTGCCACTCATTTTAAAAAGGCCTCTTGAAGTTAAATGAGTCTCAGATACCAACATTATATCAATATTTTTTACCGTGAGGAAGTGCTCAAGTTCATTTTTATGTTGGCGAATGCCGTTTGCGTTCCAGAAACATACTTTTATCGTGTTCATGGCTTGTTAACTAATGCTTGAAGCAGTGTGTTCTGCGTTCGTAGCATTTCTTGCATCATGCTAGTCATATTTGTTGTAAAATTGTTTATAGTTTGCACCAAATTATCAATAGTAGTTTATGGCGACTGAAATTAAAGCTTGGGTTAGCATTTGTTGTATTATTTGGTGGTGACACTTTTTGCATGGGAACAGAGTTGATCTTCACAGCATCAGCATACGATACTTGTGTAATGATAGGTTGGGCCATTACAGGATAAGTGGCGGAGTACGTATTTCCTGTTTGCGCTGGGACTACTTTAGGCTTTTGACTCATAGCCTGTTTAACGAAAGAGTATACAGGACATCCCCTGTAGTTAGCAGTGTGAATACCTCCACAATTACTGCACTTTTTTCCTTCTGGTCTTTCGATTTATTGCAAATAGTAGTCTCGTGCAATTCACCGCACACAAGTTGTGTGTGTGACACAACACAAACAGTAAGTAATTTGCAATAAGTTTTTGTATGGCCATATTCTTGACAATTATGGCACTGTACGGGTCCTGAACGCTTGTGTGGTTCTTCAACTGTGATTTTCCGGTATAAGAGATACTTTAGGTTATAAATTGGATGGGTCTCATTTTTTAATATCATTTGGCTTCAGTTCAACGCGAAATAGGGGTTGGGGGATCTTCTCCCTGTTTATTATGTTGGATACATTTTTTACCTGGAATCCTTTCAGGGTGAGAGCATCTTTTATTTCAGCAGGGACAACGTAAGAATCGGTGTCCTTCAATACGACCTGTAGGACTTTAGCGCTCTTAAGCTGGAATGTGTAAAAACTTGTTCTATTTTTTTTTCAAATTCATTCACCATTTAATGGAAGTCTTTTTCTTCATATATTTGAACTTTTGTTTCATCAATAATACCACATTTTATTGGAACAATGTGAAATGCCTTTTCACCAATGACCGAGATTAATTTTTTGATAAGGGTGTTTGAATTTTTTTCTCTCAAATAGATGGATGGCAGTTTGGAGGTTTTTTTCGAGGATGCTTCGGGTTTGTCATTGTGATCCTGTAATATTTTAAAACGGTTTTGACGGTTAACTGTGGCGGCGTCGTTATCCCTGGATATCTTGGGAACCGATGAGATTTTTGATGAATTTGAGCTTCGCCCGCGCTTTACTACTGTAATATATTGGTCCATTCCGACAGGCACCTTTGGTTTCTGAATACTATTGTCTATTGTAATAACTGGGCTAAGTGATGAACATGAGCCCGGAGCGGATAATGGCGCTGACTTAAATACAGAAGTACTAGGCAACGGTAATGTTAACGAATCACTACTTGGCATTGGAGTAAGCGAAAAATTGGCTTCGCCGTTAGAAAAAGACTATCATCCGATTTTTTATTTTTATTGTTTGCATAAAGAGCTTTAGAACTCACAGTAAAATAGGCATTTCTGCCGTTAGAACTCACTTCACAATTGTTGTTTTTGAGGTACTCTTTCAGAGTATTCCTCAGTCACTTTGTTTGCGGTTGTTTTTTTTTTTTTTTTTTTTTTTGTTTCAGATTATATGAAATATTATTAGTGCAAGTAAATCAAATTGCACAAAATCAGTACTTATTACGAATCAGTACCTATTACAATTTTTTTTTGTATTTTGTTTGTAAAAAAAAACTCCGCTAATACGTTTGTTCACTACGAAGGTTCAACAAAGACTGATGTTCCAATTCTGACAACATTGGTTTCTAAAGCACCCCTGAATATGAATAAATTAAACAAAATAATGATAAATTAAGCTGAAAGTCCATACCATCCGTTCTATACGTATGCGTTCTATGCGTATGCTGTGCGTTCTATGCGTTCTATGCGTGAAGTTACATACAATGCGTTTCATGAGTAAATATTTTTATTTTGATCAGCTGTAGTGTAAATATTTTTATCAAATAGAACAAATTTAGGCAAAAATGGAATGTGAAATTGTGACTTTAAAAGAATTTATGGAAGTCATTGAGTTTATATACATACGTAATATTTTGGTCCTACGGAAAGCTGCAAAAGAACACGGAATGAGAATTAAGTTGTATTTTTGCAGCTTCAATAACATTATTTTCCCTTGTAGTTGATTAAAAAATAATAAATAAAACAGAGATGACACTCGGTACATAAAATGAAAAAAATATGTTAAAAATTTACTTTAATATATTTTATCAATGAAAGTAGTTGTACACTTTAATGCGAAAGGTTTTTTTTATTAAAAGCTTTTTTAATGCAAAAAAAGAGAAAATTAAAATCCACCACAAAAATTTTTAATCGATATCATTGAACATAAAAAATATAATTTGTCATCCCTGGTTAACAAAAACAACTGACCTTTTTTCACCTCTTTCTCATGACGCCTGAGACACATAGAAAGGTAGAAAGTAAATCTACTTCATGCGTTCTATGCGTCCTATACGTTCTATGCGTTTTGCTCTGTAACTTGTTACATACAATTACACAGAGTCTACTTTTTTGACCGACGCATGAAACGCATCGACGCCTAGAACGGATGGTGTGGACTTTCAGCTTTACAATACATTCCCACCAGAGAATACAATATATTCTCACCAGAGATGCGAAAAGCGTAATCCCAATCCTGAAAATCCAGGGTCTTTCCGAATCGGAATTTATAATTTGAAATCCCGGAATTTTCCGGATTATCTAAGTTCGGTTTTTTAAGCTTTCTGAGTAATATAAAATCAAAATTTGGAGACAATATAGTTATACCTGTTATGAAACATGAACTAAATCCTTTGATATCGCATTTAGCAGAAAATTTTGACTTTTTTAAGAATCTATTAAATAAAAATGTTCAGTCTTTCGAATATTCAATTACAAATAGTTCTAAATAATGTTTGCATTTCAGAAGATAAATCGGTGATTCCGCTTTGAAATACGTTGTTAATTATTTTCAGAATATATTTTTAATTAAGCTTAATGTGTAGAATTCAATTTAGCGTATTAAAAAATTTGTGAAAATAAAAGAATATTGTCACCTTTTAATTTTTAAAACATACATATGTACATACATCTAAATAAAAATTCAATTTTCGGCTGCTTCACGAAAACGTCAAATCTTACAGTTGTGATTGTATCATCACTCCATTTATCTCTTTTTCTCGCTCGAACTACCCTATCAATATATAAACATATATATATATATATATATATATATATATATATATATATATATATATATATATATATATCTTCTTACTTTTATTTTTAGATATTATGAGACTGGTAGCTTTAAAGCTGGCGTTATTGGTGGTTCAAAGCCAAAAGTAGCCACGCCCCCCGTAGTAGATGCAATAGCGAATTATAAGCGCGAGAACCCCACCATGTTTGCTTGGGAAATTCGAGATAGACTTTTGTCGGAAGGTATATGTTCCCAAGACAATGTTCCGAGTGTATCATCCATAAATCGGTAAGTTGCTGATATTAATTCTCATCTAATTCCAAAATATTATTAATTTCAAAAGTGATAAAAACTCTTGTGTTATTGTTTCGCAACTATAGTCGAACTCTATATCTTCGGCAAAGCTATGCAGGCATATTTGCTAGGGATCCCTATTCCGACGTGCCTAGAAAACATGTATTGGTTGAGTTAGAAATATGGTGTTGGTGAATCGTCTTGCCGCTGACTCCTGCAAAGTTAAAAATGTTGCACTATTCTTTCAACAAGATTATGAAGGGTACGCGAAAAATATTTAGTGTGCATTGTCGTTAAGATGTCCATGTCATTTATCGTGTTTGCACTGGAGAAGAAATGATATTCTGGGAGTGCATTGTCCAACTCAGAATGGGCCATAGAATTTTTATGAATCCAATTATTTCATTCTGTATTGCATAATTTAATTCTCTTCCAGTAAACAATTTCTCGTTCCGTCAATGTACAAACTGATATTAAAAAATCCGTAAAGTATCGACGGCGGTATCTGAGAGTTGTTAACACGGAATCATATTTATTTCTATACACCGAGTACTCCAAATATCACTACCCAGTAGCTCTTTTTTCTCTTTTTGCGTTAAAAAGGATATCAGGACTTTCAGTCATCAGTATACATTTTTGTGCGTTGAATAAAAAAAGAGAAGGCCTTAAGACGTGCATAAAACGAACTAAAATGAATGAATGAATGAATGTCACTTTGTCTGCATGTATAATTGAAACCAAACGCTTGACACACGACTTGAATAATTTTTTGTCAGTTTTGTATACAAAACTTCCTTCCGTTATTTCATTGGATGGCAAACGATGACACAAAAGGAACAAGATGGAGCAGAAGCAGCGTATGTACTTCATTATTTTGTTGTTATCAAAACTGTCAAAGTACTGGGGTAATGGAATAATTATTGCAATAAATCATTGCCGAACATTTATACATATACATTTGTACATACATACATGCATATGAATGTATGTTCACATGTACATGTTATATGTATGCATGTATGTGTGTAGCCGCAGTAGATAATGGAGCTGTTTCTATTAAATTATTTTGAAAGCAAAATCTGTCAACATTTCTTATACGAGTTAAATATTGTGTTAGAAACGGCCAGGGTTAAAAAAAGATATTTAAGATGTGGCACAGAATTTTCCAACAAAGCTTAAAATCAAAACCTTTGTTAGAGCTAAGTTCGAAATAACTATATACGATATTGTTATTATACATGGCCGTAGCTAGAGAATTTTCTACGGGGGCTATAAACCTGGAAAAGAATTTTTCTCTTCACCCTTTGACAAAGAGGAAAATCATTATTATAAATTCTATTAGATGGAAAAAATACCACATGGTTCTAACCCTCCAATTAAACCCTACAATTAAGCGCCAAATAAAATTCACTGGCTTCAAAACGGTCAGAGTAAATCTAGAGTATATTTTAGTTACTCCATACTTTTAGAATCAATTTTTGAAGTCGGATAATGTCTTAATTTTAAAATTTGTGGGAATTTTAGCTTGTGTTAATCTGCTGCTTTGTCATTGACGTATTTGGAGCATTTTCTAGGAGATATACAAGCCCTTACAAATTTTCGCGGGACGGCTACTAATTGATTGTAAGGAAGAGGAAAATTGTGTCAATTAGAAGTTCTATGCTAAGTGAAGCTTTTCAGGGAACGGCTCCAAACGACCGTGGCGGTACTAAGGCCAGAAGACCGAATCTTTCCTTTAATGACTTCTGCAGAAGTTGTCTGAACGAGGAGAAAGAGAAGACGGTAGAACACCTCCTCTGTCATTGCTCGGTTCGATCGGGCAAAAGGTTGGCTGCACACTAAGCTTTAAGCTACTTACAATACGTGGCATAGTCCTCCAGATATGCGATATATAACTGCTTCGCATTTAAGCTACTCCTCCGTTCGATTTTGTCCAGCACTTTTTTCTATTAATAATCCACACAATGTTTAAAGACTCCCACTAGTATATTCAGCCCATTATATAAAAGATAATTAAGCACATATTAATTTGGATGGCTTGGCACCCTTCGACTTACAAAAAAAAAAAAAAAAAAAAAAAAAAAAAAACGTACAAGCGGATATATAACATTCGCCTTTTGTGAAGTTGTTTCAAAAAGTCAAAATAAATTTCGGTACTCGTTTTTATTGTGTATATTAACCACTCGCAGTAAAGGACATTCAGGAGAAACACGCAAATTGACACTTATTACGACGTATGCACTTATGACAATATTACCGCCATCCAACAAACTAATACGTATTGTATTGGCCACATGCGACACGTGACATCGTTCAAAATCAATTCGTTGTGCATTATGATATTATGTGAACAGAATCGAACAGCGCTCGACTTACATAAACGCACACACACACATAGTATATGTATACATACGCTCGCGCGTTTCATTGTCATTTTTTACTTAATGGGAAGCGAATTTATTCAGAAACTAAATGGATTTTATTATTAAAAATTGTGGTAAACACCCTCCCCTCGCCCTAGGAAAAAGATGCATCTTCCTAACGACTAGTTTAAATAAGTTTGGAAATTATAGATTAGCTTCACTATAAAAATTATTCAACAAATCGGACACACATCTAAACATTCCAAGTTATAATTCGTAGTAAATAAAAAAAACCTGATTAAAAATTATATGTTTAATTGCAATTGGAGATGGACAACGTTTACGTGTTGCCTAGTCTTCAGTCACGTGGGAATGTATAAGCGAAGGGTGAGCATTAAAATGCTCGATATGTATTGTAGAATGTTTCCGTGATTGCCTGGTGAATGAAAAGTATATATCGAATATGCTGGCGGTTAAGGGTTCCGCTCACGCTAACTCTGTCCGTTTTCTTGAACGTTATTATACTGCTGAATTTTTTAACAGCGTCCTCTCCTGAAACAGTGAAATTCTGACTTCTTTTCTCCATATTTGATTTTTTTTGCAAAACTATTGATAATTTTTTGCCATTTAGTAGCGTTATCGCAATCAAATAAAAACAATTAATTGGTACCATAATAAAATAATTTTATAGGGTGGTGTTAATAGTGCCACAACTACGATAGCAAAAAGAAACGGCAAGCAAATCAATGCACTTTTTGACACTTTTATGTATATGTACATCTCCTGATTTTTGGTACTGCCATACACACCCTATAAATCTATACTTGTAACGTTTTTGACATTCGAGCAAATTGTAGTTGTAGTTTTATTAACAACACCTTGTAAAATTATTTTGCCATGATTGGGAGTGAAAAGGTGAAACTTAAATCAAAATTAACTAAATGAGTATTTAAATAAGAAGACAAGAACAGGCGGCCATTAGACTAAAAATTTCATTCTAATAAATAAATTATGAATGATTTTGGCGTGAGTAAAAATCAAAGAAACTTGTTTTACCTGGACAATAAAAATAGAAATAGGTTTTTTGTTCCAAAACAGCTACATATATAATTTCATATATTTCTGTAAAGAAATACATACATAATGGGTCTTTCAAAAAGATCTTCTGAAGTTTGAGAGTTGATAGCGGCATCATTGTTGAAGCTACATCTGTCAAATTGGCTGTCATTTATTCAGTTTGTTTTGCAAATCACAAAGGACGAATACAGCATTCAACAATACGTGCAAGTGATGAAATTGTCTCACGAAAATGTGCATTCCGTTCGGTCAACGTTCCGCGCGAGGACGATTCACATTGTGGTGGATAGATTTAAGTCGACTAGTTCAGTAAACAATGAACCAACATCCGTATGAAGGCGAAACACAAGATCTGCCGAAAACATCACTTCTGTCCCTGAGAGTGTGCAGGAGTGTCACGAGTCAGTCAATTTTGCGTCGCTCACAAGAATTCGCCCTTTCGCAGGCCACAACTTTCCGAATTTGAAAATTCAACACACCCAGGAGCTGAAGTTAAACGATCATAGAAAACGACGTGTGTTCGCTGAACGGGCCCTGCAGCAGTTGAATACTGACCCTGATTTTTGTCTAAAAATCATCTTCAGCGATGATTATAATTTCCGTTTGAATAAGTAAATCAACAAACGAAATTGTCGGATTGCGGACGATGATTTTTAACTTAATTTGAATTTGAATTTGGAACGAACTTCCACCAAATATTCAAACATTAAGCAACGCAAAGCACTTCAGTTCCGCGATATTTACCTATATGAGTTATTTGAAAATATTAAGCTTTGTTAAAATTGCTTTTGTTTTTTATGTTTTTTTTTTGTTTTATATATAGTTTAATACCATTGGTTATTGTTAATTTATTTTAATTTGTTAATTTTATTAATTTTATAATTTTATCTTGTACTGAATTTATCTTAAATAAATAAATGAAATGAAATGATATGGACACCAACAACATGTGGTTCCAGCAGAACTATGGCGCTACATACCGCACAGCTCATGCCACATTGGATACTTACGATCGATTGAGGACATAGTCATCTCACATGAAGGTGATGTGAACTGGTCACCGAGATCGAGCGTTTCGAGCCCGTTAGTCTTTTTCTTATGGGGTTTTATTAAATCGCAGGTCTATGCGAATAATCCACACACAGCGGTACTCAAAGCGAACACAACCCATGCCATGGGTCAAATTCAGACTGCGTTATGCGCTAGTCATGGAAAATTTTACATTTCGGATGCGTTGGACCCAGCGAAGCCGTAGCGGACATGAATAAAAAATTTAAATGATATCTTACAAACATTTTGTTTTAATTAAGTTTAAAAATAGGAAGAACTTAATGAAAGACCCTTTACGTTCAGGTGAGGGGGTGTAATATCAAAAGGATAAAGAGTCCTGTTCCCAAATAAAGTGATGCACTATTTTTTAAACTTATACATTTAATTGTATTTAATGCACCTATCAGTTCACGTATTTGGTAAGCGATTCGATGAGCGACTAAGGCATAATATAGTTACAATTCATGCGATTAACTTAAGATAATAAGAATACTGGAAGGTATCTCTCCTTATACAATTATTTCGTACAGTTACCTGTACGAAATAATTATCTAAGTGAACACACCTTATCTTATAATTATAAGTATCGATATAACATATAGGGGATTTTGTTGAAGAGAAAGCGCACACAAATCGTAACTGGATCGATGTCAAAACAAGTTACGATGTCGTCACACCTACGGAAGTTAATTTAAAATTGTTTTTGCAATTAAAATTGAAAAGGCGGCAGTGGGGTGTACAGAATAAGCTGTGAATATTTATTTTACTCAAAAGTGTGTACCTTGCTTTAAGCATTTGCTAACAAAAGACATTTACCAAAAGCAATCGGCCCTCTTGATTTGATGCTATGGATAAAATGAACGTGCATACATACATACATCCATATGCTCTACATTTGCTTAAATTATTGCCAACAACAACAGCCTTTTGAATGTAAAAAAAATTTGCATCGAGCATCCTTAAATAACATTGTGTTTCCAATTGCACCCCACAATACCCAACATATGTTACAATTGTGTGCACACATACACACATCCTCACGTGCATACATACATGCATATGTACATGCATATTTGTGTACATACTCGTCCATGCATTATTTCATTGAAAGAAAATTTAAATGAAACACAAAGAATTACTTCTGGCTGTTTGTTTGCTTAATAAAGTTATAAATTAATTTACTTCCAAATGATTTCACATGTTTCCTTACTTTTTTAATTCTCTCATGCATACAGGAGAGCAATTTGAATTCCGAGAAAGGAGGTTAATTTTTACTATAAATTTTATAGCAGCGATAGGCAAAACAAGGGCGTCGCGCCAATGCTTACGCTCTTACATCGTGTACATGTGCACACGTATTGCAGAGAAATAAAAAGCATAAATCAGTCTCACTCGAGCACTAAAACACGATGGACGTGTTACGCTTGTTGTTAGAAATTAGCGTTGCCATATGCAAAAAGTGAGATCCCCAGAAATTCATATGAAATTAACCTGAGGAAATACTAGTTCTTATGAACAAAATTTTTATGAGGGAATGGAGATTTAAGATTTCCAATTTAGGTATGACATGAAAATGTCAGATCTGGCAATAGTGATTCTTTATGTGTGTTTGTGAGGGCAAACAAAATGTTTATATGTATTTTTGCCTATCGCTGTTTTATAGTGTTATAGAATTGAGCTAAGAGCATCCCGTTCTCTCTCTCTCTCTCCCTCTCTCTTCAAACTTAATATTCTATGAAAATTGTAATGTTGGACGGTTTTATTACGTTTTAAATTCTCATGTCACAGGCGGGTCACAAAAATCCCTGTTCATTAATTTTTTTAATGTAAATATCCTGCCTTAGCCGCTAAAAAAGGCTTAAAGTACAAACATTAAATGAAAGAGGAGAAGTGTTTTTGTTAACTGACTTCGCACCAGTTGCACGGCTATTGCAAAATGGATTTTGCTCTAAATTTGTGATGCCACTTGTAACGATTATAAAACTATAAGATTTAATTTAAGTGATCGATTGCGATGAAAAATTTATAAAAAAAAATTATATTATTTAATCCTTTTTCTCGGTAAGTGCACGATAAATAGAAAATGCAAAACGGAATCTGGATGAGAATCTTTAATATTATTATGCCTGTGGCGTAATGGGGTGGTCCCAGTACAAGTATCTCAAGTAAAAATTAAATCAGCAGTGATGACATGACACGCCATCCATCCTGCTGAAATCAAAGATTATTTATTCATATCTTTCATTTGAGGCCATTAAAATTCCGTGAATGTATTGGTCTCTAGACAATGACGTACGGGTCTCCCGATCTCCAGAAGCGCAACATTTGTTTGTTGACGTAGCCGCCGAGATAAAAATGCACCTCGTCAGATTAGATAATTTTTCTACCAAATTCGATACCTGTGCGTGAAATCCCGAGTTGTTGAGATCGATGCCGAGTCGACGTTCTTGGATTGGAAATAAGTATTTTCCTAACGTTGTTCAAGCGAATATATTATACTGACTAATAGTCAATATTTCGGGCAGAAAAAAATTTATCAGTGTCAAAATAACACATGATTTAAACATATACTTGTATTTGTATCACCATATAGAAGCTAATTGCAAAAATATTTGCGAAATTCAGAAAGAATTTTCCATATCAAATTTCGAATTTGGCACATCAAAATCACACTGTTTAACTGGAAACAGAATTCAGAACTTCACATTTCCTAAAATTCACTTGCTGTTTTTTATAATCTGACCTCAATAAGGTAGGTACGTGTACATTGTGAGAAGCTATTGAAATATTTGTTTAAACTTTTGTCTTCCACTGTGTTTTTTCAATCTAGCATATAATATACACCTGTATGTACATTGTATAAGATAAACAAACATATTTATAAAGATTTTTGGAAGTCGAAAACAATATTTAATTACATGCATACATATGAATATGTTTGTTCTTGCATATTAAACCGCTTACGGTTCTTTTTAAAATTCTCTTTTTACATTTTACTTTAAGTTAATAAAGACAAATTTAGTTCATTATTGTCTTTCAAACAATCCGCCAGCATTTTTATTTATTAGGTTATGGGCCCAGACACTTTTGTCTGCATATAATTGGGCTTAACAAATAAATATTTTTTCAATTGTTATTAAGAGCGTTATTAAATAAGCTAAAGTAATAATTTTTGGGGATATATTTGGTTTTATTGTTAAAAATAATGGACGCCGAATATGCAAAAGTTGAAAAGCTGATGAGAGCGGATCAGTGGAACATGTGGCGTTTTCAAATTAAAGTTATACTAAATGCCAGTGATTTACTGCATTATATCACGGATGATGCTGTCATGGATGCAGTTGGTGTTTCCGAAGCTGGATGTGCAAGAGGAGCAGTTGGCGGCGGTGCTGGAGGTACAGTTGGTGGTAATGGATCTGCGACTGGTGGTGGTGGAACACAAGGTGGTAATGATCGTGACCAGAAAAAAGTAAAAGATTGGTTGAGAGGTGACAGTAAGGCTCAAAAGGTAATTGTTATGACATTAGGGCAACAACCGTTAATGCATATAATGAATTGCAAAACTGCGAGCGAAATGTGGTGCAAACTGGAAAGCGTTTACGAATTCAAATCTACAGCAAATGTGCATAGATTGCAGCAAAAATTTTATAGTTTTCAGAAAGACCCCCAAGATGACATCGCTATGCACATACATAACTAAATTAGAAACGCTAGTGTCTCAATTAAAAGATGTTGGTGATGGTGATAACTAAAATTATAATGACCCTCCCACCAAGTTTTGCCCATTTTTATAGCGCATGGGAGTCTACAGCGCCGGACCAGCAAACAATTGAGAATTTGACAGCTAGACTAATAATGGAAGAAGCAAGATTGAATTCATCCAGTGAAGCTTTTGTAGCGAAGCAGAAGAATAGAAGAAATAAAAAGCCTGGAAAATGTTTCATATGTAAAAAGCCAGGGCATTGGAAAAATGAGTGTTATTGAAATAAAGCAAATAAAAAAAGAAAATGACATAAAAGGAAATGCGTTTGTATGCGAAAGAGAGGCTGCTATCAGTATTGATAAAGAAACTGAATGGTTTGTTGATTCAGGGGCAAGCGATCATATGACAAGTAAGAGGGAGTACTTTGTGAGATACACAGAATTTGCAACTCCAATGGAAATTCGACTGGGAGATGGTAATGTTATTAAGGCTTTGGGCAGTGGTGCTATTAACATTGTTTCGTACAATAACAACAAATGGAGTGAAAATCATTTAGCTAATGTTCTCTATGTTCCAGATATACGCTTAAACTTGTTTTCTACAACGAGAGCCTTAGAAAAAGGTTTAAAAATGTCATCTGATTATCAGCGTTGTAAATTTTCGAAAAATAATAAAACAGTTTTAGTAGAAGTTCGCACTCAAAAGTTGTTTAAATTATTAATTAAAGTAAATTTACCATCGAAACCAAATAATTTTTCTTATGTTACAGAGTCGAAACAAATGACCTTAACTGAGTGGCATTGTAGATTGGCACATCAAAATATTGTACATTGCAGACGTTTCTTGAAAAATAACAACATTCCATTTAAGGACGAAAAAGAAATATTTTGTGATGCTTGTGTATATGGGAAACAATGTCGTTTATCTTTCCCGAGTAGAGAAATGAAAACAACAAAAGCTGCAGAACTGGTTAATGTCGATTTATGTGGTCCTATAGAAAAAAGGTTTATTGGAGGAGCTCGTTATTTTCTTCTTATAAAAGATTATTATTCCCATTATAAAAAGGTATTCTTCTTTTTCTGATCTATTTGGTGTGGAGTTGTGTTAATTGTTGTTGGACTGTTTAAGTGATGAAGGCATAACACTGGTCACTTTAACAGAAACAGCAATTTTCATACTCTGCTAATGTTTACTGTATCAAGCGCGCCCTCCTTCGTCGGTATTGTCCGTCGGCGAAGTAAAACAATTAATAAAATGGCAATACTAAAAAAATGCGTCTACTTTTAACATCAGAGACGCTACAACTCGGCTATAAAAAAAAAAAAAGTATAATAATAATAAATAAATCAACGCGGAATAGCTGAGTTGTGACACAGAAATTAAAAACCTCTCTCTCTCTCTCTCTCTCTCTGTATTCTAATTTCACCACCTGTCCTCTCTACCCTATCCCTTTCACAAAAGAAGTAACACCTTAATCTAAGTAGTAGGTATTAATTACCTGAGTGTAACTTCTCTTAAAAAAAAAAAAAAAAAAAAAAAAAAAAAAAGTGAGGTATGTGGTTTTCTTCAAAAATATATGGACGATGTTAGAACTGAAACTGGTAATAGCGTGAAAGCTATTAGATCTGATAATGGAAAAGAATTTGTAAATAAATATTTCGACCTATTACTTCGCAAAAAAACGTTTTTCACCAAAAGACTGTTCCATACAACCCGGAGCAAAATGGGGCAATAGAAAGAGAAAACCGCACTGTTGTAGAAGCAGCAAGAACAGCCCTGTGTGCAAAAAATTTGGATAAAAAGTTTTGGGCTGAAGCCCTGAACTCGGTTATATTTGCACTTAATCGAAGTGGAACTAGTACCCAAAAAGACAAAACACCCTATGAAATCTGGTATGGTAAGAAAGCTGATGTAGAAAGTTTACAAGAATTTGGTTGTGTAGTGTTCATTCATGTACCAAAGCAAAAACGACTAAAATGGGATAAAAAATCTCAGAAAGGAGTTTTTGTTGGGTATGCAGAAGATTCAACTGGTTATCGAGTATATATTCCAGACAGAAATAAAGTTGAGATTGCAAGAAATGTAAAATTTTGCAATATCGATAATGAGAAAGCAACAAACGAAGTTTCTGACGGTATTTGCATCCCTTTAAATGAAGATACTTTTTCAACTAAAGAAAATTGTGATGTAACCATACCAGCTAACAATTTGTCAAGGCACGAAGATGATTCATCTACCGCTGGTGCAAACATTTATGAAATTCCGGTACAAGAAACAAACAACGAGACAAGTGAACAAAATGTTGAAAATGATTCAGCTGATAGTTCTAATGATATATTTGAAGAAGCTGATGATTCAGTAGAAATTGGTCTCGCTAAACAAAGGAGTTTTATAAGTGATCGGCTATGGATGAAGAAATCAAATCAATTAAAGAAAATAAGACGTGGTAACTAGTCGATTTACCACAAGGGTGTAAAGTAGTTAGTACAAAGTGGGTATATACAATAAAAGAAGCAACCGAAAATGAACCTGAACATTACAAATCAAGGCTGGTGGCTCGTGGATTTAATCAAGAATATGGTATTGATTACTTTGTAACTTTTAGTCCCGTAGCCAAATTTACCTCCATAAGAATGATTTTGAGTATCGCCGCATCAGAAAATCTAAAGCTAAAACAATTTGATATAAAAACAGCGTTTTTAAATGGATATATAAATGAAAATGTTTATGTCAAGCAACCAGAAGGCTATTCTGACAATACGAGTGGAGTTAGCAAATTATTAAAAAGCTTATACGGTTTGAAGCAAGCTTCAAGGTGCTGGAATCAAACGTTTTCAAAGATATTAAAAAAGTTTAATCTTCAAGAAAGCAAAGCGGATCATTTTGTTTTTATCAATAATGATGTCAGTAAACGAATAATGATAGCAATTTATATTGATGACGGCTTAATTGCAGCAAAATATGAAGAAGACATTGACGGATTTTTATCATTTTTAAAACAAAATTTCAGAGTCAAAGTTTATGATGCTAAACACTATTTGGGCTTAGAAATACGACGTTTAAATGATGGTAGTATTCACGTGAATCAGCAACGCTATATTGAATAATTGCTAGTGAATTTTAAAATGGCTGAATCTAACACCGTAAGTACACCATGCGATACAGCTGTCAATAGTATGTTTTCAGGTCAAAGTGCAGAAGTCAAAAACTATCCCTACAGGCAAGCAGTCGGCAGTTTAATGTATTTGATGCTGGCAATACGACCAGATATAAGTTTTGTAATCAGTTACGTTAGTAGGTTTTTGGAAAAACCTTTAACTGCTCACGTTAACACTATAAGGAGAATTTTTAAATATTTGAAAGGCACAAAAGGATATGGTTTAATTTTTGCAGCTTACAAAAAGCCTATCTTTAAATGTTGTAGCGATGCTGACTATGCTGGAGACATAGAGACTAGAAGGTCAACAAGTGGTTTTATAATAATGATGGGTTCGTCCAGTATTTCATGGTCATCTCAACGACATAAGAGTGTTTCCTTATCCACCACCGAGTCCGAATTCATCGCAAGCTGCCATGCAATAAAGGAGCTGATTTGGATTCAGCAACTTATTTCTGATTTTGTACCAGATAAAACTAGAATATGTTTATTTATAGACAATCAAAGTGCTATACGTTTAATAAAAAATCCAGAATTTCACAAACGTAGTAAGCACATCGATGTTAAATATCAATTTATAAGACAAAAATATGAAGAAAAAATGTTTGAAATTAACTATGTTTCCACTAATCACCAAATTGCTGATATTTTTACTAAACCCTTGCCTAAAGAAAAATTTATACATTTTAGAAATATAATGAATATTGTTAATTATGTATAGAAAATTGAATTAAATTTTTATAAAACTAAAAATTTATAAAAAACTATATATAAGAAAGTTTAACAAAAGTGGGAGTATTAAATTTTTGTTTAAACTTTTGTCTTCCACTGTGTTTTTCCAATCTAGCATATAATATACACATGTATGTACATTGTATAAGATAAACAAACATATTTATAAAGATTTTCGGAAGTCGAAAACAATATTTTCGATGGTCTCAACACCGTCATCATCAGCGTTCATGTGGCTATGAAAATTTAGAGAATTTTTTATATGGCTGCGAGTATTTGGGGAAATCAACTATTTAACACACCTCCGTATACCAGGAGCTGAATGTTTCGCGTATTTTTCAACAACAGTAAAAACAAAATTCTTATGCGTTTGTTAATATATCTTTTCCTATCCTGTTTTTTTAATTTTGTGTGATTTTAATATACAAAATGTCTTTTTAATAACAGAACATTTCATAAATATTGATTCTTCTTAAAAATCCAATTCAATTAGTTCACGTTATCGCGGGTGCACTGTAATTAAAACATATGTACATATATTGTTTTATTTCATCAAATGCTTATTAATAAATCTTGAAAATAATTTGGAGCATTTTGATTTGGATTTTTACAGTCTTATTTATTTATATTTTTTTTTTCAAATTAATGATTTGATTTGTAGTTAACAGATGTCGTAACGAATAAATTACCTATTTAACTAAAGTGGTGTTCAAAAACCATTGAAAGGAAAAAAGGGTTAAAATCTATGTTCGACTGTTAATCGAATTTTGCTTTTTCTTGCGTCTACAGCAAATGTGTATTTAAAATTTAATGAAGGAACAAACAAGTTTAAAATCTCTTGCAGGGTTACTTCCGATTTCATTCATCTTTGCGGACATACTACATATGTACATGTAATATATGTATGTATGTATGTACCTATCTGTTTTCAAATTACTTTAAACAATGGCCATAAAAATAGCATCACATCTATCAATTTCATCCTATTATTTTCTAAGTAATATTACTCGTATGCTTGATGGACTTAAAATTTCATTTCATTTTAGTCCTTTGAGTTAAAAAAATAAAATAAAACCAGTGATATTGTGCAGATTTGTCCCCTGAGGCTGATGGTAAAAGTTAAAAAAAGAAGAAAAAACAAAAACAACAGCAAATAAAAGGGCTTGTTTCATGTCTATTTTAGCAAAACTACTTTTATACACTCTTTTATTGTTGTAGTAATTTCCATTAAAGTGAAATAAATTTAATCTACCCAAAGCACAGCCAAGCGCACATCAAAGTACTCTTTGGCGGCAACCCAAACAACATTTCCGTGTAAGAAAAAACAAATTTTTTCGAACAGCCGACAGATTATAAACGTATTCATATACAATCTATAAAATGTTTTAACAAAAATCAAGATTTTTAATACTCGATATTAGTTTTGCCATTCCTTTGTCTAAGTCCGAAATGCTTTTCTTCTGTGATTAGCATCCTTTGAAGCGAACCTTTCCTTTGCCATGGGCGTAGCTAGGTATGGGCCTAGAGGGCCGTGGCACCCACCTAATTCTATAAAAATTTTTTTTACATGCATACAATATAAAGTTGTTAAAAAATACACAGGGTATTGTTTTCATCACCTGCTGAATACTGGAAGCGATCTATATATATACATTCCTTATATAGATTCTTTAATTTCATCACTGGGCAGAAGATTTAATAAGAGAATAGGCCAGTGTTTGCAATTCATTGTTTGCACCCGTCAAACATACTTTCTTTGAAGCTGGAAGAGCTTAGGGATGCCACAAAAACGTTTGAGCATTTTTATGAGTTGGATGATTTGGAAGGAGAAATTGAGCTGGCGAGTATTTTGAAGGACGCTGGATTGTTTTATCAAAATATAAGGAAGGCGTTATTAATTTCATTGTCACAGGCGTGCACTACTGCAACTGTTGAGCGGTCATTTAGCACTTTAAGGCGAGTAAAAACATGGTTGCGCTCCACAATGACTGAAGCTCGTTTAAAAAATAATATGCAATTTTACTTATTATCAAAAAATAAGTATATTGTATATTGCAGGACTACGTATGCTAAGCGTCCACAGAAGATTGGTAACCGAAAAGAAGGACGAATTTTTTGAAAAAATTCTAGCAAAATTTTCAGAAGATCCACGCAGATTACTCCTCAAATAGATCGAAATTGTAATAATCATAAAAAATCATAATCATAAAAAATTATAATCATAAAAAATCATAATCATAAAAAATCATAATCATAAAAAATCATAATCATAAAAAATCATAATTTTCGTGGCACCACCCTATTTCATATCCTGGCTACGCCCTTGTCCTTTGCTGAAGGTCCTAGGCAAAAAGAGGGGAGAGTGAATGTCTCTTTGAACATAAAAATTGTTTGGGCTCTACTTATAAAGCTCACGAGCACACAAAATTAAAAATAAAGCATCGTCTAAATGCGACACCTTCTTAGGGCACATGCGCACAGTTTCGTATTCCATGTAGTAAATCTACAAATTTAGAAAAGTCTTTCTTCCAAGAAATGATATGTTTTGCTTTATTCGGTGCAAGGACATGGTCGGTATATGATTGTGATATCTTTAACATTAAAACATAGATTTCAGAATCTATGTTTTGATGTTAAAGATTTTAATTCATAAATAATTTATAAAGTCTGAACCGAAGTATGAGCTTATGGCGTTTTCGTTTCTGACAAAAATGTTAAACATATTTTGCTACCCCCTATTCTAAACATAAAAATAAGAAATAGTGCGAAAAGTACATGTTCTTTTATAAATATGTTGCACATAACACATGTAAATATGTAACATGTCTTGCACTAAGCTCGATTTCATGGTTAGATAATATCCAAGCGTCTTAAATACTTTGTTAACAACGAATGGCCCAAATACAAGCATATTAAAAAAATTTATAAAATGAACTGAACTTAGTTTCTATTGGTGTATTGTAGCTTTATTCAAAATAACAGAACATGATTTCATTCATGTGACTGTCGCACCTTCCTTCACATTATATTATCCAAGACTTTCTTGACAATTTCTGGTTCTCCCGAATGGCAAGAACGATATTTCCACAAGAAAAATTCTAAGGAAGTCAAATCTGAATTGATATCGCCAATATAGCTGATACAAGATTACCGAACATAGAGCTCCGTGACATGCTGTGTCATCCTGTTAAAAACAAAGATTCGAGTTCATATTTTTCATTTTAGGCCATAAAAAGTCCGTAATCATAGATCGCTATTGACTGAAATGGTAGTTCCAGCAGCATTTTTGAAAAATTATGCCACTACTTCAAAATCCACACCAAAATGAAACTTTCTGTGGGTGCATTAGATTCCCGACAATGGCGTGCGAGTTTTCTGGTCCCTATATACGGTGATTTCGCTTCTTACTATATTCTCGTTTCGCCAAAAAAAAAAGATTTTTCAACCAAATTCGATGTCCAATTGTTTTACAATATTACCCAACGTTGTTCAAGCGTAAAACGACTTATTTTGGCCCGCGGATAGAAAAAATCTATCAGTGTCAAAATAACATATGATTAAAAAAGATAAATGTATTTGGACCACTCGTTACAAATAAAAGTTTTGTTGTGTTTTATTTTCGTTTCATGTAAAAATTTTCTGTAAAATAAATTATAAATCTTTATACATGAATCACTAGATATTTTAAACAACTGATATGATGCTATTGGGCGCTTTGCGAGGGTCGCGGCAACATACAATGTAGACGCACGAGTATCTCAAAAATCAGAGTTTTTGAGTTGTTGATGAAAAAGTAAGCCCCAATGTCCATTTTATATATAGGGAAAATATCCAAATTATATCTGAAGCTAAATTGAAGTTATAGCAAAAAAAAATTTCATATCCCTGTCATAGTCATATCCCGAAAACTAAAAATTTTTTAATTACCCAAGAAAATGTGTGCCTCAATAACCCCTTATATGTATGTATCAATCAAATCCGAACCATAATCTGAAGCTAAGCCGAAGCTGTAGTAAAAAGTTTCGATATGAAAGCCAAAACTTTAAAAACTTCAATCGCATTTTGCCAAGCTCGTTGCTTCTTGAGAAACGTCTACGTTGCAATAAAGGTGCGATATGTTTGCTGGGATCTCCCAACTTGTTCTTGCACAGAATAATAAAACCATAAAAGGGTAAATGGAGGTTGCAGAGCTAGAGATAAAGTTTTTTTTTGGCATGTGTCATTTGCAGTTCTCGTCATCATCATTAGAAGGCGTTAAGCTGTACAAACTTGGGGAGGTTTTGCTTTGCCATTTATTTTTCACATACACACATACAGCAGATATTGCGTACTCGTCCATACATACATGCATACATATGTACTCGTACTCGTAGATACTTATGTATGCATGTGAACACATTTTTAATGCATTCGTTTGTGCTTTCGAATTGAAGCTCTTTTTCTGGCAATCGTCAACAAATCTTGCCCAAACGAATCAAATTGATTTGCGGGGTTTAACTACAACGTATTAAGCTGTTAACATCGGTATTACTCTTATAAAAGAGCAACGTATGTATGTACATATGTATATACGAGTATGTATGTGTATCTATTTGTTAAGTGATTGGATGGATTCTGTTGTGTGTGTGAGAGCGCAACCTGACCTGATTGTAATATTGTGCCACACTTGGTGGATTGCAAGTGTTGGTGATTATTTATCTTATTGGCTAACTGACTTGCTGGCTGACTTAATGGTTTAACAGTAAGTACCTGCTGAAAAATAAGTTGGTGGAAAATAAAATGAAGCATTTTTTTGTTTTTACGGTTGACAAATACATTAAGAATTTTGTTTCCTCTCAGGCCGCAAAAAATATATGCATAGAACATGTTGCCTTCATTTTATTGTAAATTAATAATTTTTGTAGTCAATAATAAAATTTCATCTCCAATTCAGGAGAAATTATTTGAAACTGTATGTATGTATGTATGTCTATGCACGGATCTGTGATCTTTAAACGAAAAATGTAAACTTCAACGCATTAAACCAGAATAATTTTTGAAGAATACATTGAGGAGCTCCAGTAAGGCCAGTTCGTATTCTGATACAAGTAGACACAAATTTTAAAAAATTGTTTAATAAATGATAAAAAAAAACAAAAATAACGTTTTCCTATATTTTTGGTGGGTAATCATCATTGTGCAATGTTGTCAATATATAACAAAATATTCCTTTTTGCGCAGTATAAATAAGAAGATCTTTGATTTTGTTCAATGTATTGTGCCACCTACCAATAAATATAATATATTCACAGGTAATTTTATTGTACAAAATCAATGATTGAATAATAAGTAAAATTATAATTTTTATAAATATATTGTAGACATCAGCCGTGGATTTTTTTATTTTCAATATCTTTTTTATAAACAAAAATAAGCAGTTTTTGTATAAAATTTTATTTATTATAACATATCTATATTTTTTGACCTTTTTTATAATAATTTGGTTAATTTAATATTTAAGCTTGAGGTCTTTTATCGTTTAACAATTTTATTAAAAATAATCAATATTTCGATACTCATTGAGTATCATCTTCAGTACAATTCTCTTTTTAAACGATAAAAGACCTCAAGCTTAAATATTAAATTAACCAAATTTTTATTTATTATGTTGTTCCATGGTGTAGTGGCATAAGGTAGCCATAAAGGTAACTCTCTCCACTTTCAATTTAGTAGTTCCGAAACTAACCCTCTGACATCATGACGTTAAATTTGGATTACCTTTGTAGTATATAATTTACATGCCTTTATGGACTAGTGACGTTTTTTACAGGGTTGCGTTTTCAAACAGTAGAATTTTCTATACAGTGGGTAAGCACTGATTTTTTTCATAACTAATTTTCAAGGGAAAGTTTCACTTACAGTTGAAATTAAATTTTTATGATAAATATTCTATTGAAATCGAGAAACCGCATTTCTATAAAGTCAAGTTGGCAAAGATGTGATAAAATTTGTTAATTACTTCTACAAATCAAGGAAACTCTGTTGTCGTTTTCGGAAATATTTTTTTACATAAAAATACTTACTTCTTCAAATTGACATGAAAACGTTAAATTTTTTCCGTTATTTGTGGAAACTGTTTTCTACTGAGCTTATCATTTCAGCATAAAATCTATTTAATAAAAATGTTAAATTAGTTTTCACTTCGAGTCAAGTTTTAAGCGAGTTCAAAAAAGGAAATGGGTATCAATTCGTATGTATTTTTTAACTTTTTTAATGCGCACACGCATGCCATTATCATAAGTGAACCGATTTTCAAATTTTTTTTGTTTAAAAAAATATTGATTCTTGCATAGCTCCCCCATTTATGGACCGTTTTTGAAAAAAAAAAATTATTTGAAGGTGTAGCTTCCAATATATTTTATTTTATAAGGTATTTCAATCTTTCCTGGGATTAAAATATAAACTATAAATGGTTTATAACAGATTTCAAACCAACCCATAGTTGATTCGGTTTTGTAATCTGTTCGATTGGCTTTTTGTATTGAAGTCGTTTTTTTGCCAGAATTATTTGAAATTATTTTACTAATCAAATAATTTCCTAAAGATAAAGTTTTGCTTGAAATGTTTTAGCAATCGAAATTTAATTAATAGCTTAAGTTTCCAAATAATATTCATTAATTTTTGTATAATTATATGAATTTGAATGACTTTCAACCATGATTTGGCTAAAAATTCTGATGATTTGCCAAGCCAACAACAAATATTAAGTTTTTTAAATAAATTTATTGGAGAATATCTCGAGTATATAATAATAATAAACAATAACAATGATAAATAACAAATAATAATAATAATAATAATAATAATAATAATAATAATAATAATAATAATAATAATAATAATAATAATAATAATAATAATAATAATAATAATAATAATAGTAATAATAATAATAATAACAATAATAATAATAATAATAATAATAATAATAATAACAATAATATAAATATTAATAATAATATTCTGGGCAAATATTTCCTAAAATACCCGTGTCCGGAGAGCATCTGTGTCAAGTAATAGTTCACCTCTCCGTGTTTTCTATCCATCCATTTCCGTATGTCTGGTATAAGTTTGGCTGTCCATCTATCGTTCCTATCTTTCAATAGTTATCTGCCTAGCATCTGGCATCGTCTTGTGGTAACTACTCTCTTGCGTTCCACTGCATGAAGGTCGATAGGAAGCATGCTGGACAACTTTGACAACATCTGTTATCTCCTTCACGGCATCTATTGTACACCTGCCTGGCCGAAATCCATATTGTCTCCTGGATAAGCCACCCCCTCTATTGATAGCTTCTTCAAGGCGGGGCTTGAGTAGTTTCTCCAGTAGTTTTCCTGCCGAATCCAGCATACAGAGTGGTCTGTATGATGATGGCAAGTGTGGTTCTCCTTTTCCTTTGCTTATAGCACTAGCTTTTGTTTTTTCACGCTCTCCCTCAGGCAACTATTATACATTTCTAGAAGAATCTTGGTCGAATAATTGCAATCTTCTTCTGCACTTCGGCTGGTATTCCATCAGCTCCAGGGGCCTTTCCATTCTTGAGGGTTAGAGCTGTTACTCTTAGTTCTTCTACGGTAAATGGAATAAACTGGGTTTGTGTTGCCACATCTTCCATGTCGTAAATGTCATTCCTTAAGCCATGCTTAGGAAAGAGTGTTGTAACTATATTCTCCATTGTCCTTTCGTCCATCTCCTGTGTGGGGTTTTTAAGCCCAAGCTTTTTCATGACTAATTTATATCCAAGGTCCCATGGGTCTCTATTAAGATCTTCCCTGAGTTCCTCGAATTGGTTTCTTTTATTATCCTGTATAGCTCTTCCCAATCTCTTTTTTGCTTCCTTGTATTCAGCATGCTCCGCATCTGCTGTGCCTCTGTGCCTTGCCATAGTGTATTTTCGGCGCTGTCGTATGCAATTACGCCTTTCTTCGTCTATTGTGCTGTTCCACTAATATACCGCGGTTTTATATTTGTTTCGCTTCCTAATTTTTGGCATTGCTTTGTCACAGCCCATTCGGATGATACTCATGACTTAGTTAGATATACATATTTACCGCATCTTCTCCTAATTCTAGTCTTCCTATTTGGTAGTCAATCTCTGCCACGAGCGCAGATGTGTCCAACTTGACCACGTTCCATCTGCGAGTGCCACCACTTGTGCTTCCTTGATGCATAAGGGTGTTTGTCTGGAGGGAGTATGATATATTTTGGTGATCACTGGCCATGTATATCTCGAGAACTTTCCAGTTCAGAACTCTCCTAGCTATTCTTTCAGACATCAATGTCACATCTGGTATTGTACCCTGACACTGTGGTCTCCTGAAAGTGGGAACATTTCCAACGTTAGCGACTATCAATCCATTTCTCGCTGCTAATTCAATTATCCTTTTTACTCTTGAGTTAGTGGTCGGCATTCCTCATTCCACTGCTCTAGAGTTATCATCGCCCCCCCTAGGATATCTCCTCCCAGGTCCCTTATGGCATCTTCCATCGCATCGAGTTTGCTTTGGAAAATATCAATACTGTCACTCGGTGTGAGATAGCAGCTTAAGAGCGTGATCTCTTCAAACTGCACCCATACGAATCCGTTTCCCTTGCCGGAGTTCTTTCGTCGTAGCCTTCTGTTGTTTGGTATACATATAGCAGCAGTGTCTGTGTCATCACTTTACCAGAATCCACTTGTTTTGCTCGTATATTGCTCGCTGATAATCGCGATGTCCGCTCTCTGCTCCAGAATAATCTGTGATAAGAGAGAATCAGCGACTTTTCACTTATGCATATTTAGTTGAAGTACTTTCATTTTGCGGTCTGTTTGTCTGCCTTACAGCCCTTGATCCGGGTAGGTGATCCGTCGAGCTAATTCCTGTTTGTGAGCATATACAACATATTGGGGGATTTTTGCACTCCTTCAGTTTGTGTCCTTTTTGTCCGCACTGTATGCGAAGTCTCATGGCCTTTCTGTTAGGTCGTTTGCATTCCTATTGAAGATGGCCCGCTCCAAAACATCTGCAGCAGCGTTTAGTCTCCTCCCTGTATCTTAACCTACAATTGGTCATTACAATTTTGATCCCCTCCGTTCGTAAAAGATCATTGGCGCCGCATACGGGCAACGTGACAAATGCGCGCTTTTGCTCCCGGTTGTTTGTTGCGGTTAAATGAATATGGATCACGTCTTTTTCTAATTTCATGGTCTTATTTATAGCAGCCGTTACTTCTTCAACAGTAGAAAGGGCATCGAGATCTTGTATTTCAATTGTAGCTTTTGGTCTGAGGTCGGCTACCACCGCGGCATCCTTCAGAGTGCCTTTAATTGCATCCTAGAACTCTTTCTTGTTTCCACCTTTTCCTATCTCCACCAAAATCGAACCTGCCTTAGTCTTACGGATCGATCGCACTGCTATCTTTGCTTCCTCTGGTCTCACATTGTTTCTTAAATTCATGAGGGTATCGGCGTAGCTATGACTCTCACGCGGTTTAATTATAACGGCTTTTGGTCGCTCCTTTGGCTTCTTCTGGCGATTCCTTTTTCTCACATCTGTTTTCTTTTTGGGGATTCTTGCGCTCACTTCCTCCATTCTCTCCTTATTTTTCGTAATTTCCTCTGTTTTCGCCTTCACATTGACCTGAGTATCCATTTCTCTCTGTTTCTTTTTTGGATTTGTATCCGTGGGGCTGGTTGCGCTACGCTTCTTCTCCGATGTCGTCGATGTTCTCATGGTCTCAGTCCTGTTGGTTGATATGATTTTCTCCGTTCCAGATCTCCTCGCCTCTTTATCCCTTTCAGAAACCTTAAAGTACTTATGGTAATCCCCTATTATGTCGATGAGCTCCTCTAGCTCAGATATTCCATTTTGGACGTCCAAGCTAATATTCCTCTGCTTTCCCATAGCCTGTCTTATTTTACGCAATACCTTTTGGCACTGCCCTAATGCCTCTTCCTCAGAGCATCTCATTTTGAGGATGTATTGCTGTCAAGGTGAGTTGTGAGTAGGCGAACCATCTTGTTGCCTGGCATATCCCACATTCGTGTTACCCACAGGGGTCTCAGGAACTATTATTTTTTCGGTTTCCCGGGTTTCAGCTGCTGGTCGAGGGGTGGTCACCGGGGAGCGAATTATTTTAGAGCTGCTCTTAAAAATACTTTCATCATCTCTACTCTCTATATTTTGTGTTTTGTGTATAATAGTAATAATAAAAAAAAAAAAATAATAATAATAATAGTAATAATAATAATAATAATAATAATAATAATAATAATAATAATAATAATAATAATAATAATAATAATAATAATAATAATAATAATAATAATAATAATAATAATAATAATAATAATAATAATAATAATAATATACAAATTACAATCTGTAATTTGTATATTTCTAAGGAAGCATTTTGCTAAAGTTTTTGCCAGAATGGATATATGAGAGGTACTAATAACACTGGGCGGATTCTTTCCCAAGCTCGTAGTTTTTAAAAGCTTAATAATTCCATGATATCCTTTATTATAATTTTCTTATCTAAGTCTTAGCCGCCTATTTTTGCCCAAGTTTTTTCGACGAGAAATCAATGTGCAAACGACGTCATCGTAATTGTACATGCAGCAGAAGTTTATGGTATAAAGTCAGATGCCTTTAAACTTTTAAATATATCAGCATCCATCGCCCTGTTTCTTCAATTAGGAATGTCGGCAGATAAACAATTCATAACAAAAAAGTAAATAAATAACAGTATCAAATGAGAAACCCATGTCAAGTTGAATTCATCATCGTTATTTTACAAATAAATTGACCTTAAAAGTGTGAGCGTATTCGTGTATAAGGCAAACAAAAGGAAATATATTTGAAAAACAATAGCCTCTACACGTGATTGATACTTTGACAAATTCAATTTGTGAAGCTATAAATTAACTGTCTAACAACCACTTCTCATCTTTGGCTACGAAATCATGTTTTGAAGAGGAGATTATAAATGCGTGTATGTATAGAAGCCCTTCGTACACATATACACATAGAGTTGTACGTGTATATAAGTACATATGTACACACATATGTATAAAATTATAAAGATTTGTATTTAAGGTCATATATGAATTCATATACCGATATATTTTAAAAATTTTCAGAATTGTTCGAAATAAGGCGGCTGAGAAGGCTAAACATGTCCATCACCAGCAACAGCAGGGTAGTGGGAATGTCAGCGGCACCACAGGCGGAACAAATAGTGGCAGCGGTAGTGCTAGTATAGCTGATCATTTAGAAAATAGCGGTAATGATTTGGCCGCTATCAACAATAGTAGCAATAATAATAATAGCAGTAATAACAGTAATACGAATATCAACAATAATGTTGGAAGCAGTAGTAATAATAATAATAATAATAACAACAACAACGGTAATAATAATAATAACATTAGTAGTAATAATGCTACTTCTGTAATAACACATGCATCAGCCTCGGAAACGGGATCTGTAGAATCTCCGGTATCAGCAGCTGCTGTGGCTGCAGCCGCTGCAATGCAATTACAGCAACAACAGCAACAAAATATACTTAATACGGCGAATAATAGCAACACTAGCACCACCTCTTCATCTAACAACAACCAAAGTACCACCAATGGCATCGGAGAACATCGAACAACCGGCTATAGCATAAGTGGCATTCTAGGCATTCATCATCCCCACCATCATCATCATCACCATCACCACCATCATCATCAGCAGCACCATCACCAACAACAGCAGCAGCAACACAGTTCACCGTTAGCCACAGATAATCATGGCAACAATATCAAACGGAAGCGTATGGAAGATCCAGGTGAGTTGAAAACTTCTCGTTGAAAGCCCTTTTCTATATACGAGAAATTAAAATGCTACATATATGAAATTAGAAAAAATTAAATTTTCAAATGCGAAACTTTTAATAATGCCACGCCCACACCAATGCGTCCATCATACGCACGCACTTAGCTTGACTCATTCATTATTTGACCGAACAGTTGATGAGCTTGAATGCGCGAGGATTGACAATCTCATTTATTTTTTCTTTTCAAAATCAGCACTAAAACATTTGAACTCGTTCATCCTTTATAGAGAGAATTAGAAAAAAACCTCTCATGAATAATATTATTAAACCATTAAGTGCATTTAATACTTATTGGTGGTCTCGAGTTCAAACCTCATCAGTTTCCATTGGAAACTTATGTTTATTTTTTATATCTTTTTCATGTTTAGAAGACAGTAAAACTTAATTCGACTAGTAGCTGGGGGAATGCGAGCACACCTCACCAGCACCGGATTCTAACCACTTGGGCACATTTCGTTCAAACATCATTGCTATGTAAAAAAAAGATTAATTAGAAGGAGTATACCACAATTTTCTATTATTCATCGGGCATATACATATTTTTTTTTAGTTATAAACCAAGTTGTACACCCTGCCGAGACTTCCTCTACTTATTCTGTTTTTTCAGGTCAACCTATGTTGAAAAAGAATGCTCCCAAATATGTACATGCTACGAACTACGGACTAATAGAATATGCCCCATGTGTAGAAGTTATATGTATGTACACGTATGTGTGTAGTCACATTCATATTAATTAACTCACGCCACCGTGCAACGTAAAGCGAAAAAAGACTTTATTGTAACCTAATTCGTGAGAAAAACATATTGTCTACTTATTACTTTGTTATTACAATACGAGTATCTTTGGTGTTTGTGGGCATGTACTCGTGCTCGTCCTTTAATATACTTAAGGGCAATTATTACGAGTTTTATTGGTCATGTCAAGTGCTCAAAATCGCTACTGGCAATCTTTGTTGCCAAATGTTCGGGTTTTAAACCAGAAAATATGCGTCTCCTTGCTTTCTATCAAAGAGAAAAGTTACTTGAAGGCATTTGAATGCACAACCCTCATTAGAACTCATTTATTGTGCCACAGGAGATAATCAATGCGGTCGGTGACAGCACAAGAAGAGAACAATTGTAGTTGCTACATTTAATTTCGTTGGTGGATGGTGTGATGATTGCGCAATCATTGAAAATATGGAAATGTTCACTGCATACAAACTTACACACATATATAAGTACATATGTACCAACATACTTTTGCATATTTTACAGTCAGTCGTTCGCCCCGTTGTTGTTTTTAAATTTTTTATTTCATTTATATAGCAAAAATGTTATACCACCATCAACGTGATGATGATAGAGGATAAAACAAACGTCTGTTTTATCTTTACTTTGTAATGTGTGTGTGTGTATGCGTTTGTAGCCGTGAATATGTGAATATGTGAAAGCATGATATGCAAATACCACAAAGGCCACGTTTTAACACAATCAGCGGTTGTGATAAAAAAAATCAGGTACAATTACAGTTACTGAAAGTGCGCCTCCTCCCAGCGAAACACTTGATTAAATATCAGCGTTAGTAATTTGATTCTTTTACATTTAAAAACAAGTCCCCATCCCTGAATCCACTCTCTTGTAAGTGGTTTTTTGATTTATATAACTCGAAAGAGAAGCTAAAAAAGCTACACTTACCGCTTTCTTTTTAATAAAAAAACTCATTATTTCATCAATTTCTTGGTCAAGTGAAACAAAGTACAACTTCACAATAAGAAAAAAGATAAATGTATGTATACTCGTATGTACATGTATTTAATTTTGCTTTTCTATATGCAACGGAAAGAAAAAATTAAATACTTATGAACGTACACATATATGGGGCCTTCGAGTAGAAACTTCCGAAATATGTCGGTCGCCATAATCGTCCTACCGAGAGGACAGTAAACAAAAAAACAAAATATCCACTGATTCACGGCACAGGACGGCGCTTATGCCACATTAGACATTCTGAACGATAGATTTACGGTCATGGTCACCTCACGTGGGGGTGATAGAAAGCGCTTAATGAAAGATCCTTAATATATATATATATATATATATATATATATATATATAAAGATTAGAATTATAATTTAACTGGGTTTAGATTTTATAAAGATTTATATATATATATATATATATATATATATATATATATATATATATATATATATATATATATATATATATATATATATATATTTAGTTTGGCAACCAGTAATTGCTTTCTGATTTATTTCTCAATTTAATGTCATTATTATGTCTTCATTGCGTATAATTTATATATATATATATATATATATATATATATATATATATATATATATATATATATATATATATATATATAAACATATGTTTACTGTTGAGCCACACTATATACATATACATACAGTGGCCCAATATAATAACCGGACATTAAAGAAGCCTGCAGCTTTTTCCACCGAAACACATTTTGCTATAAAACTAAAAACAAAGTAATTTATGTACATGAACTTTATGAGAAAAAGGAAAACAATAATCGCGAAAAAAAATTGCTAAGCGTTGCAACAACAATTTTATATTGAGGCAAAAATTATTGTAATTTAATAAGACTAAAATATAAGCAGTAATTTCAATATTTTGTTTGCAACCTATTGCTTTTACGAGTAGCCCCTAGTCGCCTTCGAACTGATTCAATATACATATATACTTCTTTTTTTTGGCAATAAATAGGTTCAACCTTATCCAGTTCTTTCGGTAACGTTTAACTCAGCGATGGTAGAAATCGCTCTCAATTTCAATTTATTTTACAAACATGGCTGTGAAAATACCCAGAGACTGCGGCAGCGTTTCCATAACTATAGGACAGTTGTACAGTAACCACATCCGAACGTTATACGCTTTTGTGCTCCGACTCATTGGCTTTATAAATTTTGAAATTTGCTGCAATGCCCACTCAATTTTTCCATAGTAGCTACCAAAATTTCTTTTTAAAATGCTAATGTAAGAATCCCAGACTTACATCTACATATAGTCCTAAGCCGCCAAGCTTCCATTTTCAGTCTTGAAAATCATCACTGTATTTTATTGCTAAATTGCGAAAAACCTATACAATTGTTAACAAAGTTAAAAATGAAATGCCAAAGGAGGCCATAAATCTCCGTCTTGTTTATTGCAAAATTGGCAGGAAAGAAGAGAAGGTCTTCCTTCACACCAGCTCGTTAGCTTTGAAAGTTTGAAATTTGTTTCAAGAATTCACAAAACTTAATAAAGTCCCCTGTTGGTGAATCAGTGATTCCGTTTTATTCTTCCAAAAGCAATTATTCTTATTTTAATTTTTTTCTAACTAGAAAACTCATCGAGTAGAGTAGAGTTGAGGGATGTGATTCCATTAAATTTAAAATAACAGATGTTTCATTATGGGCAATCTTGTCTAGTGCATTGCACAAGTGGGTGAAGAATGTCTCCATATGTAGGCAGACGACAGAAAATATAATTTTTGAGTATTCTATTACTTTTTTATTTAGTTTGGCAACCAGTAATTGCTTTCTGATTTATTTCTCAATTTAATGTCATTATTATGTCTTCATTGCTTATAATTTATTAATTTCAAATATAATTTGATGAGATATTGATGATGGAAAAAAAGTCATAAAAACGTGAAATTTGGTTCCGGACAAAAGCAAACTTTGATCATTTCCAATGGCTTTAACACACCACAATACATTATCGCTTGCGATTCCCATTCAACGACTTAACCTTCTATGATTTTTTGAATAGAAACTAATGACCGAATTACCGAAATCGATTTAACAATAATTTTAAAATTTTAAATTCTGAGCTGAGGCTAAGAACGGTAGCTTAAAATTTACTTAAAATTACAAAATGTGCACACATCTACAACTTACACACACACATACGACGAGATCTTTTGAAAACTTGATTTTCGAAAAACTTTTTAAAGGTGGCAAGTTAAAAATGGCTGAAAAATACTTATGCTCTAAGAGAGACCCCCCTTCCTCTTTAAATATGGAAATACACACATATGCACACACATATATGTATGTAAATATTTGCAACACTATTTCAATTAATGTTTCGGGTATATTTAAATAGATTAACATTCATCACTTCTTGAGTGATTTTTTTATGTCCATTATTTATTTATTTATTGTTTGTTGTGTTTCTCATATTATCATTTTAGTTTTGTATGAACGAACGTTTGTTTGTTTTTCACTCCTTGATTGAAAACAGATCTTTTTTTCCACTTAAAGGGTCTTTTGTTGATTTTCCCATTATGATTATTAATATTAAATTAAAATTTTTATTACGAGGACACGTGATAGTAGTGAGTCTCTGTTAGTCATTTTGTTTGTTTGTTTATTAGACCCATATCCGCTTGTTGATATTTTTATTTCTAAATCCACTTAACTGGCACGTGCCTGTATGTGCGCGGAGAAGAGTACATCAAATCAAGTAAATTCACTACATACATACTTACATCTAACACACTTAAGTAAGTTGTTAATAAATCTGTAGAGATTAAAATAAAGCACCCAGTAGAGGACATTATAACCCTTTATATACATATATATATATATATATATATATATATATATATATATATATATATATATATATATATATATATATATATATATATATATATATATATATATATATATCTATATATATAAAAGAAAGTGATGTTAGTTACTACGCTTATAACTCAAGAACGCCTGGACCGATTTCGATGATGAGTACCAATTCCACCCAAACAAGGAGAATACCCAAGAAAATTCCGGAAATTTTTCCAAAAAAAAATTAGGAAGAAAATTAATTTCCCCACACATTTTGTATACAGCGATTTTACAACGCCATCTTAACTCAAGAACCCATAAAAACGAACATAATTTCAAATGCTGGTTCCGGTATTGCCAGTAGATGGCGTTGTGTGCATCAACTTTTTTACAACGCCATATTAACTCAAGAACCCATTAAAACGAACATATCTCACGAATATTCGAGGCCCGACATCATTTGAATCTCTTCAATGGTGTAGTGTTGCCAATATTTCGTGCAGTATGTCAGGAGCTTAATTTGCTAGAAAGCGATACGCATTGGGACACGACAATCGCTGAAGCAACTGTTTCCGCATCTCCAAATCAGATACGCACATTGTTTTCAATCATTATTTCTACATGTTTTCCATCGAAACCACGTGAAATCCGGGAGAAGTACAAGGATGACATGTCAGAAGACATTTTGCATCGAGTTCGTGTCCATTCAGGGAATCCCCATCTTGAGATGAATGAAGAGATGCACAACCAGGCTTTGGTTTTGATAGAAGACATGTGTTACCTAATGTGCGGCAGTTTGTTAGTCAGGTTAGGAATGACATCGCCTGATCGTGGAATAAACAACGCATTCGAACGAGAATTGCAGCATGAGCAAGAATACGACACAAATGCATTAAGCCAATTTGTTCGAATGAATGTACCTTTGTTGAATCCCCAACAAAAAGAAGTATACGGTACGGTGATGAATGCAATGGATGATGGAAATGGCGGCATGATTTTCCTTGATGCGCCTGGTGGCAATGGCAAGACATTCCTCATATCATTGATTTTGGCTACAGTTCGTGCAAGATCGGAAATTGCTGTAGCAGTGGCTTCTTCCACAATAAGAGCTACGCTGCTGGAAGGTTGCCGAACTGCTCATTCTGCATTAAAATTGCGATTAAACCTTCAAGCGATTGAAGAACCCACATGTAACAGAGCGAAACATTCAGCAATGGCCAAAGTTTTGGTAGCAACTAAAATTTTTATCTGGTTCGAATGCACAATGTCGCATAATCGTGCGTTAGAAGCTCTGAATCGCACTATGAAAGATCTGCGTAATGACGCAATATGTTTTGGGGCTGCGTTGAATTTACTCTCAGGCGATTTGCGGCAAACACTACCAGTAATACCACAATCGACCGCTGCCGATGAGATCAATGATTGCCTCAAATCATCACCATTGTGGCGTTTTGTGAAGAAACTTCAGCTGACGACAAACATGCGAGTTGCAATGCTAAACGATCCATCTGCCGAAGTGTTCTCCAATCAACTGCTAACTATCGGTAATGGTCGTGTTCCTGTCGACTCAACGAATGGATTGATTTCATTCCCGTCAAATTTTTGCAAATTTCGTCTCAACGAAAGAGGAGCTTATCAACAAAGTGTTTCCAAACATCATTGCTAACCACCAAAACTACGATTGGTTGAGTAAAAGAGCAATTTTAGCGGCAAAGAACAAGGATGTGGATCACTTAAACTTCATAATTCAAAATCAAATCGTTGGGTTACTGCATTCGTTCAAATCTATCGACTGTGTAACAAACGAAGACGAAGCAACTAACTACCCAACTGAGTTCTTGAATTCATTGGATGTGCCTGGCTTGCCGCCGCACAATTTACAATTGAAGGTTGGTTCAGTCGTTATCATGCTTCGCAATCTCAACCAACCAAAATTATGCAACGGAATGCGTTTAGTGGTCACAAAATTCATGAGCAATGTGATTCACGCGAGACTACTAAAAGGAAAGTTCAAAGGTGAGGAAGTTCTCATTCCGAGAATTCCAATGATCCCAACCGATATGCCATTCGAGTTTAAGCGAATACAATTTCCAATTCGTCTCGCATTCGCCATGACAATTAATAAATCACAAGGCCAATCATTGAGTGTTTGTGGCCTAAATCTGGAAATTCACACGGACAACGGTATGTCGCATGTTCAGGTGTCGGAAAACCTTCTGCATTGATCGTTTTCGCACCTGACAAAAAAAAAAAAAACGAAAAATATCGTTTATCACAGAGTGCTTCAATGAGGGAAATACAATTCAATAAATGAAAAAATAATTTCATACGAGTAAGTACACATAAAGTACTGGCGACGAGAAGTATCAGTTTAAAGCCGGATTTTATTATTATTTTAGGTTCGTGGCAAATGAGTTTTTAAGAGCAAGAAAGCTGAGATATATGTATAGTACTGACGCAGAGAGATATCAAATTATATCTGCATTTTTCATTCCAGATTCATTGGTGAAGGGGTATGATCAATGTATGTTTTAGTCCTAAATACATACATATACGTACATCTATAGTACAGATCATGGGACATTTTTAGGCAAAACAACGTTTGCCGGGTCAGCTAGTATATATATATATATATATATATATATATATATATATATGTACATATATATTACATATATATATGTACGTATATATATATATATATATATATATATATATATATATATATATATATATATATATATATATATATATATATATATATATATATATATATATATATATATAAAATCTAAACCCAGTTAAATTATAATTCTAATCTTTACTTTTCTATTACAGTCGAATTGTTTTTAATAACAGTCTAATATTTAATTTTAGCCGGTATAAGTTCGTTTTGCAATGCTATATTAAGAATGAAAATGTTTCTTTTCTATTAATGTTGTAAATTTTAAAGAAGATGAGAAAAAACGACAGGAAGTTTATTTTCTGCGCCATGTACTGGATGGGCATAGAGTCAGAGTCATATTCTCGTCAGGCAAATGTGGTAAAAATGATTCTTCCGTTGCCGTTGGTTAAAGCGAATTAGTAAATTTGATTTATTCCGTCGATTGCAATCAAAAATAAGACGTGTCGTCACACTGAAAGTTTGACATAAATCGCAAAATATATATGCATTTATATCTTTGGTGTTAAATAATATAACATTAAGGACTATTAATAAAGGTCTATGCCAAATTTTATGACCCAACGCCGAATGGCTTAAAGTTATTAAAAAGGTCAAAATATCAATTGAACTAATATGGTTAGATTTACATTTTTCTATAACCAATTATAATTATAATATGATTATTGTTGTAACATTTTTTTATTCTGTTTAAAAAAGCAGATGAAATTTGCATTAGTTTAATTAATAATAAAGCTTTTATTACCTTTAAAAAGTTGATTATATTTTATTTCCACCGGAAACTGACACGAAATAGAAAATTTTTATTTTGACTTAATTTTTAGATTTTGTAATTTTTAACACCCTGAATGGCTTTTTTAAGTTTCTTTAAAATACAATTATTTATATTAAAATTAAATTTTTGTGAATAAATGTGAAAATTTTCCTGTTATATTCTGCTTTTATTCAATAAGAATTATAAAATGAAATGAAATAAATATTGCACTTAAAAGAACTAAATTACTAAATTTTATAAATGATTGGAGGATGCTAAAACAATCTATGGAACTTTTGTTTTTCACTCAATTTTTATACATAGAAACCAAATTTTGTTTTTAGTTAACGAAAAGAAACTATTTGCATATTCTCGAAGTTCTGAAAACAAGCGTTTTCAAACGAAATTCAAATAAATGGCTCAATTCACAAGCCAACTTTGTATGCTGTATCGGTTGTAAATTGAACACATACATACTTATGTACATGCATTGCATATGCACACATATGCATGGACACATTTTTAATTATATACATACATACTTAGTTCACTTGCCGAATTATTTTCTAATTTTAATGGATTTCTTATTTAGTACGCCGACATACTCGGATGTATACATATATTTCTCCTTCTCAAAAATTAACATTCACACAACATTGATAGCATGAAGCTGATTCATGCCAAGGGACCTTTAATTCAAAGGAAAGCAGAAAATAATTTTCATATAAAATAAATATTATGGCAAATTAGGTGAATTTTTAGTATAGTTATACATACACACTACAGTAATCAAATTACGGAGAAAGATAAATTTTTCATTCTGATAATTTCATGTTAAGAAGATTTTAAGTGGTTAGCCACACAAATAAATTAGTCCCAGGCATGGATTCAATACAAATTTTCCAATAAAATGAAATTGTATGGTTGTATAAATTAAATAATAAAATGTAACAACAAGTATAAAGTAAAGTAATGTAATAATACAGCCGATACAATAATGCAAGTAGCTTTAGAATTGAGCAAATGTGAAAAAAATTCAACAATAAATAATTATTCCAAACATTTATTGCAGATTGTGAATCAATATTCGCCTTGAATGCATATTTTCGATAATATATATTCAATTGTTTCCCTTCTCTCGTCTTAGTTCTTTTAATCCCTGATGAAAATCGTGATATTAATATGCACGCCGAAGAAGATGTGAAAAGGCAACGTCTGTCATACAGTGGCGATCAAATATACTCAAATGTAGGTATATTTATTAATTCTAATAAATAAGCAGTGCTGTGGTTTTCAAAAAAAAAAAATATTGCTGAGAACTATTATATAAAATGTCCCCTATTACTGCCATCAGTTTTAGATGGACCTGAAGAGACATACATATGTACATACGTGTATGTATGTATGTATGAAGGAATGTATGACAACTTGGTTCGATTTTGTCTCATTGATGCCAAATTTATTCATTTCAATTACTCCATAGGCTCATATCACACTGATGGATCTAATATGGGAAATGTTGACTTTTTACTAGAAAATAGTAATAAAAATCCACATTAATTTCAGCAATAAAGAAAAGCATCTTCTAATTATTATTACATGTACGTTGTTATATCAGCACATATTTTAAAAATTTAGTTTATTAAAATCCCTATAATATAAATATTGTTAATATACAATATTTAATATACACGTAAGTATATCATCCCGATTCATTATTCATCGTCATGTGCAGTTTTCATGAAATTATCAATATCAACATTAATTCTTGAAGATGCTACGCAAGAGAGTGGCGATATACATATGGATAATGAATCAAATAAGTTGTAAATTTATTTAAAGGAAGTTGAGACGAAATTGTAGTTTGCTATCAAAAATTTCTTAAACTCGAACCAAATGAGAAAAAAGTAGGAAAATTAATGTTTAACGTCATCATAGTTCTAACTTCACCGTTCACATTAGTTAATACTGGAAAAATATTTGTGAAATAGCAAAATGAAGTCATCAGCCATAGAAAGTTTTTTGTTAAAATCTTTTCTGCTATTTTTATTTAATTTGTTTTTACAAAATTTAATTGAATAATTTTTGATTTTTTTATCTTTTCTCGCCTTACACAGTTTTGTCGATTGTTTTCCTTTGATCAAATGATTCGATTTAAGAAGAATCTTTTCGGGTTTCGAAATTTTATTATATAAATTTTTTTTATTTCGGAGTTTTGCTCCTTATTCAGTTTTCGATATTTTTAAAATCTTGTATGCTAAGAGGCCACCTTTTGGATTGAACTATCAAAGATGGCGACTTATCTTGGAAATGATGTGTTGGTTATTTCATATAAGAAGAGAAAGGCAGAAATTCTTGTTATGTGTCCAGTGAATTTTCATAAGAATTAAAACAATCGAAATTTTAAAAATCTTCTTAAATTTTATTTAATTTTCTTAAAATTCTATTTCATTTATATTATTTCAACAGCTGTTCATATGTTTATATGCATGTGAATGTGACACTTTAGATCAAGGATTAAATCACTAAAGAAAGTATTACTAAATACGTGGATTAAAGTTAAATTAATCTCTGATCTCAGACCCAAAATATGGCCTTAATAGCATTATAAATTTTATCTCTATATATTTTTATCGTAAAAAGATAGGTTAAGCCCGGTTGAAGGGAGATGACATAAGACTTTAGTCCGAATTTTTATGCGAAATCAAGAACTGATCTCGCGGTTTTTGAGAAGCGCGCGTTTATTAATGAAAACCACAGGATTTCGCTTCTACGTTAGCCGCTTCATGGCAAAGACCCAACCAAGTGACTTAATATCTTTTCATTAAAATTTCAAAATAGATCTGGTCCGGAAAATGGTGTATAAAAGATGAACATAAACTTCTATCTGAACTGGGCACACTGACAACAAATGGCAGCAGCGTTGCAGCATACTACGATAGTCACAATGGATTCCCGGCTGCTGTTGCAACAGCAACTAATGACAGCATGTTGTATGACAGCATTACGACTATATCCCAAGCACAAGGATCTCTGTATACCCCATCTATTGGTGCATCTATCGGTAAGTGGTATTAGAAGCTCACTGCTCTCTAAGTTGTTATTTGTTTTTTTGCATGTTAGTGAGTGCATGTACATATAAATATGTATATAAATGCTCTCTGTCACTTCGTTAAGAAAGAGTGAAATATAGTAATAATGGTGGTATTTCTTAATATCATGAGTATGTACAACATGATAGATTGTTTTATTTATTATATGCTTATCCACATTCCAATTTCTTTTTCATTTAATATTTTTGTTTGTTAACTTTATTTTATGATTTTTTATACGATGTTAGGAGGTTCTAGCACATTAACTCCCCTAGTTCCTGTCAGCATGCAAGACATAAAGGTAGGCCCCAGCCTGCATGACCCGGCTATGTCCCCCTATTACTCAGGTAAGCAGAAAAGGCTTTCTCATATAAGAACTTTCGCGCAAAATTTGAAGTTTCTTCATATTTTACTTGTAAGAGCGGGGGAGGCAAACGTGATTTTTGATTTTCTTATCACACAATAATTAATACTTTGTAATCAGTAAAATTGTCTCTAAAGAGTACTTAATTGTGAAAAATACAATGCATAATTCTGAACTAAAGTATAACTAAAATATATAAAATTATAACATAAAATATTCCCTATGAAAAAAATTTCTGATAAAGGAAACTTTTTTTAAAAACACCAATGCTGAAACCAAAGTTCGGCCATTTGGGAAGCGGTCGGCTAAAACGAAAACGATTCTTCTATTATTCTTATCACGACTTATATTTTATAATTATTATTATTTATTTTTTTTTTTGTACTGTACTTTTGATTATTTATAATTTATTTTCTTGCTTGTTTTATTTTTATGCTCTTTTATTAAATGGTCCAAACAAAACATAAACACGTCAAAATAGCCATTGCGCTTGATAATAGCAGTTATACGGCACTTGGTCACATTGAAAATCCGAATGCGATTGATTCACAAACGCAGTCGACGAGTGCTGCGGAAGTTGTAGATGAAACGACTACGGCTGAAATTTCTTTAACCATTTTAAATACTGAAGATAGTGGTAATGTAACCACTGCGATACCAACCATTATGCGGCGCAACCATCACCCCTCACGAGGCCCTAACGCAAGCAATGCAGTTACAGCAACCTCAATTACCAGCGCGGTAACGTCAGCAGCAACTTTGACGCCATCAGAAACCACTCAAAACCTCAGTAATACTAATAATAACAATAATAGTAACTTAAGCAACAGATCTCAGAGTCATAATAATAGCATTCAGCCTCAACTGCAACATCTCGAAACCCATCAAGATCAATCTCAGAATCAAAATTCCGCACATCCTACCTCGCTCATATTAATGGCACCCAGTGACGTCACAAATGCAAACAGTGCCAACATACAATCATTCGCATCTACTACCAGTGCTACCGAGATGCCCGGTTATGCGACAACTACTACAACAATGTTGCCTAGTTTCAGTCACTACACTTCAGGCAAGTTAATGAGAGCACCGCAATCTCTTTTACCGCTTGCATATCAATATATTATAACGACAATTGCACCTGGCATTTATATATATATATATATATATATATATATATATATATATATATATATATATATATATATATATATATATATATATATATATATATATATATATATATATATATATATGTATATATATGTATACATATTTTGTTTAATATCTTTAGGGGACTGACTGCACCATTATTACTATAATTTCCACATGCACTCACCTTTTACTCTCTCTCTCTCTCTCGCTCTCTATAAATGTACATGTATATATGTATGTACTTCGTTCCATCAAAGTAAGAGTTAAAATGATCGCACCGACAACATAAAATTTATCTAGCGTTATATTCACAATTTCATAGCGTAACGTAACGTAATGTAACTATTTGAGATAAAGTGCATTTAATAGTTGATATATTATTACTATTTATCTTTTTTTTTTCTTTTGTTTAGCTTGTGGATCCGTCGTCCCTTCTTCTGATTATGCGTATAGCCCAACATATTCTCAATATGGCAGTGCATATGGCTCATATAGTTACGGATCAGGTGGTGGCATACTAAGTAAGTAATCTTCGATACAAAATAAATGATATTTTCAACTAGGACTCACACAAGATCCGCAATGTGCGCTGATTGAAACGTTAAAGGCTCGTTACTCTGACGTAAGCGTATACGTTACGAACCATTACCATTTCGCTTAAGAGACTTGTATGTAAGTAAATAATCCCTTGTAAATGTAACGTTGCGTTCGTTGCAGACGAATTTGAATAAATTTGATTTTCTTACCGTTATTACGTATCAGCTAATTTTTTTTCATTCATGAATAAAAACAGTGTTACCGGCAACAATTGTTTACAATAAAGTATTATTGATTTAACATGACATTATGAAAATTAAAAAAAAAAGTTTAGTTTCAAAATTACAAATATTTTTATTATTTTATTAATATTGAAATGCATTATTTGGGATATTCTCCCCAACTAATCGTTAGAAACAATTAGAGCTTTTGCAAAATGCATAGAAAAAATCAAAAGTTTTTTGTGGCTTTAGCTCTTCATATGCCGACATTTCATTGGTTGCTAAAACCAAATCGTCAGTGAAGTTTAAGCAGTTTGAAAACATTTTTTGCATTTTGCAAAAGCTCTAATTATTTCCAACGATTAGTTGGGGAGAATATCCCAAATAATGAATTTCAATATTAAGTATTTAAAATAAAGATTTTATTTTTCATTTTTTGCCCACCTGAGTACAATCATTAACGACCAACGGGCGTTTAATTGTATGGGTGTTGAGAGAAAAATAAAATAGACTCACGTTGAGTAAATTGTTTGTTGTGTTGGTTTGTATAGAAACATTCTAAACCAGCGGTGGACAAAATTGTTTTACACTTGTGTTAGTGAGATAATTTGAAGGTACAGTACAAGCAAAATGAACCACAAAGATTTTCGTATAAGGAACTAAATTAAACGAAATCGTTTACATTAATGCTGTCATGACAGTTTCGTAAGAGCAGTATATGTTTCAAAGACGTGAAACTAATTTTATTACGTTGTTTACTAAAAATGAATTTTAAGTCCGAAATAATTTTTTCACATAAGTGGTCGGAAAAAAATTGAAGAATTTTTAAAGAATTTTTTTTGAGTTCAGGATAGGCCAAGGCGTCCAAAGTTTTCCAAAATAATAACCTGCCCATTTCCGGAAAAGCTTTTAACTCGCTTCGTAATATTACAAGTTCTGATTGTATTTTGAATTCATATTTAGTAACATTAACATTAAAAGGATTTTCAAAAAGTTCCAGAAGTGGTTTTATGTTATCTATATCCTCAAATCTATCTTTGAAATTTAAAAAAAAAGTTTTCAAAAATATTAATATATTCTAGGGTTTCAACCTTTTCGTGCTTGTTCAAAATTAGGAATGTTTTAGGAAATTCTTTGAAGTCACCTAATTTAATTTGTGATAACAAATATAATTTAGTTTTGAATTGTAAATTTTTTTGGACAAATCGTATATATTATTTTCCTTGCCCTGTAATTCTAAATTAAAATCATTAAGAAAGCCAGTCGTATCTACCAAAAATGCTAAGTCTTGAATAAACAGAACATTTTTGAGATGATCTGATAAGATGTTATCAATTTTTTCCAACACTGTAATTGAAAAAAATGTTTTTTTTACGTTTATATTTATTTATTGAATTTTCAAAAATTGAACTAACAATAAGTATTCAAATCTTAAATATATATATAATTATTAGGCCCAACCAGTGTCAGACATAAACTTAGTGATAGTAATTAATAATACATAAATGTAGTGTTAAGCGCAAAAATATTTTCAAAAAGTTTCATCTGGAGTGCGGCGTATTAAAGCCGTAGTGTCCCTCTTTTTCAAGCGGATGTGTCCAGTAAAGTTCAAGATATTACGAGCAAGGAGATTAGGATGGGACTCGAGTTTTGTTAAATATTTGCCTGCATATTTTGCAATTTCTGCAGTCACAAGTGGCATATTTAAATCACGATGTAGAATTGAATTTTTCATGTACCAAGGAGCCGATGTTATTAATCTTAAAATTTTGTTTTGCATTCGTTGGATTCTCTCTACATTGGAAGCTGAAGCAGTGCCCCATAGCTGAATTCCGTAGCACCATATGGGTTTCAAGAGCGACATGTATATTAAAAGTTTACAATTTAGACTGAGGGTTGAATTTCTACCAATCAGCCAATGTATCTGAGTTAATTTAAGCTTCATTTGTGTCAGCTTGGAGTCAATGTGGTGTTTCCATGTAAGCCGTCGGTCAAGGTGTATACCAGGGTATTTCACCTGTGAATGTTGAGGAACAACTTGATTGTTGATTCGAATGGGGGAATAAGTGTCTCTTCGTAGGGTAAATGTGACATGAACACACTTTTGTTCATTTACTTTTATTCTCCATAAGTTCAACCACAGTTCCAACAGGTTAATATGTTCCTGGAGATAAGGGGATGCCTCGTGAGGGTTTTCATGCATACTAAGGCAGGCTGTATCATCCGCAAATGTAGAAGTGAAGATATTACTGCTCAGAGGCATATCACAGGTATAAATCAAATACAAAACTGGCCCCAGTATACTCCCCTGTGGCACCCCAGATGAGATAGTTTCGGGCACACTCATGAAGTCTCCTTCCACGACAGTGAACTTCCGGGCAAGAATATAACTTTCCAAAAGATTTACAATGTTTATTGGCAGATATGTCTTCAATTTTAAAATTAGGCCCTCATGCCACACTTTATCAAATGCCTGAGAAACATCAGCAAACTTATTGGCCTATATGACTCAGCCTTGGTAAGATCTTTGCCCGCCTTTGGAATCATTTTGACCATGGCAAGTTTCCAATTGTGTGGATAATACTCCAGTCGTAAAATGCCACTGAAAATAAATAAAAGGATTCTAACAGCAACACGAGGCAACTTCATCAGCATCTTGTTACTAACTCCATCAATACCCGGAGCTTTCTTCGGGTTGGTTTCAGCAATCAGTTTTTGCACATCACGCATCTTAAACTTTATGGCTCGAGGGGGAAGAGCAACTACACTCGGAAAATCAACAGCACCAGTACATGTGTTTGGGGTAAATACGTGTTTTAAATGCTCAGCAAATATGTTACCTTTTTCAGTATTGGTTCTTGCCCAACCTCCGGTTGAAGTGCTCAAGGGTGGTTTAGACTCAACGGGTGTTTTAAGTTTTTTAGCAGCGCGCCACGAGGAGTAATTAGATGCTGATGTGACATCGAGACCTTCCAGATAGTTCTTAAGAGAAGCAGATTTTTCAGATGCAAGCAACTCTTGGAGTTGTTTAGTGCATTCGATAAGTCTGATTTTATGTTGTGGTGATCTGTGCTGTTGCCATTCCCTTCTAGCTCTTCTTTTTTCACATACGAGACGTTCAATATCCGCAGAATAAATTCTATTAAACCCAGTCTGCGGATGGGAGGTAGTGGCATGTTTAGCAGCCTGTTTAATATTTTCGGTAAGATTGGCAATGTTAAATTCAATATCATTGGAAGTTCTTAGCTTGATGTTTTCCGTACAATGACTACTGAGATATTTTTTGAACCCCAGCCAATTAACATGATTTATCATCTTAGCATATGGGTGAGGTAAGTCACTTCTTAGTGGGCTACAAATTGTAACGATCGTGGGAGATTGATCGGAGGAGAGATCATGTGAAGCTTCAACATGAATTAAATCCCTAGGGATATTTTTCATGACCCCGAAATCTATAACATCCGGATTTTTTTGCATGTCAGTAGGCCAGTAAGTGGGCTCCCCGCTCGAAATGACATCCAAACCCATTTTCGAAATTGTGTTGAACAATGCTCGACCTCTAGGTGTAATAAGACGCGATCCCCAGAACGTATGTTTTGCATTGTAGTCCCCAGCTGTCCAAGAGTTTTGCAAAAATCCTCATATTGATCCTCAGTGATTGAAAATCTGGGAGGGAAGTAAACTGATGATATTACGAGATTTGAACAAAAATTTTCGATGCAAATATTTGTTGCTTGTAGATGGTCTTCACAAGTGTTCTCAAGAATATAGTGCTTGAGTCTTGACTTTATTAGAATTGCTGATCCTCCGCATGCTCTTCCTCTCGGGTCCTTTGTATCATATAAGGTGTAGCCACTCAATTTAGAAAGGCTTCTCGAAGTCAAATGAGTTTCAGATACCAACATTATATCAATATTTTTTGCCGTGAGGAAGTGCTCAAGTTCATTTTTATGTTGGCGAATGCCGTTTGCGTTGCAGAAACATACTTTTTACGTGTTCATGGCTTGTTAACTAATGCTAGAAGCAGAGTGTTCTGCATTCGCAGCATTTCTTGCATCATGTTAGTCATATTTGTTGTGAAGTTGTTTATAGTTTGCACCAGATTATCAATAGTAGTTTCAAGGCGACTGAAATTAAAGCTTGGGTTAGCATTTGTTGTGTTATTTGGTGGTGACACTTTTTACACTGGAACAGAGTTGATCTTTACAGCGTCAGCATACGATACTTGTGGAGTGATTGGTTGGGCCATTAGAGGATAAGTGGCGGAGTACGTATTTCCTGTTTGCGCTGGGGTTACTTTAGGCTTTTGACTCATAGCCTGTTTAACGAAGGAGTATACAGGACATCCTCTGTAGTTAGCAGTGTGATTACCTCCACAATTACTGCACTTCTTTTCCTTCCAGTCCTTCGACTTATTGCAAATAGCGGTGTTGTGTAATTCACCGCACACAACACAAACAGTAGGTAATTTACAATAAGTTTTCGTATGGCCATATTTTTGACAATTATGGCACTGTACGGGTCCAGAACGCTTGTGTGGTTCTTCAACTGTGATTTTCCGGTATAAGAGATATTTTAAGTTATAAATGGGATGGGTATCATTTTTCTTCAATATTACATCGTTTGGCTCCAGTTCAACGCGAAATAGGGGTTGGGGGATCTTCTCCCTGTTTATTATGTTGGATACATTTTTTATCTTGAATCCTTGGAGGGTGAGAGCATCTTTTATTTCAGCAGGGACAACGTAAGAATCTATGCCCTTCAGTATGACCTGTAGGCCTTTAGCACTCTTAAGCTGGAATGTGTAAAAACTTGTATTATTTTTCTCAAATTCAGTAACCATTTTGCGGAAGTCTTTTTCATTATATATTTGAACTTTTGTTTCATCAATGTTACCACATTTTATTGGAACAATATGAAATGCCTTTTCACCAATGACCGAGATTAATTTTTTTATAAGCGTGTTAGAATTTTTTTGCCTAAGATAGATAGGTGGTGGTTTCGAGGTTTTTTTCAAGGATTCTTCGGGTTTGTCGCTGTCGTCTTGCAATATTTTGAAACGATTTTGACGGTTAACTGTGGCGGCGTCGATATCCCTGGATATCTTGGGAACAGGTGATATCTTTGAAGAATTTGGGCTTCGCCCGCGCTTTACCACTGTGATATATCTGTCCATTCCGACAGGCACCTTAGGTTTTTGACTACTGTTGTCTGTAGTGATAACTTGGTTAAGTGATGAACACGAGCCCGGAGCGGATAATGGCGCTGACTTAAATAAAGATGAACTAGGCAATGGTAATGTTACCGAATCACCACTTGGCATCGGAGTAAGCGAAGTGGATCGCTCGCGTAAAACTGGCTTTGCCGTTAGAAAAAAACTGTCATCCGATTTTTTATTTTTATTGTTTGCATTAGGAGCTTCAGAACTCATAGTAAAAAAATGAAAAAAATGTATAAGCATCAAGCTAACATGTGCACTCGCCAAAGTCTGTTGAACGACTAAACTAAAGAGCAAATGAAAAAAAGGGGCGTTGCTTATAAACAATTGTTTAATGAAATGTCCACCGCTGGATTCTAAACCTACTATGATTATGTATTTGTTGTAATTCATATGCAGTATTGAAATTCTCATATTGTATTTGATTTATGTGGCATAAACATCCGAGGTTGAATGAAATGTCATATGAAGAGCTAAAGCCACAACAAACTTGATTTTTTCTACAAACTAAATAATAAATTAAATATCCACAAATTGGAGTTTAATAATGCAAAAAAGCTTGTAGCATTAAAGAAAAAATAATTATATTTGCATGTTAGGGTTGAACAAAGGAGACGATAGAATTTTTTTATTTTTTTATTTTTAACGTAGAATACGTTATACGGTAAGGTAGGGGTCTTGATCTTGAGCACAAAATTTTGAGAAAATGTTTGTCAACTTTCACCCACTTTTACTTATATATTAAAACATATTTTAGCAATTTTTATATGTTAATCAGTTTTGGTAATATGTTTTGTTTCGAATTATATTAAAAAAAATTATATGTCTATATATAAAAGTTTTATGTAGATAAGGAAATAAATATTTTAGGGCATGATATTTTAGACTTTTTTTGTACATGCCGCTGTTGTTGTTGGTTTGTAAATGCCGCTGTTGTTTTTGTTGTTGTTGTGAAATCAAATGATTTTGGCTTTGCTGTGCTTTGTTTATTTTTCGTGCAGCGCGCTGCAGCGTGTATGTGTGTGTGTACATTTCGTTTTGTTGGGTCGGTCGGTTGTTAGTTCGTTTGGAGGGGAACATAAAATGAAGAGAGGGGAGCGTGGACACTTGTGTGTGCTTGAAAGTTTAGTGATCTTTGCTGCGTTTGTTTACTTCTGCGAGCAGCGTGTAAATGTGTGTGTATGTAGATTAATACAAAGGATTGGCGATGTATACGCTCATGCTGCGTTTTTCCTAAACACATTTCTGTGAATACATTGGGAAGTAGTTGGAAAGCAGCTAATCTATTGTGCTGCCATATCATAAAATTTATTGATAGATTTAAATCATTTATCAAAAATTATATATATATTTTTTTTCGGGCAGGGATTGGAAAATGCATTTACGCATTCCCATGGGTCGTCATCCACGGGATATGTCGGACTCGCCCACAAGTGGGAATACCGACAAAAAACCAACCCCGAAACTCTTCGGGATGTGTTTCCACCTCGGGACTACGTTCCCATTACTTCGAGGTGGATCCCTGGTTGGCATTAGCCATTCTCTATTTCATACCCGCGTCCGGGTGCCCACTGCTGACTTACGACTGGTTCCATAGTGTCGCTTGCTGTATCCTGATGGTGAGATCTCTGATATTATTCCTGCTGGGCCGCTGCATCCAGATCTGGTTTCTTTGTTTTCAGGATGTGCTCACAGTATTTTGATACCGCTCGCCAGTGTGACTCGGTCTCCAGCATTCTATCTACAATACACTCTATTGTAAATGGTCCGACACAGCTCTCTAGATCCCTTCTGCTTTCATACCAGCGAGGGCAACTAAAAAATGTATGCTCGGCATTATCCTCTGTCTCTTCGTCCTCGTAGAGACAGTACGGTGTATTACATTTCCCCATTCTGTACAAATATTTCCTGTAATATCCGTGACCTGTCAGCATCTGGGTCAGGTAATAATTTACTTCGCCGTGCTTTCTGTCTATCCACTTAGATATTTGGGGAATAAGTCTCGCCGTCCATCTGCCTGTAGTATCGCTATTCCATCTTGTCTGCCATGTTTGAAGAGTCTCTTGTCTGATACTGGCTTCCTCTCTTTGGGCTGTTTCGATTCCATGTTTCATCCTCCATATCTTCTTACGCTCTATTGCAACAAGATCAGTGGGGGTAGTACCGGCTATCACTAGTGCGGCGGCAGCGGATACTGTACGATAAGCTGATGTTATACGTAGTGCTGCTCTTCTTTGTACTGCTATTAACGCGTTTGCTCTCTTTTTAATGGTGCCTATGTCTCCCCATATCTCACATCCATAGAGAAGGATGCTACTGCTCACATCCATTAGTAGCCTTCGCTTTTTAGGTAACGGGCCTCCTATGTTTGCCATGAGCCGCGCAAGTTGCGTGGTTATCTTGCCTGCTTTACTCACTGCATACTGGATTTGACTTGAGAATGTCAACCTGTTGTCAAGCCTTATTCCTAAGTAGTTCACAATCTTCTTGGTTCTTATGATTTCCTCGTGGCTACGAATGTCAATCTCCAGGGGTATGTGCTTCCTAGTGAGTAGCAAAAGTTCTGTCTTCTGGGTGGCCAGCTGTAGGCCACGTGAGCCCAGCCACGTTTTAACTCGTATCATCACGTGCCTAAGTTTGCGGGACACGTCTTCTATGTCTCTTCCTTTAATCACGGCCGCAATGTCATCTGCATATCCTACGAGGAACGAATCGTACGGCATTTCGGCTCTGAGTATTCCGTCATACGTGATGTTCCATAGATCTGGTCCAAGTATGGACCCTTGAGCAGCACCTGACGTCACTCGCATTCTCCTTTGGCCATCTGTGGTGTCATAAACAAGTTCTCTATTTCTCAAATAGTCACCTATAATCCGGAGTAGGTACTCGGGGATATGGAAATATTCCTTTAAAGACTTTAGAACATCTGGCCACCTTAGGCTGTTGAAGGCGTTCTTTACATCTAGCGTAGCAAGCATAACCAAAGGCCTGGTGGAGAGAGATTGCTTCCTCACCGCCTCGACTACATCTACTACGTCCTTTATGGCTCCAATAGTTGATCTGCCGGGTCTAAAACCGTGCTGTCTTTCTGAAAGTCCTCCTCTTATACAAATTGCTTCTTCTAACCTTGGCTTTATTAGCCGTTCCAGGAGTTTTCCTGCAGTGTCCAACATGCAGAGTGGTCTGTATGCTGATGGAGACGTGGGATCTCCTTTTCCTTTGCTTATGAGCACTAACCGTTGCTTCTTCCATGCCTCCGGAAATACTCCCTCCCTAAAACAGCAGTTATACAATGTATAATATACATGTTGAGTAGGAACTGAGGTCTTGTGAGCGCTATTTCCTTCATTACTTCCGCCGGTATTCCATCGGGGCCTGGAGCCTTGTTTTTTTTTAACCTACTGGCCGCAGCTATAAGTTCCTCTGTTGTGAACAGTGGAACATGCATATCTTCACCGCCGTTTGGTCCTTTCTCTGGAAGCTCATTCTCTGGGAATAGGTACATCACGATTCTTTCCATATCTTCCTTGTTCATCATTGATGTAGGACTCTTGGCGCCAAGTTTTCTCATGACAAGTTTGTATCCTGTGCCCCACGGATTTTCATTTATGTCCTCTCTTAATTTTTCCCACAGATTTTTCTTGCTTTCAAAAATGGACTCCTGTAATCTTTTCCTCGCTACCTTGTACTCTGCTCTTTCGGCTTCAGCTTCACCACGGGTTCTCGCTCGTGTATATCTTCGCCTGAATCGGAGACATTCTCGTCGTCTATTTGCAATCTCCTCGTTTCACCAAAAAACTGGTTTCCTATTGTCATTTCCGCGATGCATTCTAGGCATGGACCTGTCACACGCTTTTTCTATGACTGTCATCACTCTCTTCACAATCGCACGAGCACTAGAATCCTGGCTTCCACCGCTCAGTCTTACATCTAATTGCCTAAGCAGTGCAGGCCTATCAAGCCTTGCTGCGTTCCATCTACGACTTGATGGCCCCTGCTGAGTCCTTAATCCACTTAATAAGCCCTCAGTCGCGAAGGAATATGATATATACTGATGGTCGCTAGCTGTGTATGACTCAATCACCTTCCAGTCCCTTATCATCGGTGCGGTTCTATCTGACACTAGAGTGATGTCTGGGATGGTCCCCTCACATCCTGGTCGTCTAAACGTCGGTGTATTTCCAATGTTTGCCACGTTGAGCCCTGTTCTCGCTGCCATTTCCAGTATTCTACCACCTCTGTGGTCAGTCGTGGACATCCCCCATTCGTGCGCGCGAGCGTTAAAGTCTCCCGCTACTATGATATGTCCTTCTACTTGCTGTATCCTGTCCGCTATCTCATCCAGTTTTCCTTGAAACTCCCTCACATGATCGCTAGGGGTTAGGTAACAGCTGACAAGTGTTACGTTGTCAAGCTGAACCCATACAAAACAGTTTCCTTTTCCACTTCCTCTTACAGTCAAGTCACTTGTGTTTGGAATCCATATAGCCGCAGTGGCAGTGTCGTCCTCAAACCAGTGTCCGTTCTCTTTTCGTCTGTATTGCTCGCTTATAATAGCAATATCAGCCTTCTCTTCAACAATAATTTGTGGCAGCAAGCTATCTGCCACCTGTGATCTATGCATATTTAGATTTAGATTTCTCTTTATTTATGAACATTTTTCTTAAACCTAAAATATAAATTAACAAAGCTAATGGCTTGTAGCAAAAATTAATAAATATACATACTTATAGTAACAAACCAAAAAAGTTTGTCATAAGTTAAAAACAAACTAAGCAAATTAAAAAACATGTGTATAGTTGGTAAAGAATAGATAACAATGGCCACACTGTTGTAAGTTAGTGAGGTGTAATTTGGGCTTTCCATTACAAAAAAAGTTTTCACAAATTGTAATACGAATGAATCAAAAAAATTCACGTATTCTATTTACAGTGGAAAAGTTTGTATAAATAGCTGAAATATACATCAACTGACACCACAGAAGTGGACCAAACACAAGAACGCTGATGATGAAACTGTAGTGGCTTTCGAAAACAGCATGTTGATCCGTTCTGCTAGTGTTTGTCAGAATGATTTACACGTGTGTCTTTGGTGTAATTTGTTCTTTGATAACTATCACATGTAATTTGGCTTATAAAATACGATTGAACTAAGTAGCCTATTTAAATTTAAATAAAAGATTAAAAAAATTATATTTAATTCATATATTTTAATTGCAAAATGACTAACGTATTCTACGTGTGACCTATGCGCCCGTGTTATCTAACACAGGCTTGTCTTATTATTTTTTTTATTAATGTTTATTTATTGAAAGTCCATATTATCCTAACTAAAAAATAAGCAAATTGTGTGAAATATAACTTAATCTATACACAAAGTCCCATCATTACGAGCTCTCAAGTATGGTATATATCAATTATTTCAAACTTCATATAATATACGATTAATTCATATATATATATATATATATATATATATATATATATATATATATATATATATATGTATATATATATATATATATATATATATATATATATATATATATATATATATATATATATATATATATATATATATATACATGTAATATGGGCAAACATTTATTTATTTATTTACAGCTACATTATATTTACAGCTGACATTACAAAAATATTACATAAGTGACTAGCTTAAAAACAATTATAAGTAAAAACATTATATATATATATATATATATATATATATATATATATATATATATATATATATATACATATATAGATAAATTTTTTTTTTGTAAACAAAAAAATTAGAAAAAAACTTACTTCCGTATTAAGAATAATAAAAAGGTCAAGGATTAAAAACAAAATGTAATACTTAGGTGATCCACCAGTATTTTTGAGTATTTAAATTTGGTTTAATATTCTTATCTAACGCCTGGTACTCTGTTCAAAATTTCACGCGAAATATTGACATAATCCATACAAAAATAGTTCTCGTGAAATATTTATGAAAAAATGTTGCAAAACTTGTACTCTCTTCAACTCGTGAAAATTTTATGAAATGTTTCTGGCAACATTTTCTTGCCATCTGTGAAATAATGTGACTGGCATTTATTTCGCGCGGAATATTGACAGCTGACAACTTTTTCTATAGAAAAAGTAATATGGGCATCACTTGTTACGTGTCAAATTTTTCACGCGGAATAATCAATGTTGCTGAAAAATTTTCAAAACTTCGAACAGAGTACCAGCCTTAATATATAAATACTTGTATCAAAGCGACAATTGTCTGGTGTAAGCTCATTACTACTTATAAGTTTGTTATTATCTCGTCTATAAATGTGATAAATTATAGGAATGTCGTCATCGTTTTGGATATTGCCATTTTTATCAAGATAAAGGAAAGATTAGGGTGGAATGTATCCGTTTGGTAATATTTTTGATATAAACTTATCTGAAACGTAATAAGGAGCCATTATAAGATTATTTTCGTGAGTCTTTACGCTGTTTAGAATATGATTTCTTGTAACATGTATAATGAAGTTTGTCTATTCTATTGATTTTAGCTTTATGTTACAATATTTTATTTGATATATATATTGATTTGATGATCTGTATACTTCAGTACAGCATCTTAGGCATTTTCTTTCAAATACTCTTATTTTTTCCATATAAGACGGTGATAAACCATATTTGACACCCATGTGATATAATAAGTCTAACTAATGATTTGTACATGGTAATTTTAACTTTAGCTTGTAGGTTTTTAGAGTAAAATAACTTTTTATTAATGAAAAATTAATTTCTTGCTTTTATAAGTTCAGATATGTGATTATTGAAATACAAAAATTTATCTAAATGTATTCGTAACAATTTAACAGTATTTTTGATAGGAATATTTGTGTTGTTATTTGAATTTATACCGAAGGACTTCCAATTCTTTCTCAAGTCGATATTGCATTTATTGACTGGTGGTCGAAAAAGAATAGTATCGCATTTGTTGAAATTAATTTTCATAAGCCAATCTATTGAGTATTTCTCAATTGCTAAGAATTTTTCTTGCAAACCTATTTTTCTCGATTTTATTTTCAGTATGATATATAGTAATATCATCTGCAAAGGCTATAATATTTTCTATTTTGTTTAAAAGTTCATATATGTATAAGTTAAACAGTATGGGGGAATTCACA
>OY813003.1:20154090-20264090 GCA_963681545.1 Germaria angustata | reverse complement strand
TTTTTTGTTGCGTGAGTGTTACGAGAAATAGCAAAAATAAGAAAACACAAATTCATAATAAGTCAAATACAAACAAACAGTAACGAAACAAATACATAGATATTTGTATGAAAAATGAAACAATCAAGTTACTTGTTTGTATTCAATTTTATACAATAAATACACAAAATTTTTGCAATATTACATATCAAAGAGTATTGTTTTCTCAATATCATAAATTTTCGATCTAAAAAAATTTAATGGGCATAAAACTTTCTCAAGTTCTGCATTTCAATATGGAAGTACCATTTAGATAATGCATTTTTTATTTCGTAGGAATTTTTTAAATGTGAAAACATCCTGGCGCATTTTTTTTCGAACTCAGCAATTTTTATAATTCTTTCAATATTTTAAAGCCAATGATTTTTATCTAAATCTATAGCTTATTGTAATGAGGTATTAATATTAATAATATTAATATCACTTACTTTAAAATTCGCTAAAAACGACAAATCAATTTAAAACAACCCTTGCGCCGTAAATGCCGCTTCAACGCCATAATAGAAACGTCCAGTTAATGGGTCATCCTTCGAACGCTGAATAACGTTGTCTGCTCTATTGATTTGTAAATATGTTACGTTTTTTATTGGAATATGCTCTGTGGGTTATTCATGTAAATAAGTTCTTGCAAATACCCTAACAAGAAGAAACCGTGAGCGTTCATCGAAAATGTCCTGACAGAGGTGAAATCTTTGCCTTGCTGTATGCACTGAAACCACATTTGTGCGTGGTTCTCTACAGTTGGCTTCAACAAATTTCCCAACATGTTGCGGTATTGAGCAGCACCGATGGTAACTGCATTGCCGACTTCATCTTCAAAGAAATATGGACCAATAATCCTTTCAGATGATATTCCACTCCCAACTGTACACTTAAGAAGGTGTAATCGCCGCTGATGAATTGCTCTGGGGTTTTTCGTTGCTCTTAATGTGCAAATTTTGTTTGTTGACGAAGCCATCTAATTGAAAATGAGCCTTGTCGCTCGTTATCAGATTGCGTTTAAAGTTATGAGTTTCTTCGTTTACTGGTAATCGGTGGATTTTCGCTCTTGAAGGGATATTCGCGACAATGCGAGTTGCGTTAAACGTCTCCTTGTTGATGTTGTTGGACTTTCATGAACGTTCACCTCCCCGCGTCGAACATTTCTTTAAATTTCCCAAGCCTCTTTTAAAATAATAGTAAAATAAAATCAATGAAAAAATTAAAATAATGCAGTTATAGACCATTTAAAGACCTTCGTTTCTTTTGGGCCACACTGTACTATGCTCGTTAAGCCTTGTGGTTGTTGTTTTCGACGACTAAAGGATAAGCGATTATTGTGTTTTACCAAATTGATATTATGCGGTTCCCTGATTGAGAGTATATTGAAGTTCATTTATTTTGTATAATCATTTCACACAAACATAACATACAGACATGTTATTGAAAATAAGATATAACAGTTGAAAAAAGGGTACTTTCTAACCCTGGAATAAAGTTGAGCGCAAGACATGTAATATATTTACATATGTATATGTTGTATGCACTACTGATTATTTTCTTAAATGACAACACAAATGGTACGTTAGCAAATGCAGTACTATACTGCAACAGCAGATTAAAGTGTTTTTTAAATGCAACAGTGAAAGATATGGTGCCGCTTCATAAAGGATCAACATTTAATTTTATATAGCGGAGAAAGTGTGATTTGCTCTTGTTGTGCAGTAATGCATTTACGAACATATCCAATCACATTTGTCATATGGCGAAGATGAGAAGTTTATTTTATTATTATAAATTTTTTTCACGCTAACATTTATTTATTGTATCTTCAAAACTGAACTAACAATAAGTATTCAAATCTTAAGTAAAGATATAATTATTGGACCCAACCAGTGTCGGACATAAACTTAGTGATAGTAATTAATAATACATAAGAATCGTATTTAGCAGAAAAATATTTTTAAAAAGTTTCATCTGGAGTGTTGCGTATTAAAGCCGTAGTATCCCTCTTTTTTATGCGGATGTCACCAGGAAAGTTCAAGATGTTACGAGCAAGAGGATTAGGATGGGACTCGTATTCTGTTAAATATTTGCCGGCATATTTTGCAATTTCAGCGGTCACAAGTGGCGTATTTAAATCACGATGTAAAATTGAATTTTTGATGTAGCATGGAGCCGATGTTATTAACCTTAAAATTTTGTTTTGCCTTCGTTGGATTCTCTCTACATTGGAAGCTGAAGCAGTACCCCATAGCTGAATTCCGTAGCACCATATGGGTTTCAAGAGCGACTTGTATATTAAAAGTTTACAATCTAGACTGAGGGTTGAATTTCTACCAATCAGCCAATGTATCTGAGTTAATTTAAGCTTCATTTGTGTCAGCTTGGAGTCAATGTGGTGTTTCCATGTAAGCCGTCGGTCAAGGTGTATACCAAGGTATTTCACCTGTGAATGTTGAGGAACAACTTGATTGTTGATTCGAATGGGGGAACAAGTGTCTCTTCGTAGGGTAAATGTGACATGAACACACTTTTGTTCATTTACTTTTATTCTCCATAAGTTTAACCACAGCTGCAACAGATTAATATGTTCCTGAAGATATCGGGATGCCTCGTGAGGGTTTTCGTGCATACTAAGGCAGGCTCTATCATCGGCAAAAGTAGAAGTGAGGATATTACTGCTCAAAGGCATATCACAGGTATAAATCAAATATAAAACTGGCCCCAGCGGATGAGATAGTTTTGGGCACACTTATGAAGTCTCCTTCCACGACAGTGAACTTCCGGACGAGAATGTAACTTTCCAAAAGATTTACAATGTTTATTGGTAGATATGTCTTCAATTTTAAAATTAGGCCTTCATGCCACACTTTATCAAATGCCTGAGAGACATCAATAAAGAGGGAAGAACAATACTTCTTTTCTTCAAATGTTCTTCTTATGAAATGAGCCAATCTATGAGTTTGTTCAATGGTGCTATGCTGACTTCTAAAACCAAATTGGTGGTCCGGTATGCACCCATTATCAGCTACAATTGGGGACAATTTTGTCATGAGCAGTTTTTCGAAGAGTTTTGAAATTGTTGTCAGCAAACTATATGACTCAGCCTTGGTAAGATCTTTGCACGCCTTTGGAATCATTTTGACAATGGCAAGTTTCCAATTGTGCGGATAATACTCCAGTCGTAAAATGGCATTAGAAAAAAAACAACAGGATTCTAATAGCAATACGAGGCAACTTCATCAGCATCTCGTTACTAACTCCATCAATACCCGGAGCTTTCTTCGGGTTGGTTTCAGCAATTAGGTTTTGTACATCACGCATCTTAAACTTTATGGGTCGAGGGGGCAGAGCGACTACACTCGGAAAATCAACAGCACCAGTACATGTGTTTGGGGTAAATACGTGTTTTAAATGCTCAGCAAATATGTTACCTTTTTCAGTATTGGTTCTTGCCCAACCTCCGGTTGAAGTGCGCAAGGGTGGTTTAGACTCAACGGGGGTGTTTTAAGTTTTTTAGCAGCGCGCCACGAGGAGTAATTAGATGCTGATGTGACATCGAGACCTTCCAGATAGTTCTAAGAGAAGCAGATTTTTCAGATGCAAGCAACTCTTGGAGTTGTTTAGTGCATTCGATAAGTCTGATTTTATGTTGTGGTGATCTGTGCTGTTGCCATTCCCTTCTAGCTCTTCTTTTTTCACATACGAGACGTTCAATATCCGCAGAATAAATTCTATTAAACCCAGTCTGCGGATGGGAGGTAGTGGCATGTTTAGCAGCCAGTTTAATATTTTTAGTAAGATTGGCAATGTTAAATTTAATATCATCGGGAGTTCTTAGCTTGATGTTCTCCGTACAATGACTACTGAGCTATTTTTTGAATCCCAGCCAATTAACATGATTTATCATCTTAGCATATGGGTGATGTAAGTCACTTCTTAGTGGGCTACAAATTGTAACGATCGTGGGAGAGTGATCGGAGGAGAGATCATGAGAAGCTTCAACATGAATTAAATCCCTAGAAATATTTTTCATGACGCCAAATTCTATAACATCCGGAATTTTGTGTATGTCAGTAGGTCAGTAAGTGGGCTCCCCGCTCGAAATGACGTCCAAGCTCATTCTTGAAATTGTGTTGAACAACGCTCGACCTCTAGGTGTAATAAGACGCGATCCCCGGAACGTATGTTTTGCATTGTAGTCGCCAGCTGCTACGAAACAAGGTCCAAGAGTTTTGTAAAAATCCTCGTATTGATTCTCAGTGATTGAAAATCTGGGAGGGAAGTAAATTGATGATATCACGAGATTTGTACAAAAATTTTCGATGCAAATATTTGTTGCTTGTAGGTGGTCTTCACAGATGTTCTCAAGAATATAGTGCTTGAGTCTTGACTTTATTAGAATTGCTGATCCTCCGCATGCTCTTCCTCTCGGGTCCTTTGAGTCATATAAGGTGTAGCCATTCATTTTAAAAAGGCTTCTCGAAGTCAAATGAGTCTCAGATACCAACATTGAAAAAGTGCTCAAGTTCGTTTCTATGTTGGCGAATGCCGTTTGCGTTCCAGAAACATAATTTTAACGTGTTCATGGCTTGTTAACTAATGCTAGAAGCAGTGTGTTCTGCATTCGCAGCATTTCTTGCATCATGCTAGTCACATTTGTTGTAAAGTTGTTTATAGTTTGCACCAGATTATCAATAGTAGCTTCAAGGCTTATATTAGTTGGTGGTGACACTTTTTGCTTGGGAACAGAGTTGATCTTCACAGCGTCAGCATACGATACTTGTGTAATGATAGGTTGGGCCATTACAGGATAAGTGGCGGAGTACGTATTTCCTGTTTGCGCTGGGACTACTTTAGGCTTTTGACTCATAGCCTGTTTAACGAAGGAGTATACAGGACATCCCCTGTAGTTAGCAGTGTGAATACCTCCACAATTACTGCACTTTTTTCCTTCTGGTCTTTCGATTTATTGCAAATAGTAGTCTCGTGCAATTCACCGCAATATTTGCAATAAGTTTTTGTATGGCCATATTCTTGACAATTATGGCACTGTACGGGTCCTGAACGCTTGTGTGGTTCTTCAACTGTGATTTTCCGGTATAAGAGATACTTTAGGTTATAAATGGGATGGGTCTCATTTTTATTCAATATTACATCGTTTGTCTCCAGTTCAACACAAAAAAGAGGTTGGGGGATCTTGTCCCTGTTTATTATGTTAGATACATTTTTTACCTTAAATCTTTTCAGGGTGAGAGCATCTTTTATTTCATCAGGAACAATGTAAGAATATATGCCCTTCAATACGATCTTAAGCCGGAATGTGTAGAAACACGTTTAATTTTTTTTTTGCAAATTCATTCACCATTTTATGGAAATCTTTTTCTTCATATACATATTTGAACTTCCGTTTCGTCAATGTTACCACGTTTTATTGGAACAATGTGAAATGCCTTTTCACCAATGACCGAGATTAATTTTTTGATAAGGGTGTTTGAATTTTTTTGTCTCAGGTGGATTGGTAGTGGTTTTGAGTTTTTTTCGAGGATTCGTCGGGTTTGTCGCGGTCATCTTGCAATATTTTAAAACGGTTTTGACGGTTAACTGTGGCGGCGTCGTTATCCCTGGATATCTTGGGAACCGATGAGATTTTTGATGAATTTGGGCTTCGCCCACGCTTTATTACTGAAATATATCGGTCCATTCCGACAGGCACCTTTGGTTTCTAAATACTATTGTCTATTGTAATAACTTGGTTAAGGGATGAATACGAGCCCGGAACGGATAATGTCGCTGACTTAAATACAGAAGTACTAGGCAACGGTAATGTTAATGAATCACTACTTGGCATTGGAGTAAGCGAAGTTGATCGTTCGCGTAAAATTGGCTTTGCCGTTAGAAAAAGACTATCATCAGATTTTTTTTTTATTGTTTGCATTAAGAGCTTCAGAACTCACAATAAAATAGGCATTTCTGCCGTTAAGGTGAAGGTACATAACACGCGTTACACGCGTCAGCGCGTTGTAGACTTCTGTCAAAAAAGTTGAACTAGAGTATTTTCATATAACAAGATACATAAAAAAATCGGAAACGCGTCTAACGCGTGAAGTTCGTTAACTTTCAACTTTTCACGCGTCATGTTTAAAAATGGCGGCTACTCATCTCATATTATGAAGCAAATATTGTTACCAACTGATTGAGTATGAACTAATATGAAGCGTGTTGTGTAACTTCACGCGTGTAACGCGTAAAAAGTTTATAACGCGTGTGTACCTCCACCTTTAGAACTCACTTCACAATTTTTTGTTTTTGGGGTGCTCATGCAGAGTATTCCTCAGTCATTTTTTTTTGTTTTGTTTTTGTTGTTTCAGATTATGTGAAAATATTATTAAAGCAAATAAAGCAAATTTATCAAAAACAGTACCTATTACGAATATTTTTTTTTGTATTTTTGTTTGTTTAATATGAAAAAAAACCTCCGCTAATTCTTCTGTTCACTATGAAGGTTCAACGCAAACTCATTATTATAAATGATCATTTAATATTTAATGTTAATGTTTCTTGGCAACACTATATATAAATGAATATTAAATTCAATCCTAAATAAATTATTTGTGTTCTATTGTAAGCATTAGAGGGCAAAGAGGTTCTTCGGTGACAGTAGAGTGTAACAAACTTTATTAAGTCACTTCACTGGAACATTTCGTTACCTCAATGGAGTGCGCTCTAGTGAAATTAGGAAACCTGTCCCTGTGGTCGATGTACCAATGAATCACACTACACGCATTTCAGAGAGAGTTCGTTCTTTAACCGGACAATTCGTATATATAACAACTTCACTCTTCCATGAAACTTTTCAGAATGCATCTTATAAAAATGGCAGTGATATTTCAGAAGTATGTTTCAATATTTAAATTCAATGACAATTCAATGTCATTTAATAATTCAAAAAGAGAATAGCAATAATTAGTACAATAAAATGAAGAAGTAATAAAATTAGGAGTAATAGAGTTTACAGGCAAAATAAAAATGAACTATATTTCGGGATTGTTTACAGTCGGCCATCCTGCAACATAAATCGCCCACGATTTACTTCTGTGCTTTCTCCAACAAACGCTTACTTTTACGAAGTGTACATGGGACGTCGTCTGACGATGATAGCTCATCAATATCTTCGTTGTCATCACTCTCATCGTAGTCTGGAGCTAAAACACGTTTAATTTGGTCGACTGCTACCACACCCTCATAAAACCGCTGAGTTCGCTGTAGTCCGGGAATATCAGACACGCGGTAGCGATCATTCGGCAAAACCTCTGCAATTACGTATGGTCCCTTGTAATGTGGCAGTAGTTTTGACGACTCACCTGGGATTGTGACTCTTTTTATCATAACATAATCTCCAGCTCATCGAGACTTGTCGTACGCATTCTTTTGTTTTTGTTGTTGCTCAGTAATATTTTGCATTGCTCGATAACGTTCATCTTCAATGTTGAGAGTTTGCTGCTGTCGAACTGCATCTTCCAATACACCACCAGAAGCATTTTTGGGAGAGTAATTTAACAGCAATTTAAATGGGGTAGTTTTAATTGCGCGGTGAAGAGTGTTATTTAAACTATATTGTGCGATGCCTACAAATGTGTCCTAATCTTTATTGTCTGGATGTTTGCTCATAGTCGCTATCATTGGAGTTATGCTTCTATTTAGCCTCTCAATCTGCCCATTTGCTCTCGGGGTAGCTGTTGCATTTTTAATATGTATGATGTTACTGTTTTTACAAAAATTGACGAATGCAGCACCTGTGAAACTTGTACCAAGGTCAGTAATAAATCTCGTTTGAGTACCAAATAAAGCAATCATCTCTTCAATTACACGAACCGTTGTACTTGACTTTGTGTTGCGAACCGGTTTTAACACACAAAATTTTGTGAAACCATCAATAGCAGCAAGAATATATGAATTACCTTTTGCGCTCTTTACAAAAGGCCCTAAATGGCGTTCCAATCTTGTCTATTGGGTGTAACATACCTGGTTTTCTTCCTCCTGGTTGTTTGTGGTACAAGCATTCGGCACAAGCCCCAATGTAGTTCTTGACGTAATTCTTCAATCTGGGGAACCAGTAATATTCTTTGATCTTTTGTACGGTTTTGTCCAATCCAATGTGGGCTAAGTTATCATGATAGTTGTTGACAATTTTCCATCTTGCTTTTCGAGGAACATAAAATTTTTCTCCATCACCAACTTTTCTGAAAACAACACCATTTTTCAATACGTAGTTTGATTTTATATTTTTATCAAAATCATCTAAGTCAACTGTCTTCTTCAACGATTTAACCATATCACCAACAGCAGGGTCTGTTTTTTGTAGTAAATTTAACGATTCATCTTCACTTAATGTGTTGTAGAGAGAGAAAACATCAGCCACCGTCTCAGATTCCCGTGCATCACCAACTGGATTGCGACTAAGCGAGTCAACATGTTGCATCTTATTTCCCGAACGATGGATTATATCAAATTGAAACTCTTGAAGTCGCCCAATACGTGGTATCATATGTTTTTTAGAAAAAGTATTCCTTACAGCGCTACAATCTGTAACAACAACAAAGTTAATACCAATTAAATATACACGGAGTTTTTGCAAAGTCCACACAACAGCAAGCGCTTCTAGTTCAGTTGAATGGTATCGGCTTTCTTCTGGAGTAGTTTGTTTACTAATATAAGCAACTGGATGAAGTTTATTATCGGTCTGTTCTTGGAGCAAAATCCCACCGAGGTCGAGCTGACAGGCGTCAGTATGTACCTCCGTTCTTGCACCTGGCGAATACATAGCTAAGGTCGGACGAGATATGAGTTTCTCCTTAATCAACCTAAACGCTTCCTCCTCTTTTGACGTCCAGTTCCACTGTGCGTTTTTTCGGGTCAGTTTTGTTAAGGGCTGAGCCATTAATGCAAAATTTGGTACAAATTGCCGGAAATAACTTGCGAGTCCAATAAACTGTCTTACGTTATGCACACTCTTTGGAGTTGAAAACTCGTAAACACTCCTTATTTTCTCTTCTGATGGTCTCAAAGTTCCACACTGTATTTCAAAACCAAAGTACTCTATTTTGTCAAAAAGAAATTTGCATTTAGACAAATTTAATTTTAAGTTTGCTTTATTTAAAACTTCGAGAATTATTTTGAAATTTGTCAAACCTTCTTCTTCTGTATCAGCTGGTATAAGAATGTCATCGAAGTAGGCCAGAGCAATTGTAAAGCGTAAAGAGCCAAGTAATTTATTTATTAATTGTTGAAAAACGGCTGGGCCATTGCAAACACTAAATGGCATACGTAAAAACTCAAAGTGGCCTTCAGGTGTTACAAAGGCAGTAAGATGTCTGGACTCTTTACTTACAGGGACTTGGTAATATCCACTTTTCATATCCAAAGCTGTAAAATATTTTTTATTTTGAAGGCGATCGATATTATCGTGAATTAATGGCAATGGATATTGCATTTTCTTTGTTATTTTATTTAATGCTCTGTAGTCAATACAAATTCTTTTTTCACCGTTCTTCTTATTCACAAGTAAAATTGGACTGGAATAATTTCACTCAGAATCACAAATTATACCCGCACTCTTCATTGTTTCAATTTCATTTCTTGCATACTCTCTCTCAGAATAACTCAAACGGTAGGGACGAAAAGTAATGGGATCATCTTTCGTTAATTCTATTTTAAACTCCACATCATTTGTTGTTCCCAAATCGCTAAAATTATAAGAGAAACAGGAAATATTTTCTTCAATGATACTTTTGAGTTTTTCTCTTCCTTCATTACTTACATTTTCGCCAATTTGAATCTCACCAAAATTAAAGTTTTTTGCAGTTGTTGTTGAAGCGATATAAGCTGAACTCCTACTCTCATTGCTGACGTCATTACTTCCACTCAAATCATCTTCTATATTTTTTGCTCAAAACAGATCTTACCGTTAATTATCGTTTCATCTTTCTCAAATTTGATGTCTTCTTTTGTTACATTCATAACAGGGATGGAAAATTCACCGGTATTATTATTTATAATACAATTTGGTATTAGAACACCCGATTTATCTTGGTTATTTTCTATATAGAGATTAGTGACTCTAGAAAAGTGATTGTAGGCAGAAATAAATCCAACATAATTTGAGGGAATTACAGTAGCTTCCTTGGCCCATAACTTCACATCAGTTCTTGGTAAAATTGGAACTTCCATATTTTGCAAACAATCATCTGGCTCTTCGTTAATATTTTCCTCAAAGAAACGTAGTGCCTTACCTCGTCGTACCATGGTTATGTGTTCCTTTTCGGTGAAAGGCTGTCCAACTAGCAAGGGAATATTTAATTCTTCATCTTTTACCACGAAAATTTCAACATCGGCTACAGCCTGATCAACCTTAAAGTTTGCGGTCAATACACCAATTGGAACAACTGATCCATTACCAAAACCATGTATTCGCACAAGGGATTTCGGGCTGTTGTACATTATTTTTAATTCCTGTGCTGTTGATATTGGCATCATATTTACGGCACTCCCAGGGTCGATATATGCTTTGACTACTTGTCCGTTAATAAAAGCATCTTGGAAATACTTACTGTTGGTACTGGTATCGATGACGGAGGAGGCGGCTATGGTGATGGAGGTTGAAGTTGTGGTGGAGTTAAGGGAATTTGACGTTGATTTCGCTGGCCCGCTTTTGTTTTTCTCTGGGCAAGCATTCTGCATATGACCTTCTCGGTGACACTTCAGACATTTAATGGGTGCTTTACAAAATCTTTTGACATGTCCAACACCTTCGCAACGGTAACATTTAAGCGTAGACACTTCAGTCTTACAGAAACGCGCATAATGACCTTGCTTTCCGCATTTGCTGCAGATTTGCTGAGAAGTATCCGATTTACCTGGTTGTTGAAATCGCTGTGGCTGAGATTTACCTATGATAACATCTCCTTCTGCACATCCGGCGTCAATATAATCGTAAATGTTAGATATTACATCATTAAAAGTGTTGTGCTGCCTCTGTAAAAGAAATTTTCTTAGATCGATTGATTTAATACCTCTGATGATAAACTTTTTTGCGTCGTCAAACTCCAAGCCAAGTTGTTGTGTAAGTCGTAATTTATCAAAGAAATAATCGGTGATATCTTCATTAACGTGCTGGCATCTTTGGGACATTTTTTCCCAAAGTTCTGCTGTTGACTGACGACCAATAAACGTGTCTTTAAATTCCTCTTCGAATTCCTTCCAACTTTTGAATTCGGCAGCATTGTACCAATTTAGCGAAGCACCTTCTAGATTAGCACGAGCGCATTGTAGACGAAAAGAATCCGGCCAATTATTCATATTGCCGATTTCATTAATAGAGGCAAGCTTCTGAAGGTGACCTTTTGCCATTGAATTTTTTGATTGTGTTGTTAAGGTCTGGCATAACATGGTATGAAGTTCTCTCGGAACGGAGTGTGTTGATCAGCATTTGATTTTGTTGCAGAAGCAACAACAAAATAGAATTTTCACCAGTAGATACTCCTATGCCACCATCACCAATGATGGTATTATTTATCGGAGTATTCTCGTTACCACACGGTTTACTCATAGTGGAATTATGCGACGCATCCCCGTCCTCAAAATGATTCTCACCTCCTTTACTCATGTTGTGGACGTGGAAATAAGAAAAATTATATTTTTTTTAAATATGGATTCTTCTTATGTATCCCACTTCTGATTGTGGAAATCTCTGATTTATTTCCAAATAATTAAAAACTCGTTTTTAGAAATTGAAAAAAAAGATGTTTCTTTATTTAACAACTTCACTCTTCCATGAAACTTTTCAGAATGCATCTTATAAAAATGGCAGTAATATTTCAGAAGTATGTTTCAATATTTAAATTCAATGACAATTCAATGTCATTTAATAATTCAAAAAGAGAATAGCAATAATTAGTACAATAAAATGAAGAAGTAATAAAATTAGGAGTAATAGAGTTTACAGGCAAAATAAAAATGAACTATATTTCGGGATTGTTTACATAATATAGAGGACTTTCCTACCACTTTCAGCGTGCAGAGGCTCAAATCGAATGTCCACACACACTACCTTCTTTATCGCCTCTCCATAAGCTACTTTCCTAGTGGCAGCACTATGCATTGCTCAAATAGATGTCATCACATAAGTTTTTGTCTATTAAAAAATTAATAAATAAATAAAAGGGGCAGCAGTTTGCGAGGGTTTGCCAACATTTGAGGAAAACTTTTCCTTTTTAAGGCAACATTATTTTCAGAAAAGATCCCGCCATTACATTCGTTTTCTCATAATCCCCACGAAATCGGTTAAATAAACTTTTTTAATATTTTTATTATTAAAATTCCATCTAGCAGCCTTGGTTAGCAATGTCTAGCGATGTCATTATGCCTATCACTGACATTTGTTTATTTTTATTGATGGTATTACTAAACTATCGAACTATTTACGATATACGAGTATGTATGTATGTACATACGTATGTATCACTGGCGATGTGCTGATGTTAAAATTTGATTTTAAGTACGTTTCCTTTCCTTGGTTATTTATTGTTTTCTTCTATAAAATAAACTCTACAAATTTTAATTTAAGTAATATACCAAACCAATATCAAATCAAAATCAAATGCAATCGGAATTCCAATTCAGAGCCGTGCTTCTCTGTATTGACAAGTGGAGGATGGAGAATGGCAAATTATTATCATCTCATAATATTAGACTATAAAAACCTGAATGATTTTTGTCAGTTCATGTATATATACATATAAAGGAGGGAAATCTATTATGTAAATACAAAAAAAGAGTATAACTAAAAACTTATTTATATATTATATACAAAGAAAAAAGAATCAAACAAAAATTATATATACCAAATTCAAATAAAATTTAAATATTTATATTAGTTTTAAATAAAAAAAGAATTATGTTTAAATGTTAATAATAAAATATCATTACACGAATATATTTAGTAAATATCTGTTTAAGCCAAATCGAGAGTATGAAACTCGTGTCAAAAACAAAGGGATAATAAAAAAGAAAATCAAATTAAACAACAAAAAAAAAACTATATACATATGTATATTGATTATGATAATTAAAATTTCATATATTAGCGTACAACTTGCCACCAAAAGCCCATTTAAAAAATAGTATGAAAACAATAAACTTAAAAATTTTGAAATGAATAAATACTTGTTGTTGTGTCTTAGAATTTATTTTACACACTGACATTGAAAATACCATGGTGTATATCTAAAAGGTCTTCCAATATGGACTCGAAGCTACATCTGGCATATATTCAGTCTGTTTTGCCAAAACATCATGGACGGATATATAGCGTTCAACAACGCGTGCAAATGATAAAATTGTTTTATCAAATTGGATGTTCTGCTCGGGTAACGTCTCGCAAGCTTTGCTCATTTTACGGTGGTCATAATCGCAATGAAGTGGATAAATTTGAGCCCAGTGCTTCAGCAAACAATGAACCAACACACCTGTACGATGACAAAACGCAAAATCTAAAAAACTCACCACTGTCCGTGAGAGTAAGCAGGAGAATCCGAGGCAATCGATTTCACGTAGCTCCTAACAACTCGGAAAACTGCATCGTGAGTAAAGCCTACACTCGTACAAAGTTCAACTGCCCCAGGAGATGAAGGTAAATGACCATAGATAATGACGCGTGTTCGCTGAATGGGACCTGTAGTAGTTGGATACTATTTATACGAGTTGTAGGGCAATAAACGGTACAAAATTCTTTATATTTTTGTGTATAAAACGTTATAAAATTTTTATATGTTTATTGACCCTTTGTTGTATATATATAATGGACAACTGAACTTAGACTAACATGTATACATATGTTTATATATAAAGAGAGCGAGAAAAAAAAGAGATTATTTTGTCGTTGCACTTGAAGTCTGCTGCAGTTTTTTGGGGGCATTGATGGTGCTATCAGGGTTGGGCATACCGGTGATTTGTTCACTGAGGTGAACATCCTCCCCGCCATGGAAGCTTAGAGTTTGTGGTAGAGGGTTATCCAGAATAAGAGCCCATAATGAGCCAGCCAAGGAGCGAATCTTGTGCTAGTAAGGATCCGCCATCAACCCGTATTATGTTGGATTTTAGGACCTTGCTATAAAGATCACCGCCTACTTCTACTTCAGCCGGGGTGTTTTTGTTAAAATTGGGATCTGCCAATGCCAGATTCCCAAATTTTTCCTTTATAGCCTCATTAATGCGTATGGATTTTTGGGTATGGATTTTTTGGCAAATCCTTATCGAGCAGTAGGTACATGTCGAATTTAGTGGTTGATGACATATTGGGTGTAATAGTCATCTTTGTATAAGTTTTACCCTCCACCTGGAAGGTATCTAATTTATGTTTTATAACAAATGAATTGGCAATTCGTGACGATATCGAACTGGGATTCAATATCGCTCTGAGCGGAGTACTTCCTTCTTCCGTCATGGCATAAATTTGAGCGGTTGGCACGATTACCTCCTGCAAGGATGTTGGTAAGCCAACAGATATTAATGTAGACGTTTTAAACGTTGTTGGCGATCGATGTGATGCTGAGATGGGCAATTTTTTAACCGATGTTGACGCTGATGGATTAGCAGATAGATCCTTCAAAATTCGTTTAGGTCCGTGTAGAATGGAGTGGTGTTTAGCTCCACATTTTTTGCAACGGGCTTTGTTGGTACATTGTTCAATCAAGTGATTTCTGGCCAGCCAGTTGACACAATAGTGTAATTGAACAGCCGTTTTATATTTTTGCGCTAAATTCAAACTGTTGAACCTTTTGCAGCTTATGAGACGATGGTCTGCCTGACAAATTCCGCAACCAAAATGACGTTTTGGCTCAGATTTTTTGCTTGATTTGCGGAATTCCTTCTTGGAAGTATCTGTACGACGAGTTGACTGACTGTTTTGGCTTACATGCTTGCTGTTGGGTACCATGATCTGTGTAGATATCAAGAAATAGATGTTTAGATGAGAACATAATTAGAGTAAGTTTAATACATAAAAGATATGTCACTGCATAAATATTTTCTCTTTTTTTTGAGTAGGGATGAGTAGATAATGTCAAACAATCTGTTCTTGGCAATTATAAAGGCAGTGATCACACCGTTATGTATTAAGCTTGGGTGAGTATAAATGAGTTAGTTCTAAGTGTTACAGATAAATATATAAGTGGGCTAGGGTTTCGGACAATTGAGTTGATTTAAATAGTGGGTAGTACTACAACTTTTGTTATTGGACGTTTAAGAGTTCCAGTCGATGTGCGTATGTCAACAACTCTAGTTCGTCCATCTGAACCAGGATAAGTGTTAGTTACACGTCCAAGTAGCCATTCGTTAGGGTGCAAGTTGTCCTGTCTAATGACAACAAAGTCATAAATTTCAATTTGTCGGTTGGGGTGTTTCCACTTATATCTTTTATGCAGCTCTTTAAGATATTCCTCTTTCCATCGTCTGCAGAAGTTATGGTGCTGAATTTTTAGCTTCTGCCATCTATTTGCCAAAGTAATATTTTCAGTGCTACAATCGGGTTCTGCAGGGGTGAGTAGTGGTGAGCCTATTAAAAAATGACCTGGGGTTAAAGGATTGAGGTCTTCTGGGTTTTCACTTGACGGGCTTAAGGGTCTTGAGTTTAGGCATCCTTCAATTTTAGCGAGAAGGGTAGCTAACTCTTCAAAAGTGTATTTTAAAACGTTTAGTTTTTTAAGATGTGATTTGAAGCTTTTTACTCCCGCTTCCCACAAGCCACCCATATGTGGCGCTCCTGGTGGTATGAAATGCCACATCAAGTTTTGGAAACTGTTAGCAGATATTACAGAATCTTTTACCTGTTTTAGGAATTCCTGTCGCTCCTTTTTTAATAATTGTTTAGCTCCTACAAAATTTGTTCCGTTGTCAGAGTAAATGGCGACGGGACATCCCCGCCTAGAAAAAAACCGTGCGAATGCCGCCATGAAGGCTTGGGTTGACAAGTCAGATGTGGGTTCTAAATGTATAGCTTTTGTTGCAAAGCAGACAAAAACGCATACATAACCTTTTATTATTTTACAATTTCTGCCATTGTAAACTTCAATATCAAATGGCCCTGCGAAGTCAACTCAAACATTATAAAATGGTCTTGTAATTTGGGTGCGTTCTGGTGGCAAAGCTGCCATGATTTGTGTAGTTTGTCGATTTTGTACACGGTATACATTTGTTTATTACTGAGCGTATTAGATTCTTAAGTTTCGGAATCCAATAAACGGAACGAACTATACGTAGCATCAGTTGATTCCCTCCATGTAGGGTCACTACATGCACGTGAAGAGTCATCAATTTTGCAAACTGACTTGCATATGGCAATAAAATTGGGTGTCTTTCTGAATACGACAAACTATTGGAGTTGGCCAATCGACCGTTTACACGCATAATATTGGTAGAGTCTAAAAATGGGTTTAGGGTGAGTAAGTGACTCTTTTTTGGAATCGCATGTTTCTTTTTTAGACAATTATATTCTTCTCCAAAATATTTAGACTGGCAGAGAATAATAAGCCTATCGTGGGTTGATTTTATTTCACTCGCCTCAAGTTCAATGCTAGAGTGGGTTAACAATCTCTTAATTCTTTCCTCACTGGATTGAATGCTATTTCGATCAAGAATAATTCTATCATTTCGTGCTGATTGGGTTCGGATATATGAGGTGCGATCGAAAAACCGATAGACATAGGACATTACTCTTAGAGCCTTTGGCAATTTTGAAAATCGTAACAAAATGTCTGGTATAGTGTCATTTGTGTTTTCCAATGAAGGGTTGATATTAACCGTTGTAGTAAACAATTGACTAATCTTAGCTTCAGCTTGAGTTTCAAATGGTTTTTGCGTTTTTGGCCATTTTGATGGAGATTCTTTCAGCCATACGGGTCCATTCCACCACAATTTATCTTCTTTTAATTCTTCCGCATTACATCCACGGCTAGCAACATCAGCTGGGTTATCATGTGAAACTACATGGTTCCTGTTGCTTAAGCCTACGGTTTCCAAAATTGTAGAAACTCGGTTTGCTACAAAAGTGTTCCATGAGTTGGGAGGTTTGCTGAGCCAGGCTAAGACAATTGATGAGTCTGTCCAGAAATATGTTTGATATTGTTGTAGGTTGAGTTGGGTAATTAAATTGTGTGTTATATTTGCCAACAACACTGCACCACAAAGTTTCAGTTTGGGCAACGAGACTACTTTGATTGGTGCAACTCTTGTTTTAGCGAGAAGTAGGGTTACGGTATTAGGTCCGTCTATGGGTGTGACTCGAGCATATACAACTGCTGAATACGCTTTTTCAGATGCACCTGAAAAGCCATGAAACTCAATTTTTGCCGAAGGTGAAAAATTAATCCATCTTGGAATGCGAATTTGACCAATCTTTTCATAGAAACATAGAAACTTGTGCCATTTAATTAGGGTAAGTGGGGTTAGACTTTCATCCCAAGCTGTGTTGTCTTGCCATATTTGCTGCATAATAATCTTAGCAGAAATAACAATTGGCGCTAACCAACCAGCTGGGTCAAAGAGACGAGCTATGTGTGACAAAACAGCTCGCTTTGTATATGATGATTTCTTTTCAATTAGTGGAACACTAAAGAAAAACGTGTCTTCTTTCGCATTCCATCTAATGCCTAACGTTTTTGCATTATTTGAATCGGGTAGGGTGAGCAAGTCGACGTCAAGTAAGTGATCTTCGGGTAAATTATTTAATAATTCTCTGTTATTAGAAGTCCACTTTCGTAGAGGAAATCCAGCAGAGTCAAGAGCAGCGATAAGCTGAGTTTGAGCGTGTCTTGCTTCTTCAACTGTATGACCACCAGATAAAACATCGTCTACATACATGTTATTCTATAATATTTTTGAAGCAATTGGGTGGGAAATTTGAGTATCTTTAGCTAATTCATGTAGGGTTCTAATAGCCAAATATGGGGCACAGTTGACTCCAAATGTCACTGTTTGCAGTTCATAATCTTGAATGGGTTCATTTACACTATTACGAAATAGTATGCGTTGAAAGGGTGTTTGGGTAGGGTTTAACATAATTTGCCTGTACATTTTGGTAATGTCGGCATTAAAAACAATCTTATAAAAGCGCCATTTTAAGATGAGTACAACTAAATCTTGTTGTAGAGTAGGACCTGTGTGTAAAGCATCATTTAAGCTATTGCCGTTAGAGGTTTTGCTAGAAGCATTAAAAACAACTCTAACTTTTGTAGTAACACGATCTTGTTTAACAACAGCATGATGGGGTAAGTAATATTGAGTATTTGCAGGCGTGTTCGGGTTATAAGCTATGGGTTTCATATGACCTAGGTCAATATACTCTTGTAAAACTTTATCATATTCCATTTTTAGTTCCGGTTTCTTCATTAAACTCTTTTCATTTCGCAAAAACTGTGCCATCGCTATATGACGCGAATTTCCTAATTCGATTGGAGGGTGTCGAAATGGAAGATTAACTTGATATCGACCGCAGGGCAACTTACATTTAGTTGCTGCATAATTATCCTCGCAAAATATTTCTTCTTCAGAAGTGTTATGTTTTTTGGGTATATCTTCAATTTCCCAAAACTTGGTCAAAAATTTATCAAGCGTGACCGAACTGAAGTACGAAACTATGGGTTGGGTTATATGTGCGTTTTGAATTGGCCCGGTCAAAATCCAACCAAATTCAGTTTCCTGTGTTATCAATGTGTTAAGAAAATTTTTCTTAACACCGGATTTTAATATTTGTGGGTAAAAGTCACTGCCAATTAGAAAATCTATTGGCCTGCTTTCGTAAAATTGTGGATCAGCTAATTGAATATTATCCAAGTCTCTTATCGATATGGGGTTTAAATTTTGGGTGGGTAGATTCTTTGTAAGGGTTTTTATAACAATCGCTTGGATATTCAATTTGAAATTGCTTTGGGTGTTTGATCGTAATAAAACATCACAGAGTTTATTTGATCATGCTAATATAACTTCATTAAGTCCCGAAATTTCAGCAATAATAAGCAATAATAAGCTTATCTGAAATAAATGAGAAATCTGAAGCTGGATCAATGAGTGCTCTAGCTGGAAATTTTTCTCCTTGAACTTCAACGTTTAGAACTGCAGTTCCTAACAATTTTGTTCTGTCATCTAATGTGAGTTTGCCTGATTGGGTATATGTTGAGAAAGATTGCGCTGCATTACGTGAAGTGGACGGTTGATTTTCATCAACTTGTGTGTTTAAGTTTAAATTGGGTTTGTGTAATAGGGTATTATGCCTACCACCGCAATGCCTGCAAATAAACGTACTGCGGCAATCTTTGATAATGTGCGAGATGGCTAGGCAGTTATAACATATTCCATTCTTTCTAACGAACTCAATCCTCTCATTTACCCCCAAAGAGGTAAATGTCGAGCATTCTCTGAGTGTGTGACTATTTTTGCATAGTTTGCAAATTGATCCATCGGGTTTATTCTGTGTATTTTGAGTACTTGTGCGTGCTGCGGCATTAGGGTAAGTAAGGGTTAAGTTTGATAACTTCTGTTCAAAAAAATTCTTATTCTCCTGGGAATGCTTGGGTTTTGGATTGGGGTTGATATTGTGAAATGTACTCTGATCTAGAACATCATTAACAGATGTGAGTTCTTTATAAGTATTTGTTAGAAACAAATCAAGATCAGTCCAACATGGCATTTCCGCACAGTCAGCCAGTGTTCTTTCAAACTCTCGTTGGACTTCTCGTGGTAACTTTTTTGAACAGAGATATATGAAAATAGGATCCCAATTATCAGTATCCACATCTAATACATTTAAATTCGAAATACAGCAATTTATCTTTCTCTGCAGTTTTCTTATTGAGGCACTGCACATGGTGTTTACTGTGGGTAAATTGAATAGGGTTTTTAACTGTGCGTTGATTTGCATTCTTGTGTTCTCATATTGAGAACTTAATTGATTCCATGCAATAAGAAAACCGTCATTTGTTAAGGGTGCGTTGTCTACTATTTCTTTGGCTTCACCGCTAGTTTTTTGTTTTAAGTGAAATAATTTTTCTACTCCACTTAATCGGGTATTACTGCCGTACATGGCCCCAAAGATTTCTCTGAATGACGCCCAATTTTTAAAATCGCCGCTAAATACTGGCATATCACATGGGGGCACATTAAACGATACGGTGTCATTGGGTTGTGGAACAGGAGGTGTGGGTAAAGAAGGTCGGGTTTCATTGCCTCGGGTTATAGCCTCAATGGACTCTTCAATTGCTATCATGCTTTTTCTATAAAATCTTTTAGCAGATCTAACCTGTTGCGTAATTTCTGTTATATTTATAGTCTTAGCTTCAACTGGGTCATGTAATTCAGAGGATTCCCTTATTTGCTTAAACTTCCCGTTAATATCTGACCATAAAGTCTCTAATTCATGTTTTTTGAATTTAAGTGCTGGTACAGATTTTGAATATTCTTTTGAATTACTATAATCTTCATCCAATGCTTTTAAATCGCCTTGGATGTAATTTTCTAATTCAGCGGCCAAAGATTTTAAGGTAGACATATTGGGTTTTTGATAAAATAAATTGGGGTGTAAAATGGGTTTAATAGAAATAAGATTTTTTACCTTTTAAAAGGGGGTGGGTAGGTTTTGAAAATAATTTTATTTAATTCTTTATTTCATTACTTACAAGACCTTGTTTGCTGGGTATAGGGTACAAACCGTCACCAGAGTTTAAAAATTCTCCTGGTTCTTTTTTGTTTTCCTTGTTTTTGTTGAGTTAATGCTTTGTTATTGCCGTCACTGTAACTGCTGCGACTTCATATGTGTGTTATGTATTAAATGTAATTATGTATTTACTTATGTATGTAACGGGTAATTTTTGGTTTTGTTAATTTGTTTTATTTAGGTAAAATATTTTAAATTTTTTGTGTTCAGTTTTTGTTTTATGTGTGTATAAATATTTGTTGTAAAATTTTATGAAATAAATTTGTATTGATCTGTTTCATATATATGTACATATGTTTATTTTAATATTATGTCTTTTCTTTTGCACAATGTTCACAAACGTTTTGTTACCACTGTCACTTTTTTTGTTTAATATGTTTGTAAAATTTGGTTTTTTTTGTTGTTTTTGGTTGTAAATTTTTATAATAGTTCACTATGTTGCTTTTAATATTTTATAACACAAATTTTGTTTTATGAAAATAAGGGTTGTTTTTATAGTTTATTTATGATATTTTTGTCTCTTGTTTTGAGTTTAATTATTTATTCTTTTTAGTTTTTATTATTTCTGTAAGAAATTGCTTGTGGACTGTACGTATGTATTTTCACTGTTTCACTTTTTTTTATCGAAGGACCATATTTATACGAGTTGTAGGGCAATAAACGGTACAAAATTCTTTATATTTTTGTGTATAAAACGTTATAAAATTTTTATATGTTTATTGACCCTTTGTTGTATATATATAATGGACAACTGAACTTAGACTAAGATGTATACATATGTTTATATATAAAGAGAGCGAGAAAAAAAAGAGATTATTTTGTCGTTGCACTTGAAGTCTGCTGCAGTTTTTTGGGGAATTGATGGTGCTATCAGGGTTGGGCATACCGGTGATTTGTTCACTGAGGTGAACAGATACTGACTCTAATTTTCATAAAAAAATCATCTTCAGCGATGATGCCCATTTCTATATGAATATCTACGTCAAAATGTTCGGATACTACGACGATACTAATCCACCACATGAGATCCAAGAGCATACAATGCATGCCGAAAAAGTGACTGTTTGGTGTGGATTTTAGGCTGGCTACGTCATCAGTCCATATTACTTTGAGAACGACGTTGACCAAGCCATCACCGTCCACAGCGAGCGCTGTTATTGATTGATGATTACCAACCACAAACTTCTCTTTGCCTGAATTGGATGATATGGACAATAACGACGCGTCGCGATTTTTTAACGTATTTTTTTTTCTCGAAAATTAACAAAAATGCATGAGCTAATTTAGTTAAAATTTTATTTCATTCGAATTAAAAAAAATAATTAAAAACACATAATATTAATAAGTGTTGATTGATTCCAGCAGTTACATCTTCAGCAGGTAATATGTTGAGATCTTCGGGTTATAGCATTTGTATGGTTTCACTCGGGAGCGGTTGGCTTCTACTGGCTGCATAGGTGAGCTCCTCAACAGGTACCTGTTCGCGTAGTTCTTTTGTATTTCGTCGTTTACTGCGATCACTTAATTCTTGAAAATGCTTCCTTGGCTGTCGCGTAGACTTCGTGACCCAGTTATGTACTGGTATTGATTTATTAAGCCAATCGTCATTATTTCTCAAATATCTTCACTATAGCTAGACGATATCCATTTTTATTCAGATCACCATTAAAATGTTTTAAATCTTGCCTTAAGATATGGTATTCGTTTTGAGGTCATTTCATTATTTCATGGAGCTTATGTTCCATAAAAGACAACTTATCATTAATAGATCTAGATGGACTTTCTTTAAAAATTACATACAGTGTTTTCCGAAGTACTTCAACAACATTTGATGTCACATCTGCACCTATAGAAGAAAATATATACATATGTGCCTGAGTATAATATAACCAACATTATTGCCAAAAAAAGAAAAATACCCGTGAAATACAGAGCAGTTTCTTTTTTGGGGTGGAAACATGGGGAAAATGTTATGACTATTATGATACTGTGAATATCTCTAGTTTATTATACAAAAAGAGTTGTAGCCCGACCTAGCGTGGAACATTTTCAAAAACACTCTTTTACTAAAATGAAGCACAAAAAGATACGAAATTTTCTTGCATGTTGTTTCAAATTCACCAGAGTACTAAATAGTCATAAAATTTTTAATTAATATATAGATATATATAGAATTAAGTACATACCTTGTTTATCAGATTCCATCATAAAGTTTTTTTTTAATATTCACTTTGCAAAATACGGGACATCAAACACAAGTCAAAACATTAACCGATCAAGAATGAATGCGTGCGTACTGAACGATGCTCAGATTGCAATTAACCGTGCGCAGCGCAACGGTGGGGAGGGGCTACCTTTTTATAATTTTCTGAAAGCACGTTTACTCAGGTACTCAACAAAAATAATTTCAATAATTTCTTGTACGTTTTATATTTTTCCTTTTTGTCCGGTTTTAGAGCCAAAATGCTCCTCTGTGCGACGTGTGATTTCAACAGGACTTCGGCACTACGTGCCACACAGCTCATGCCACATTCGACATGCTGCATGAGCGATTTGAGGGCATGGTCATCTCAAGTGGAGGTGGTGTAAACTGGTTACGGAGATCGTGCGATTCGAACTCGTTAGACTTTATCTAGTGGTATTTTCTTAGATCGCAGGTCTATGCAAATTACCCACAGCGGTACTCAACTCATGCCATCGTACAAATGCAGCCTGATTATGGCAATTATAGAAATTTAGACATTTCGGCAAGCTGCTATCCAGCGAAGTCACGCAAACATTTACAGTATGTTATGTAATGACATTGACAGGCCACTACTATTTATTTATTGTATCTTCAAATTGAACTAACAATAAGTATTCAAATCTTAAGTATAGATATAATTATTGGACCCAACCAGTGTCGGACATAAACTTAGTGATAGTAATTAATAATACATAAGAATCGTATTTAGCAGAAAAATATTTTAAAAAAGTTTCATCTGGAGTGTTGCGTATTAAAGCCGTAGTATCCCTCTTTTTTAAGCGGATGTCACCAGGAAAGTTCAAGATGTTACGAGCAAGAGGATTAGGATGGGACTCGTATTCTGTTAAATATTTGCCGGCACATTTTGCAATTTCAGCGGTCACAAGTGGCATATTTAAATCACGATGTAAAATTGAATTTTTGATGTAGCATGGAGCCGATGTTATTAACCTTAAAATTTTGTTTTGCCTTCGTTGGATTCTCTCTACATTGGAAGCTGAAGCAGTACCCCATAGCTGAATTCCGTAACACCATATGGGTTTCAAAAGCGACTTGTATATTAAAAGTTTACAATCTAGACTGAGGGTTGAATTTCTACCAATCAGCCAATGTATCTGAGTTAATTTAAGTTTTATTTGTATCAGCTTAGAGTCAATGTGGTGTTTCCATGTAAGCCGTCGGTCAAGGTGTATACCAAGGTATTTCACCTGTGAATGTTGAGGAACAACTTGATTGTTGATTCGAATGGGGGAACAAGTGTCTCTTCGTAGGGTAAATGTGACATGAACACACTTTTGTTCATTTACTTTTATTCTCCATAAGTTTAACAGTTTTGTCTTTGAGTTTATTAAAACACAGTTTAATTATATTAAATAAATGGTATTTTATTTCAAAGTATTTATTAGTTTTAATTTTTATAAACTTGGGTTTATAATATTGGGTTGTTCATTAGTTTTCTAAATAATGTTTTTATATTTTTTTGACAATCCCACTTGAAGGCTAAATTAATATTGATTTCTTTATTCCATTTCATCTCTTTTATATATTGAGCAAATAAAGGCAACAAGAACAAAATCGAACATGATCAAGCATACAATAAAAAATGGGAGCACATGAATATTAATTACTTTGCCTATTTACACATTAATTGTAAATAAGTAAGCATTAAAAATGTATGCAAATATGCACCAAAACTGGGAGCTCATGATTATTTCTTCACCTACTTACACATTAATTATAAATTGGCAAGCAATAAAAGTATATGCAAATATAAGAAGAAACGACAAAGCAACAATTACATTTTACTTGTGTTGCTAAGACAAGATGCAATAAAACTGGGATCTCATGATTATTTCTTCACTTAGCTACACATTAACTACAAAATAAGTAAACAATAAATGTTAATAAACAATTTTTATTAATAAGCCCCGTTACTGTTGCTAAGTAAATATAATGCATGATAAATCACGTCGATTTAAGGAAAGTAAATTAATGTTATTATTAAGGGTATTCAATATATACATAGATATAACTCCCCCATTCCTAGATTGACACTCCGTGGAAATGTCTTTTCGTTCTTATACATACTTATACTTTCGTATTTTCATAATATTACTGCAATAAAAAGTTATAAAAGTCGTATGTACATCTTTTAATATAGCTTTCGATTTAACTTAGTCATACGAAAATGTGGATATGTATATATTTACAAATGTTTTGTATTTAAGTATGAATATAAATATGTACGTACTCAAATTTGAGTACCTCTTTTTTTATCACTGAACAACTAATAATATATATATGTTGCCCATTATTTTAATTTTTAAATGCATTATTAATACTATTTAACAATTTTTCATTTTGATTTCATATCCTGTTTACAAATTCTAATAACTCAGTAATTATATAGTCCATTGAGTAAAGTTTTCCTTTCATTTCAGAAAATTAATATTAATTTTTCATCTGTTCCATTGAAAATTAGATGATAAATTTTCCTGCTGTATAAAAAATAAATCAGTATATAATTCAGTGACTTTTTTCTAAAAGTTTTTTTTTTTGTATTAGTTCAATTGAAAATTCAAAAACCATTTTTTTCGCTATGATTGTTTATGCAATGACTTACATATACAATTTTCATTACTTAATTTTTATATACTATTTTCATATTACGTTCTTACACAAATCTAGCATTTTTCTCGCGAGAGAAAAAGTTTGTCTTAGGAGCTATACAATTTGTTATTCTTACATACATTTAAAAAAACTTTAGATATTTTCACAACGGGTATAATATTTTTAAGCATATGTTTATATAATAACATTTCTTTTAGTTTTTTTCCCTTGTTTTATTTTATATTATATGTTATTTCATTTGATTGAATTTAATTCAATTTTATTTAGTTTAATTTTTGAAAGGGATAACTAGTTTATTTCTTTTTCCGCTTAATGTGCGATTTAAAATATTTTTGTCCCGTTCAGGTTATAACGTGATCGTTGTCAAATTGATCGACCTGAATTTTCCTAAACCTAGCGTGGTTTTTTCCACCTCTATTTCTTTTTATGTAAACATTGCCTACTTGCAGCTTGCAGTCTTCACGAGAACAATTCAATTTTGATAATGAAGCTTCTTACTATCTTCTCCTTAATTCGTGGGTAATCTTCTGCCCTTACCACGCCGTTCAGAAAATCTATAGGTTTACATCATATAGTAGAATGAACTGTATTATTATAGAACATGATTACTTTATAAATCTTTTCTTCAACAGTGTCAGTTTCCTTATCCGGATCGTGCCTAAGTAAACGAATATGCTCGTTTATAGTGTTATGAAGGCGCTCTACATCCGCGTTTGACGTGTGATTGTTGTTTGAGGTAAAATGAATTTGTATATTTCTCTGCCGTAAAAACTCAATCAGTGGTAATGCTTTAAAGCCCAGCTCATTGTCAGTCACGATTTTTTCTATGCTACCTGCAATACTCAAATATTGGACGAGAGCTTTTTTAAACTCAACCCAAGATCTATTCTGAATCCTTATTGCCTGAGCGTACTTTGAAAATTTATCAATGACCGTCAGAAATAAAGTTTTCTCTAGGCTGTAAAAAACATCTGTGGCAACTTTATCTACTTAGTGCCTAAAAATACATCATTGTAATGTTTGTCTCATTGTCATATGTTTTTGACATCTTTTCAAAAAAAACGTTTTTTGATTCTTTTAGTCTGAAACGAACTTACTAGAAACAAGACAATAAAATAAAGACTTTTAAGAAAATAAGATTTGTTTAAATTATAGTGGACCCCTATACATCTATATGCACTACTTGTCTGAGTCTATCTGGTGTCTCGGTCATCTTAAACTTTTGTTTAATTGGCTTACGGTCATATTTTTCCACATTACATATATGACAATTATTAACAAACTGTTGAATTCTGAGCTTTAATTTGGGTGATATATTTTCAACTTTAGTTGCTCGAAGTTTTCAATAATACGTCGATGGTTATTTTTATGGTGCTCACTTTTAATACGCTCATAAAGCTCATTCTCGTCCACGACATCTTCAAGAACCTTTTCACACTTAACTATCCTAAGATGGTTGTTTTCTGAAAAATATTTATTAAATGTTTCTTCGAAAATATTTGAAATAGAACTGTCGGTTATTAAAATAGCATTAACCCTTGAAGGGTGAAAGTGGGTTTTAATTATGTCAATCATATCCTTCTCATTAAAAAGTTTGGCCGTTATTATTTTTCTTGAATTTTTAAAAATTTTCTTGTTCATAATTTTCAAACAATTTCGCTCCGATTTCTCAATTATTACCTGATTTCTATATAAATTAAGAGGTGAATTGCTAACTACTATTTTGTTACACTGTTGCTGTCGAATCAAATTTATTTGGGGCTCTAAACGAGACAATGCATCTGCGTTTCCATTCTTTACCCCCCGTTTATAAAAAATTTCGTAGTCATACTCTTCCATTTTCAACCGCCATCTTATTAATTTCGAATTGGGCTCTTTGATCGAAAACAGCCATTGCAATGGTTGATGGTCTGTTTTAATGATAAATTTTCTTCCAAAAAGGTACGGGCGGAAATATGTGACTGCCCACACTACAGCAAGTAGTACTTTCTCTACCGTGCTATAATTCATCTCATGCTGTTTTAGCGTTCGGCTTGCATAACAAACGAGGTGGTTGTCCTGAGAAAGAACAGCACCTAAAGCGACATTACTAGCATCTGTATTTAGTACAAATGGTTTACTAAAATCAGGGTATACCAAAATTGGATCATTAACAAGAAGTTTCTTTAATGTCCGAAAACTTTCCACATACTCCGGGTCATTCAAATTAACTTTCGCGTCCTTCCTTAAGTATTTTGTCATCGGCCTCGCTATTCTTGAATAATCTTGTACGAACTTACGATAATACCCACTAAGACCTAAAAACTGTTTTATCTGTTTCTGGGTCCTTGGAAGTGGATAGTTGACTACGCATTCAACATTTCTAGGGTTCGGCTTTATGCCAGTTCGTGTCACAACATGACCCAAAAACTCAGTCTCTCTTTTGAAAAACTGCATTTATCCACTTGGATCTTTAAATTGGCCTCCCCAAGTCTGCCCAATACTTGCTTTAGTGCGTTCACGTGTTCCTGAAGTGACGTAGAATAAACGATTATGTCATCCAAATACACTAGACAAACCCTATTCACAAGCTCACCAAGGATGCTGTTCATTAGCCTTTGGAATGTTGCAGGTGCGGTTTTAAGTCCAAAGGGCATTCTAAGGAATTCATAATGACCTCCCTCAACTGAAAAAGCTGTCTTGTGGACATCCCTTTTATCAATTTCCACTTGATGAAAGCCGATAGCAAGGTCTAAGGTTGTAAAATACATACATCTACCGAGCTTGTCAAGAATTTCTTCAATATTAGGAATTGGAAAACGGTCATCAAGAGTTTTCTCGTTGAGTTTTCTATAATCCACGACTAAACGCCACTTTTTCAAACCGCTGGCATCGTCCTTCTTCGGTACTATCCATATAGCAGCAGAATATGGTGAGTTTGATGGGCGTATTATTCCAGCATTTAACATTTCCCGAATTTGTCGTTTTACTTCATCCTTATGCACATAAGGGTACCTATATGTTTTAGAAAATACTGGTATTTCATCCTTTGTATGTATCCGGTGTTTTATGGCATTCGTAAATGACAAATTAGAATCCATTTCATGAAACAACTTGCTAAAATTATTTAAAATAGCTTTCAGATTAACTTTCTCCTCGTCATTCAAATGGTCTATTCTAATCCTGTCAAATAAAGGGGCCTCTCTATTATCCTCCTGTGACAATCTGTAATTTGCTAAATAGTAATTTTCTGGAGTAACTGGCCATGAAGTTTCTCCTGTTAGATGTATAACATCCGGACATTTTGCCTGTGACTCTACCTCGACTTTAAAATTCTGCGCATTATAAACACCTTCCCTTATAATGATTTCGCCAAAATCATTGTGTATCACAGAAACTTTGTTTAAGTAGTTCACTAATGTTTAAAGAACAAAAACCGATTTTTGTTTAAGTTCGAATTACTTAAACAACTTTATTATTCTGTTTCTTATTATCAACTAAACTTATTATTTACAAAATATTTATTATTGGACCACAAAATGCAAAACAAAATCTAACGGCATTAACTTTAAGCAAAAGGAATGTCAACAACAATGCAGTGGCTGAATGGAAGGTTGGAGTAAACAACTATTGCTGCGCTGCAATCGTTACTGACATTATTCCTTTTATTTACTTTTGCTGAAGATCAAAAAATAAATATACCAACAACAATGCACAAACATATTGATCCAAAGAAACTAATAAGAATATGCATGTAATTTGTTGTTGCTTCGGCAAAACTGTAACAAGTCTATATTAGGGTGGCCCGTAACAAATTAAAATTAAATAAAACAAACAAATTAAAATTAAATAAATTTAAATATATACAAATAAAATAAAATTGATGGCGATCTTATCCGACACATTGCAAAGTTCCGCAATGTATATTAGTCCACGTTCAACGGGATTAATAAGTTTTACATGATGCAAATTGGGAAAAAGCAAAGGCACACATTTACCATTTATCCTAAGTTGTTTCATACTGTAATCAATAGTTGCATCATAAGTACGTAAAATATCATTCCCAATAATCCCATCGTAGTCGTCATGAAATTTGCATTCTATTAAAAACATCCTGTCATTCGTGTTCCCAAGCTCAGAGAACAAGGGGACCTGGTACATAATGTCTGTCAATATTTCACTCTGTAATGTTCTTAAGAAATGTTTTTACGATAAACCATCCATTTAGGATCGCATATGCCGGGATTCACGATTGAGTGAGTTGCTCCCGTGTCTACTATAAATTTAAGCCTACCTTTAAGGACTATATAAGGTAACTCTCCGGAGAGGCCGGAAAGTGAAAATTTTGGCAAGTAAACATACCGTTTGACCCAATTTGATGCCCCTAAATTTTTCATCTGATCCGTATTCAGGGTTGTTAACAGAGTGTTCGCAGTAAGATCTTGCGCTCTAATGGGATCGTCCATCTTCCTGATGGGATTCACATAGTGTTGCTTTGCACAACCAGAATTTGATGGGCTAGCAAGATGTTCGAAGTTTTGGACCATGTTTATGTCCATTGGCTCGGAATATTGTTGTCCATTATAAGAATTGCGAGTCTGGCCTGAAAAGTTATGCCCATTATTTCGACTATTATTATGAAAACTACTATTACCCTGTTAATACGCCATATTGTTATTGGGTCTATTAAAATTATGAGAATTCTGAATCTGACCTGAAAAGCTATTCCCATTATTCCGATTATTGTTATAAGAATTTATATTCCTTTGCCGATACGCCATATTGTCAATAGGCGGGTTAAAATTGCTTCTATTTCCGTTGTCGTAACTGTTTCCGTATCGCTGTCCATTCCTATTCAGTCCAACACGTTGGTTACCACGACTGTTACTATTACCTGCATTAGACCTATTTTTGCCCCTGTAATCGATAAAATTATCCCTATTGACCCTACTATCGCCAGCGTATCCTGATGTAAAAAGGATATTAATGGCTTCTTCAAGTGTGCCCGGATTCCTACACACTATTATGGTTCTCATAGGCTCCGGTATTTTCTCTCTGAAAATATTTAGAGCAGTTCTTATATTATTGTTCGCGATTTGTTCGCTTTCCAAACTCACTCCTAAAGCAGAAACAGTCTTGTTATTTAGGCTTCGCAGCTTGTCCTTTATTTCATTATAAAAATCAACAACGCTCGTTTTAAAAACTGTAGATCGAAGGCTATCATACAATTCTTCCACACTCTGATACTCGCCGAAATAATTTATTAAAACTTCCTTGGTTTCGTCCCAAGTTTAAGCATGAAAATTAATTTCAACGGCCTCCTTGGCCTCGCCTTTAAACTTGTTCTTAATAAAATCAAGAAATAGTAATTGTGAGGGTTGATCATATGGAGCAAACAATGGATTAATTCTGTCAACCAAAGAAATAAACGTATAAAGATCACTTTATCGCCCGAAAATTCCGGTAGTCTTTCTATAAACCTAAGAGGATCTATACAATTAGCAACCTGATCCATGTCACACGAGGATGAAAAAAAAGTAACTAAAACAACGCGAATTGACAACAATCACTTCAATTATTATTATTTTCCTTTTTTATTCTTAAGCTTTTAAAGCAATAAATTAGTTCATTCGTTTAATTATTTAGACTATAAGTTAATTTAATTAGTTGCGAGGAATTGAATTATCTCAATATAATTATAATAAATCCTTCAAGAATGTGGTTATTTACTTCTAAAATATTTTACAATACGTAACTTACTTACCGGCTAATAAAATATACGTAAGCTGCTTCTTAGCACGTCCTTTCCAAATGGTGTAGAATTTCTGTAGCTTCGCCGAATTAGAGTTGTCTTAAAATTCACCTTTCAATTGTTGTAGAAAATATTGTTGTTGTCGGAGAAAATATTCCCCTCTTTTTAATGTGTAATGTTTCTTTTTCTTAGAAAGATCGATCAAGAAAAATCTACTATTAAGATTTCTATTGTTCTATTTTTGTCTCAAGAAAAAAATTTTTCTTTTTTTATACAGTTTTGGCATGGAATATTTTCCACCCTTTTTTTAATTTTAAAAAATTATATGCAGTTTCTTTTCATTTTATTTGTTACGTTAAGACTTTTAATTCAGCGTAGACTTTTTTTAAACAATTACTTTTTAAGCTTAACAAGTTTTAATTAATATTCATTTCAAATGTTTTTTTTATAACTTTAAACGTTGTCGTTTAAAGAAAAATCATTTACAGGAATACCCACTCAAACGTTAATACGTTTAGTATCCTTTTATATAAATGTTCACTTATATATGTACATATGTAGTTATTTTAAGAAAACCACGAGGATACTTGGGTATCCTGCCGACTGCGCCAGTTTTGTCTTTGAGTTTATTAAAACACAGTTCAATTATATTAAATAAATGGTATTTTATTTCAAAGTATTTATTAGTTTTAATTTTTATAAACTTGGGTTTATAATATTGGGTTGTTCATTAGTTTTCTAAATAATGTTTTTATATTTTTTTGACAATCCCACTTGAAGGCTAAATTAATATTGATTTCTTTATTCCATTTCATCTCTTTTATATATTGAGCAAATAAAGGCAACAAGAACAAAATCGAACATGATCAAGCATACAATAAAAAATGGGAGCACATGAATATTAATTACTTTGCCTATTTACACATTAATTGTAAATAAGTAAGCATTAAAAATGTATGCAAATATGCACTAAAACTGGGAGCTCATGATTATTTCTTAACCTACTTACACATTAATTATAAATTGGCAAGCAATAAAAGTATATGCAAATATAAGAAGAAACGACAAAGCAACAATTACATTTTACTTGTGTTGCTAAGACAAGATGCAATAAAACTGGGATCTCATGATTATTTCTTCACTTAGCTACACATTAACTACAAAATAAGTAAACAATAAATGTTAACCCTCTAATGCCACATTTTTTGTTTGACTTCAAAAAATCATATTAAGTTAATTTTGGGATGAGAAACATGAATCTGAATTTAGTTTTTTCCTTTGAGTACTCGTTGACCTGTAAGAGGTCAAACTGTCAAGTCCGCCTTTAGGCGGAGTTGGGCATTATCGTAATAATTTAAACAACATGAATAATTTTTATATAAACTTTTTAAGAGTTGAAATTTATTGTTAAATTTGAATCAAATGATATTGTTTTTCTTTTAGTATTTTAAGGGTTATTATGAAAGTTGAAAAAACATTTTTTTGACGTGGAATTGCATAAATTAATTTTGCATTTATTACAGAAAGCTTGCGTTTCTGATTTACACCCTGGCATTTTGCACATTTTTTTTCCGGAACGTTCCAAAAATACACACCAATGCCCAAGTTGATCGAATCGAACATTATGCGTCGGAATGTTTGATCTTTTCGGTTTTTGTGCAGGAGGAGCCTCAAATTTTGGTCGACCACGTTTCAGCGTTGTGGCTGTGCCTACTAGACACATGGTTTCTGCCACTTCGGTTCTAAAGTCCGGGAGTGTTATTTTGTCATATTCTGATGAATTCTATGATACAAAATATACGAGTTCACCATCGCCACATCCAACAAATGAAAAAATATTCGGTTTGTCCACTTTCGTGATCTCATATGAATTTTGTATCGTCCAATCAAACCATCCATCAAGTCGACTCCACCCATGTGCTTATTATATTCTTTTATAATAGTTGGACAATTGATGTCAACGTAATCTTTTGTTTTACTATTCCAACGCTTTACGGTAAATGTGTCATTTTCCATATTTTTTGACAGGAAATTCTGCGTACCCACGTATGAAGAAAGCAACCTTACGGTTTTTGTATCTCGCCACAACACGTTGACGATATCTGTACCGTATCCGGTACCTACATATTCTTCCGAATAACCCCTCTCAACTTTCTTCGCATCTAGATCATTATCAGATGATAATTTTATGTTTGGAACTCTATTTCTTCGCACTGTTCCTAAACTAAATATACCACGACTCTTCAGATAGAAAATCAAACCGAGAGAGGTATAAAAGTTATCAAAATAAATGATGTGGTTGACATCATTTGTAACGTGTCTTCCTAAACGTACGACTACATTAGATGCTGCACCAAGGTCTGGGCAGTCATCTAAAACAACATTATCTCCAGCACCAGCATAAACTTCAAACGCATTGCAAAATCCAGACGTGTCACATAAAGCAAATAGTTTCGTCCCCCATTTGTGGGGCTTTGCGGGCATATATTGTCGCGTTGGATTGCCCTGCATTTTTGTAGGGCACATCTGCTCATCAACGCAGAGACGTTGTCGCATTGGTACAGTCAGAAATCGTTCATTGAAATGTTGAATTAGTGGTCTAATTTTATACAGTGCATCGAAACCTGGAGATCCTTTCTGCATCTGGCAAGAATTGTCATTAAAGTGAAGTTTACTTCTAAGCTCCTCAAATCTATGGCGGGTCATCGTTTGCCTTATGGGTTCAAATGCATGCCTTCCCCAATAAGCACGAACATTCGGAAAACGAAAGGTTGACATGAAAAACAAGATGCCAATGAACTTACGCATTTCTGTTTCATCTGTTTTGAAGTGTGTGGAAATACTTTGTTGACGTGCGTACAGATTCATCTGATTCACCAAATACTAAACGAAAAGAAATACAATATTCCAATAAGTACGAAAGTAGCTGTTATAAAGTCAGCATGTTCGAAATTACCGTTAAAAAATCATCAGTCAAAAAATATACAAAACAGTCGTACGGAGTTTTCAACGTATTGAAATGCTCCGGTAATGACTTCTCGCCGCGGAAAACCACTTCATTTACATGAAGTTGAAAATCTTTTTTTCTCCATAAAATATGTTTAATTTCTTGCGAATCATTTCGAATTTCACTTGGAACCCCATTGAATCTGCCAGAAGATGAGCAAGTTGGGCCATCTTCTTCTTCTTCGAGTTCAATTTCTATGTTTCGCTTTTTAGGATGAGTGTGCTTAGCTGGAGACAATAAATGCACAGCTTCAGCAGTTACATTTTCTTGATAACTTTGCTCAAACGCACTAATATTGGAAATGTTTATGCTGTTATTTATGGCGTCTGACAAAATCTCAGATGAATTAGTAAGTGGTCTATTTCTTCTTCATCTGCAGGGCAAACAAAATCTGGATCATCCATATCATCTCCGTCAAAATCACCATCATTTTCTTCTTCACTTGCTTCGTCACCTGATGGAAAGCTTTCCATAAATTCCAAAATCTCCTCCTCCGTCATTTTCGAGAGCTTTTTTTGATGCTTTCCTTCCATTTTCACTGTAACGTATAAATATTATAAAAAAAAATTTTTGTGTTAATGCCCCAGTCCGCCTCTAGACGGGCTGAGCAAAAACGTCCACATCCAGTAGGGATTGTATTTTTTATAATAAGAACTTAATATTTATTTCAACTGAACGTTTGAAAACTTACCAGTAATTTTTTCGAGCCGATCTAAAGCTTTGAAATATAATTTTTTCAATGCACAATATTAACTTTTTTCACAAAGAATAAAAAATGACCGTTGCCGCTCAAGTTCAAGATGATAATGTACTATTTGCCAAACGCGTTGGAGTGTTGCCACAGAATGAAAACTTGTTGATAAAATAAACTTTAATTTATACTTAGATTTATTTATTAACTAAACATTGACAAAAATAAAAATTTTATAACGGCTTTTTGCTACCCCGCCTAGAGGCGGACTTGAGCATTAGAGGGTTAATAAACAATTTTTATTAATAAGCCCCGTTACTGTTGCTAAGTAAATATAATGCATGATAAATCATGTCGATTTAAGGAAAGTAAATTAATGTTATTATTAAGGGTATTCAATATATAGATATAACTTTTAACCATAGCTGCAACAGCTTAATATGTTCCTGAAGCAGGCTGTATCATCGGCAAAAGTAGAAGTGAGGATATTACTGCTCAAAGGCATATCACAGGTATAAATCCAAATATAAAACTGGCCCCAGTATACTCCCCTGTGGCACAGCGGATGAGATAGTTTCGGGCACACTCATGAAGTCTCTTTCCACAACAGTGAACTTCCGGACGAGAATGTAACTTTCCAAAAGATTTACAATGTTTATTGGTAGATATGTCTTCAATTTTAAAATTAGGCCTTCATGCCACACTTTATCAAATGCCTGAGAGACATCAATAAAGAGGGAAGAACAATACTTCTTTTCTTCAAATATTCTTTTTATGAAATGAACCAATCTATGAGTTTGTTCAATGGTGCTATGCTGACTTCTAAAACCAAATTGATGGTCCGGTATGCTGAGAGAGAGATAGAGGAATACATGTTTACTCTTGCCACCTTTGCTTTTGAATCTTTTATGAAGCTTAAATTTCAAATAAAAAAATATGTTAAAATTTCTGTTCCAAATTAAAATATAATTATTTTAATGCACGTAATGAATTTATTTACTAAGAAGATTTTAAAACCATAATTCATTAATGCCACAAATGTTATTCGTTTATGGAATAAATAAGATAAAAAAGAACTTGATGCTTATATATTATTTGATGTTTTCATAATTAATTATTTTGTCTAAAACAGGTCATGGCGGTGTCAATCAACTAGGTGGAGTTTTTGTCAATGGCAGACCACTGCCAGATGTGGTGCGTCAAAGGATTGTTGAATTAGCGCACAATGGCGTGAGGCCCTGTGATATATCACGCCAGTTGCGTGTCAGTCATGGCTGTGTATCCAAAATTCTCTCAAGGTACGTACGAAAATAATAGTATTTTGAATATCGTCCCTACCTTGACCAACTATCGAATGTGTGGATCGTACTTTTCTAGAGAGCGCATCCTATTGTGAACTGAAATAGATGGATGCGTTTATAAAATCGCGAGCTGTTGCATATTTCCTACTAAGTTTTCAAACCACTCTGGTATGAAAATTAGAGTTTTCCGATAACAGTCTTATATAAAAAGGCGAATTTCGTATATTCGAAGTTGGTCATGCCGGGGACGATATTTTCTCCTTGTCAAACAATAATATATCGGCAAAATATCAACACAGAAATGCTTAGAACGATACGAAGATAAATTCTTAGCTCTTTTCTCATTTATTATTTATTGCATCCTCAATATACTTTGAACTGGAACTTTGAATTGTTAATTATTTAAGTCCAGCCAATGCGAGTCTAAAAACTTAGTTTATGCAGTTGCTTTTTAATTGTTTAAGTGGTCAGTTACTCAGGGGATGTCTATCGCCTAATCGTGCAATTTATTGTGCCGGAACTAGAAAAACATATCATGGGAAGGAAGATGCTGGGAGTAGTCCGATTCGTTTTGAAGGTAATAGGAAATACTCTTGTAGGGAATATACGAATTTTTCAGCTAAGGATAGAGTTTTATCCGTAATGCGAAGTGCTTTCAATGGAGAACGTGTTCTTCTCAAAAAAAAGCGAGCCTCTGATTTCATCAGAACAATTTCCATTATAGCAACTATAAAACATTTACTTTTATCACTATGTTTTCTACTTCAAGTGTTTCTTGGAATATTTTTTCAGAATATATATTAAATAATAATGGGGATAGTAGGCATCCCTGTCTGACTCCTCTTGAGATGGCGATTTCGTCAGTTTCATATCCACAGACATCAATTCTTGCAGTCTAATTCCAATATAGGTTTTTAGTGCAGCGTAGTTGTTTCTCGTGTATTCCAATAGAGGTTAAAATTTCCATTAGTTTTTCATGTTTGACTGTATCGGAAACTTTCTCATAATCGACAAAACACATGAAAACATCTTTCTGGGCATCTCGACATTTCACAATCCAAATTAAGATTCTCCCAGATTATTTTTGGAAATATTTCTACCGCATGACTCATCAGACTAATTAGTCTGTATTCATTGCATTTCTTTGCATTATTTTTCTTTGGCATGGCGACGAATGTTGGCTTTAGCCAATCTGCAGGATAAAGACCTGTGTCGTATATGTGATTGAATAGTTTGACTAGAATTTTTACGTTATTGCTGTCTATTAGTTTCAAAACTTCAGAGGGGATTTCGTCTGGACCTGTTGCTTTTTTGTCTTGTATGGATTTGCTAGCATATTCGACTTCGTTTCTTGTTATTGGTGCTTCTGTCATTGGACTATATATATAAAGTTCCAAAGCCGATCTTCCATTATCAGAGAAAAGCTTTGCTACATAGCCCTTCTACTTTTCTGCCCGTCAAATCAAAATACGGCTTCATTATTATCATCGACCAAAATAGCGGGCGATATTTTACTATACAACCCGGCGTCTTCCTTTAGTTTTTTTTATGTTAAAGTCATCGTGCACGTTTTGCAAGAGTTCGATTTTCTGATATTTTCCCAGCATTTCTCATAACCCTTATTTATATGTTTACTTCTTACTTTCCGTAGCTCTAGAATCTCCATTCTTGTGTTCTTGTTAACACTCGATTTCCTAGGGTGTTTCTCGTTGTTGTATTTATAATATTTTTAACAGTGTTCCACAAATTATCCATGTCGTCTTCGTTTATATCTTCGAGTTGAGTATTAATTCTGTCCTGGATTTCGTTTTTAATCGTTGACTCGTTTTTTTCCTAATAACTGCGGGCTTAGTGCGAATATTTGAATCTAAGAGATTATGATCTGATGGAACATCTGCTCTTGTCTTGCATTTTGTTACACTAGGACAATATCCTTCAATTATCAATATGTAGTCAATTTGATTTCTTACAATGTTTTCTCCATTATCTTGTGGTGGTTTCCACAGTGTTCGTTACCTTCATTTTATGTTCTAGACATAACTGCATTAACCCGTTTCCCCTATCATTTCTTTCGCCCAGATCATATTTACCAGCGATGTCCATCACCCTGTCTTTTGCGACTTTTGCATTGAAATCACCCTATATTAGTGTTATTTCATGTTGTTTCGTCATTTTCAGTAGCTGCTCAGTATCGTTATGAAATTCTTCGACTTCACTGGCATTTGCATCACTATTGGGAGCGTAAACTTGAATAATGTTAATGTTAAGTGGTTTAGCCATTACTTTTATTAGCATGGTCCATTCCGACATTGGGATACGCCCCGCAACGTTTTCTGACATAAATTCGCCGCATTCCGTCCACCAAGTTTATTTTACCTCCGGGGACTCTTAGCACCCTCTATAAAATAATAAGAAATACTTTTGTATAAGGTCAAAATCAAAACACTCTGAAGACTTGTGGAAAAAATTATAGAAAAGGTAGTAAAAAATCAGTTAGAAGACTATTTAGAACAAAACAAATTATTATCGAAATATCAATCAAGTTTAAGAAAGAACTACTCATGTTAAACAACAATTAACTATTTGATAAATAAATGGAAATATAAGAAAACAGATTCTAAAATTCCTGACTTTTCCTTGACTTCAAATGAGCTTTTGAAACAAATGACACAAATACTCTATTACAAAGAGTTCTACAAATATGGTATTCAAAATAAAGATCTTAAATGGTTTCAGTAATATTTAACAAATTGTAGCCAAAAAACAAAAGTTAACAATATAGAATCGAATGCAATAGAAAATGAGTATGGAGTGTCCTAGGGCTCAACTTATATATTTACGATATGGAAAAAATATTGAAAAAAATATGAAATAATACTAAGTATATGCAAACGACACTCTAATTTTCACTGAAGCAGCAACATGTGAAAGATGTATGAAAATTTGACAACAGGCATGGAAAATATAATTAAATGGTTCAAAATCAACAAACTAAAATTAAATGAAAATAAAACAAAAATAATGGAAATAAACATGAACACTAATATGCCATAAGCAATAAATAATGTGATAATAGAAAGAGTCAATAAAATGAAATATTTTGGTTTCATAATTGACAGTAAATTAAAATTAAAAGAACACATTGAGTACATTTGTAAAAAAAAAAAAAATCGGGAAAAATGGGGCTCTTTAAGCGGTTAAGAAACATAATATCAATTATCACATCGATCTACATATACAACAATATCATAAAGCTTTATTATGAATACGAATCAACTATGCTGTACACATGCTGCACAGATCAACAAAAATCAAGACTGTAAAAATTACAAAATTGCAAAATAAAGCGATGCGAGGAATATTAAAATGCAACCGATTCACATCAATAAATTTTATGCTACATACACTAAGATGGCTTAAAATTAAAATTAAATTTCATTCGAAAAATGAAAATGGGAGATGCACCGAATTATTTGACTGAACAATTGAGATATGTTGGAGAGGATCAACCGTACAGGCTAAATGTGTATTCACCCATTCTTTCTGAACGAAATTTTTGTCGTGAGACAATTTTAGTTTACTGAGAGTTTTCTCACAAAAGATTCACCCACTTCGAATAAATGTTCTGGAGAAAAAAAGTTACCATATGGAACAACTCTGTAAATGACGTGTGTTACTTTTACAAGCAGGCAGCACAGTGGCAGATGATGGCAATTTGCTGTGTTCCAAATTAAAAAATTTTTATAAAATAAAAATATACAAATGACTAAAAGTCGAGTTCATATTCTAATAGCTATTAAGTTAAATAAATATGAAAAATTTACAAATATACTTGTATATTATTATACATACATATGTATGTACATATAATATGATGTGGCAGCTCAGTTCAATTTTGGTTAAAAAATGTATGTATAAATATAAATATATATATATATATATATATATATATATATATATATATATATATATATATATATATATATATATTTATATATATACATATATATATATATATATATATATATATATATATATATATATATATATATATTTATATATATACATATATATATATATATATATATATATATATATATATATATATATATATATATATATATATATATATATATACATATATATATATATATATATAAATATATATATATATATATATATATATATATATATATATATATATATATATATGTATATACATATATATATATATATATATATATATATATATATATATATATATATATATATATATGTATATATATATATATATAAGTATATATAAGTATATATATATATATACATATATATATACATATATATATATATATATACATATATACATATATATATATATATATATATATATATATATATATATATATATATATATATATATATATATCGGGTCTTTCAAACTTTGACAGTGGATGGTGGCCACATTACTGAAGCTACATCTGTCTAATTGGCTGTCACTTTTCCAGTCTGTTTTGCCAAATTCTCTTAATCGGATATAGTGTTTGGGTATATTTAAAAAATGGCTTAGAAAAATTCTTTGGTCGAAGCAACACTGCATGTATGAGTAAGGATGTAAATTATGAATGTAAATGAGAGAACTTTGTAAATAAATGTATAGTTGGGATTAAGTGACATTAAAATTGACTTTTAATTGAATATGGTCAATACTGCTGACTGCGTGTGTCAACTAGATTTGCAGGTCATGTGGCAGTTATTCACAGCAAATGAATTTCTTTTATACTTGTATACATGAATTCATATGTGTGTGTGTATAGTTATTCGTATCATGCAGCCATTTACACATTAATTTTGTTTTTAATACATATTGAATTTATTCACGTGTATAAGGGGTTTGATTCAGCAGATGCTTCGTATTGCAACCTTTGATTCACTTAAACACACACACCTACGCTCACACACGTTGATTGAAGCATATTTAATTCGAATGTTTTGTAAACACACGTTGATTTCATTTTATGTCATGAAACCAAGTTGGTTTTGTTAAATTCGAATGTAAATAAAACCAATGTACGAATCAGCTGTTACTTACATTTGTTTATTTGCTTACAATTTTTAATTTGTCTTCTTTGCAGAAAATTAAAAAAGTTTATTGTTTCATTTAAAATATCAATAAAAGTGTATAAATTTGTGAATAAAAGTAATTTCATTTTATTAAATAATTATATATAAATAAGTCGCAATAAGTAAAGTAAAATGGCATCAGCAGTTGTAGCATTTTTGTTGTTAGAAGAAGAGCGTTCAGAAAGGGTGGTGTGGAAACTCTGGCGGGTCCAACTGGAAATGGACAGCAATGAAAAGCACAGATCAAGAGATCATTTCTACAATAAATATAAAATGCGATTATCATAAAATATCCTGATGCAAAAAATAAAAACAAAGTGCGCAAATGAAAACTGACAACTGATAGCTGCTTGGTTTATTTTCAAAAACAAAACCGATGACATTGGTTTCTGTAACACATAAAACCAACATTAATTCCAGTTTGAGCACAAAACCGATAACATGGGTTTTCATGTCACCAAAGCATGTTTCGTTGTCGTTTTCAAAACCAATTCTTTTTTTTCCACTAATATTTATTTATTGTATCTTCAAAACTGAACTAACAATAAGTATTCAAATCTTAAACATAGATATAATAATTAGGCCCAACCAGTGTCGGACATAAACTTAGTGATAGTAATTAATAATACATAAATATCGTGTTAAGCACATAAATATTTTCAAAAAATATATATTTGTTAATTTTTCCGACCTTATGATATGTAATTTTTGTTTTTATTTTTATTCCGGCTCTAGGTCATATATTAAATAAAACTCTTTTTTTTTTTTTGTTTTATTTAAATTTTTATTTTTTATTCCATATTTCGATCACCATCGGTTCTCTTCTTCAGGAATTTTAAGTAAAGCAAATTACATGTGATAGTTATTAAAGAACAAATTACAACAAAGATCAAATGTGTAAATCATTCTGACAAACACTAGCAGAACGGAACAACATGCTGTTTTCGAAAGCCGCTACACTTTCATCATCAGCGTTCTTGTGTTTGGTCCACTTCTGTGGTGTCAGTTGATGTATATTTCAGCTATTCATACAAATCTTCACTGTAAATGTAATACGAGAATTGTTTTTTTTTTTTTTTTTTTTTTTTATTCATCGTATCATAATTTGTGAAAACTTTTTTTGTAATGAAGAGCTCAAATTACACCTCACTAACTTACAACAGTCTTACCATTGTTATTTATTCTTTACCAACCATACACATGCTTATTTTTAATTTGCTTATTTTATTTTTTACTTATGACAAACTTGTTTGGTTTGTTACTATAAGTATGTATATTTTTATTAATTTCATATTGATGTTCTTCGGTGTGCCCTCCGTTAGTTAAGTATATATTTGTTAATTTTTCCGACCTTATGATATGTAATTTTTGTTTTTATTTTTATTCCGGCTCTAGGTCATATATTAAATAAAACTCTTTTTTTTTTGTTTTATTTAAATTTTTATTTTTTATTCCATATTTCGATCACCATCGGTTCTCTTCTTCAGGAATTTTAAGTAAAGCAAATTACATGTGATAGTTATTAAAGAACAAATTACAACAAAGATCAAATGTGTAAATCATTCTGACAAACACTAGCAGAACGGAACAACATGCTGTTTTCGAAAGCCGCTACACTTTCATCATCAGCGTTCTTGTGTTTGGTCCACTTCTGTGGTGTCAGTTGATGTATATTTCAGCTATTCATACAAATCTTCACTGTAAATGTAATACGAGAATTGTTTTTTTTTTTTTTATTCATCGTATCATAATTTGTGAAAACTTTTTTTGTAATGAAGAGCTCAAATTACACCTCACTAACTTACAACAGTCTTACCATTGTTATTTATTCTTTACCAACCATACACATGCTTATTTTTAATTTGCTTATTTTATTTTTTACTTATGACAAACTTGTTTGGTTTGTTACTATAAGTATGTATATTTTTATTAATTTCATATTGATGTTCTTCGGTGTGCCCTCCGTTAGTTAAGTATATATTTGTTAATTTTTCCGACCTTATGATATGTAATTTTTGTTTTTATTTTTATTCCGGCTCTAGGTCATATATTAAATAAAACTCTTTTTTTTTTTTTTTGTTTTATTTAAATTTTTATTTTTTATTCCATATTTCGATCACCATCGGTTCTCTTCTTCAGGAATTTTAAGTAAAGCAAATTACATGTGATAGTTATTAAAGAACAAATTACAACAAAGATCAAATGTGTAAATCATTCTGACAAACACTAGCAGAACGGAACAACATGCTGTTTTCGAAAGCCGCTACACTTTCATCATCAGCGTTCTTGTGTTTGGTCCACTTCTGTGGTGTCAGTTGATGTATATTTCAGCTATTCATACAAATCTTCACTGTAAATGTAATACGAGAATTGTTTTTTTTTTTTTTTTTTTTTTTATTCATCGTATCATAATTTGTGAAAACTTTTTTTGTAATGAAGAGCTCAAATTACACCTCACTAACTTACAACAGTCTTACCATTGTTATTTATTCTTTACCAACCATACACATGCTTATTTTTAATTTGCTTATTTTATTTTTTACTTATGACAAACTTGTTTGGTTTGTTACTATAAGTATGTATATTTTTATTAATTTCATATTGATGTTCTTCGGTGTGCCCTCCGTTAGTTAAGTATATATTTGTTAATTTTTCCGACCTTATGATATGTAATTTTTGTTTTTATTTTTATTCCGGCTCTAGGTCATATATTAAATAAAACTCTTTTTTTTTTTTGTTTTATTTAAATTTTTATTTTTTATTCCATATTTCGATCACCATCGGTTCTCTTCTTCAGGAATTTTAAGTAAAGCAAATTACATGTGATAGTTATTAAAGAACAAATTACAACAAAGATCAAATGTGTAAATCATTCTGACAAACACTAGCAGAACGGAACAACATGCTGTTTTCGAAAGCCGCTACACTTTCATCATCAGCGTTCTTGTGTTTGGTCCACTTCTGTGGTGTCAGTTGATGTATATTTCAGCTATTCATACAAATCTTCACTGTAAATGTAATACGAGAATTGTTTTTTTTTTTTTATTCATCGTATCATAATTTGTGAAAACTTTTTTTGTAATGAAGAGCTCAAATTACACCTCACTAACTTACAACAGTCTTACCATTGTTATTTATTCTTTACCAACCATACACATGCTTATTTTTAATTTGCTTATTTTATTTTTTACTTATGACAAACTTGTTTGGTTTGTTACTATAAGTATGTATATTTTTATTAATTTCATATTGATGTTCTTCGGTGTGCCCTCCGTTAGTTAAGTATATATTTGTTAATTTTTCCGACCTTATGATATGTAATTTTTGTTTTTATTTTTATTCCGGCTCTAGGTCATATATTAAATAAAACTCTTTTTTTTTTTTTTGTTTTATTTAAATTTTTATTTTTTATTCCATATTTCGATCACCATCGGTTCTCTTCTTCAGGAATTTTAAGTAAAGCAAATTACATGTGATAGTTATTAAAGAACAAATTACAACAAAGATCAAATGTGTAAATCATTCTGACAAACACTAGCAGAACGGAACAACATGCTGTTTTCGAAAGCCGCTACACTTTCATCATCAGCGTTCTTGTGTTTGGTCCACTTCTGTGGTGTCAGTTGATGTATATTTCAGCTATTCATACAAATCTTCACTGTAAATGTAATACGAGAGTTGTTTTTTTTTTTTTATTCATCGTATCATAATTTGTGAAAACTTTTTTTGTAATGAAGAGCTCAAATTACACCTCACTAACTTACAACAGTCTTACCATTGTTATTTATTCTTTACCAACCATACACATGCTTATTTTTAATTTGCTTATTTTATTTTTTACTTATGACAAACTTGTTTGGTTTGTTACTATAAGTATGTATATTTTTATTAATTTCATATTGATGTTCTTCGGTGTGCCCTCCGTTAGTTAAGTATATATTTGTTAATTTTTCCGACCTTATGATATGTAATTTTTGTTTTTATTTTTATTCCGGCTCTAGGTCATATATTAAATAAAACTCTTTTTTTTTTTTTTTTGTTTTATTTAAATTTTTATTTTTTATTCCATATTTCGATCACCATCGGTTCTCTTCTTCAGGAATTTTAAGTAAAGCAAATTACATGTGATAGTTATTAAAGAACAAATTACAACAAAGATCAAATGTGTAAATCATTCTGACAAACACTAGCAGAACGGAACAACATGCTGTTTTCGAAAGCCGCTACACTTTCATCATCAGCGTTCTTGTGTTTGGTCCACTTCTGTGGTGTCAGTTGATGTATATTTCAGCTATTCATACAAATCTTCACTGTAAATGTAATACGAGAATTGTTTTTTTTTTTTTATTCATCGTATCATAATTTGTGAAAACTTTTTTTGTAATGAAGAGCTCAAATTACACCTCACTAACTTACAACAGTCTTACCATTGTTATTTATTCTTTACCAACCATACACATGCTTATTTTTAATTTGCTTATTTTATTTTTTACTTATGACAAACTTGTTTGGTTTGTTACTATAAGTATGTATATTTTTATTAATTTCATATTGATGTTCTTCGGTGTGCCCTCCGTTAGTTAAGTATATATTTGTTAATTTTTCCGACCTTATGATATGTAATTTTTGTTTTTATTTTTATTCCGGCTCTAGGTCATATATTAAATAAAACTCTTTTTTTTTTTTTTGTTTTATTTAAATTTTTATTTTTTATTCCATATTTCGATCACCATCGGTTCTCTTCTTCAGGAATTTTAAGTAAAGCAAATTACATGTGATAGTTATTAAAGAACAAATTACAACAAAGATCAAATGTGTAAATCATTCTGACAAACACTAGCAGAACGGAACAACATGCTGTTTTCGAAAGCCGCTACACTTTCATCATCAGCGTTCTTGTGTTTGGTCCACTTCTGTGGTGTCAGTTGATGTATATTTCAGCTATTCATACAAATCTTCACTGTAAATGTAATACGAGAATTGTTTTTTTTTTTATTCATCTAATCAACTAACGGAGGGCACACCGAAGAACATCAATATGAAATTAATAAAAATATACATACTTATAGTAACAAACCAAACAAGTTTGTCATAAGTAAAAAATAAAATAAGCAAATTAAAAATAAGCATGTGTATGGTTGGTAAAGAATAAATAACAATGGTAAGACTGTTGTAAGTTAGTGAGGTGTAATTTGAGCTCTTCATTACAAAAAAAGTTTTCACAAATTATGATACGATGAATAAAAAAAAAAAAAACAATTCTCGTATTACATTTACAGTGAAGATTTGTATGAATAGCTGAAATATACATCAACTGACACCACAGAAGTGGACCAAACACAAGAACGCTGATGATGAAAGTGTAGCGGCTTTCGAAAACAGCATGTTGTTCCGTTCTGCTAGTGTTTGTCAGAATGATTTACACATTTGATCTTTGTTGTAATTTGTTCTTTAATAACTATCACATGTAATTTGCTTTACTTAAAATTCCTGAAGAAGAGAACCGATGGTGATCGAAATATGGAATAAAAAATAAAAATTTAAATAAAACAAAAAAAAAAAAAAAGAGTTTTATTTAATATATGACCTAGAGCCGGAATAAAAATAAAAACAAAAATTACATATCATAAGGTCGGAAAAATTAACAAATATATACTTAACTAACGGAGGGCACACCGAAGAACATCAATATGAAATTAATAAAAATATACATACTTATAGTAACAAACCAAACAAGTTTGTCATAAGTAAAAAATAAAATAAGCAAATTAAAAATAAGCATGTGTATGGTTGGTAAAGAATAAATAACAATGGTAAGACTGTTGTAAGTTAGTGAGGTGTAATTTGAGCTCTTCATTACAAAAAAAGTTTTCACAAATTATGATACGATGAATAAAAAAAAAAACAATTCTCGTATTACATTTACAGTGAAGATTTGTATGAATAGCTGAAATATACATCAACTGACACCACAGAAGTGGACCAAACACAAGAACGCTGATGATGAAAGTGTAGCGGCTTTCGAAAACAGCATGTTGTTCCGTTCTGCTAGTGTTTGTCAGAATGATTTACACATTTGATCTTTGTTGTAATTTGTTCTTTAATAACTATCACATGTAATTTGCTTTACTTAAAATTCCTGAAGAAGAGAACCGATGGTGATCGAAATATGGAATAAAAAATAAAAATTTAAATAAAACAAAAAAAAAAAAGAGTTTTATTTAATATATGACCTAGAGCCGGAATAAAAATAAAAACAAAAATTACATATCATAAGGTCGGAAAAATTAACAAATATATACTTAACTAACGGAGGGCACACCGAAGAACATCAATATGAAATTAATAAAAATATACATACTTATAGTAACAAACCAAACAAGTTTGTCATAAGTAAAAAATAAAATAAGCAAATTAAATATAAGCATGTGTATGGTTGGTAAAGAATAAATAACAATGGTAAGACTGTTGTAAGTTAGTGAGGTGTAATTTGAGCTCTTCATTACAAAAAAAGTTTTCACAAATTATGATACGATGAATAAAAAAAAAAAACAATTCTCGTATTACATTTACAGTGAAGATTTGTATGAATAGCTGAAATATACATCAACTGACACCACAGAAGTGGACCAAACACAAGAACGCTGATGATGAAAGTGTAGCGGCTTTCGAAAACAGCATGTTGTTCCGTTCTGCTAGTGTTTGTCAGAATGATTTACACATTTGATCTTTGTTGTAATTTGTTCTTTAATAACTATCACATGTAATTTGCTTTACTTAAAATTCCTGAAGAAGAGAACCGATGGTGATCGAAATATGGAATAAAAAATAAAAATTTAAATAAAACAAAAAAAAAAAAAAAAAAAAAAAAAAAAGAGTTTTATTTAATATATGACCTAGAGCCGGAATAAAAATAAAAACAAAAATTACATATCATAAGGTCGGAAAAATTAACAAATATATACTTAACTAACGGAGGGCACACCGAAGAACATCAATATGAAATTAATAAAAATATACATACTTATAGTAACAAACCAAACAAGTTTGTCATAAGTAAAAAATAAAATAAGCAAATTAAAAATAAGCATGTGTATGGTTGGTAAAGAATAAATAACAATGGTAAGACTGTTGTAAGTTAGTGAGGTGTAATTTGAGCTCTTCATTACAAAAAAAGTTTTCACAAATTATGATACGATGAATAAAAAAAAACAATTCTCGTATTACATTTACAGTGAAGATTTGTATGAATAGCTGAAATATACATCAACTGACACCACAGAAGTGGACCAAACACAAGAACGCTGATGATGAAAGTGTAGCGGCTTTCGAAAACAGCATGTTGTTCCGTTCTGCTAGTGTTTGTCAGAATGATTTACACATTTGATCTTTGTTGTAATTTGTTCTTTAATAACTATCACATGTAATTTGCTTTACTTAAAATTCCTGAAGAAGAGAACCGATGGTGATCGAAATATGGAATAAAAAATAAAAATTTAAATAAAACAAAAAAAAAAGAGTTTTATTTAATATATGACCTAGAGCCGGAATAAAAATAAAAACAAAAATTTTCAAAAAATTATATCTGGAGTGTTGCCCAGTAGCTGAATTCCGTAACACCATATGGGTTTCAAAATCGACTTGTATATTAAAAGTTTACAATCTAGACTGAGGGTTGAATTTCTACCAATCAGCCAATGTATCTGAGTTAATTTAAGTTTTATTTGTATCAGCTTAGAGTCAATGTGGTGTTTCCATGTAAGCCGTCGGTCAAGGTGTATATCAAGGTATTTCACCTGTGAATGTAGAGGAACAACAACATAAATATTTTCAAAAAATTATATCTGGAGTGTTGCCCAGTAGCTGAATTCCATAACACCATATGGGTTTCAAAATCGACTTGTATATTAAAAGTTTACAATCTAGACTGAGGGTTGAATTTCTACCAATCAGCCAATGTATCTGAGTTAATTTAAGTTTTATTTGTATCAGCTTAGAGTCAATGTGGTGTTTCCATGTAAGCCGTCGGTCAAGGTGTATACCAAGGTATTTCACCTGTGAATGTAGAGGAACAACTTGATTGTTGATTCGAATGGGCGAACAAGTGCCTCTTCGTAGGGTAAATGTTACATGAACACACTTTCATTTACTTTCATTCCAAGAGGTTAATATGTTCCTGTAGAAATCGGGATGCCTCGTGAGGGTTTTCATGTATTCTAAGGCAGGCTGTATCATCGGCAAATGTAGAAGTGAGGATATTACTGCTCAAAGGCATATGACAGGTATAAATCAAATATAAAACTGGCCCTAGTATACTCCCCTGTGGCACACCGGATGAGATAGTTTCGGCCACACTCATGAAGTCTCCTTCCACAACAGTGAACTTCCGGACGAGAATGTAACTTTCCAAAAGATTTACAATGTTTATTGGTAGATATGTCTTCAATTTTAAAATTAGGCCTTCATGCCACACTTTATCAAATGCCTGAGAGACATCAATAAAGAGGGAAGAACAATACTTCTTTTCTTCAAATATTCTTTTTATGAAATGAACCAATCTATGAGTTTGTTCAATGGTGCTATGCTGACTTCTAAAACCAAATTGATGGTCCGGTATGCTGAGAGAGAGATAGAGGAATACATGTTTACTCTTGCCACCTTTGCTTTTGAATCTTTTATGAAGCTTAAATTTCAAATAAAAAAATATGTTAAAATTTCTGTTCCAAATTAAAATATAATTATTTTAATGCACGTAATGAATTTATTTACTAAGAAGATTTTAAAACCATAATTCATTAATGCCACAAATGTTATTCGTTTATGGAATAAATAAGATAAAAAAGAACTTGATGCTTATATATTATTTGATGTTTTCATAATTAATTATTTTGTCTAAAACAGGTCATGGCGGTGTCAATCAACTAGGTGGAGTTTTTGTCAATGGCAGACCACTGCCAGATGTGGTGCGTCAAAGGATTGTTGAATTAGCGCACAATGGCGTGAGGCCCTGTGATATATCACGCCAGTTGCGTGTCAGTCATGGCTGTGTATCCAAAATTCTCTCAAGGTACGTACGAAAATAATAGTATTTTGAATATCGTCCCTACCTTGACCAACTATCGAATGTGTGGATCGTACTTTTCTAGAGAGCGCATCCTATTGTGAACTGAAATAGATGGATGCGTTTATAAAATCGCGAGCTGTTGCATATTTCCTACTAAGTTTTCAAACCACTCTGGTATGAAAATTAGAGTTTTCCGATAACAGTCTTATATAAAAAGGCGAATTTCGTATATTCGAAGTTGGTCATGCCGGGGACGATATTTTCTCCTTGTCAAACAATAATATATCGGCAAAATATCAACACAGAAATGCTTAGAACGATACGAAGATAAATTCTTAGCTCTTTTCTCATTTATTATTTATTGCATCCTCAATATACTTTGAACTGGAACTTTGAATTGTTAATTATTTAAGTCCAGCCAATGCGAGTCTAAAAACTTAGTTTATGCAGTTGCTTTTTAATTGTTTAAGTGGTCAGTTACTCAGGGGATGTCTATCGCCTAATCGTGCAATTTATTGTGCCGGAACTAGAAAAACATATCATGGGAAGGAAGATGCTGGGAGTAGTCCGATTCGTTTTGAAGGTAATAGGAAATACTCTTGTAGGGAATATACGAATTTTTCAGCTAAGGATAGAGTTTTATCCGTAATGCGAAGTGCTTTCAATGGAGAACGTGTTCTTCTCAAAAAAAAGCGAGCCTCTGATTTCATCAGAACAATTTCCATTATAGCAACTATAAAACATTTACTTTTATCACTATGTTTTCTACTTCAAGTGTTTCTTGGAATATTTTTTCAGAATATATATTAAATAATAATGGGGATAGTAGGCATCCCTGTCTGACTCCTCTTGAGATGGCGATTTCGTCAGTTTCATATCCACAGACATCAATTCTTGCAGTCTAATTCCAATATAGGTTTTTAGTGCAGCGTAGTTGTTTCTCGTGTATTCCAATAGAGGTTAAAATTTCCATTAGTTTTTCATGTTTGACTGTATCGGAAACTTTCTCATAATCGACAAAACACATGAAAACATCTTTCTGGGCATCTCGACATTTCACAATCCAAATTAAGATTCTCCCAGATTATTTTTGGAAATATTTCTACCGCATGACTCATCAGACTAATTAGTCTGTATTCATTGCATTTCTTTGCATTATTTTTCTTTGGCATGGCGACGAATGTTGGCTTTAGCCAATCTGCAGGATAAAGACCTGTGTCGTATATGTGATTGAATAGTTTGACTAGAATTTTTACGTTATTGCTGTCTATTAGTTTCAAAACTTCAGAGGGGATTTCGTCTGGACCTGTTGCTTTTTTGTCTTGTATGGATTTGCTAGCATATTCGACTTCGTTTCTTGTTATTGGTGCTTCTGTCATTGGACTATATATATAAAGTTCCAAAGCCGATCTTCCATTATCAGAGAAAAGCTTTGCTACATAGCCCTTCTACTTTTCTGCCCGTCAAATCAAAATACGGCTTCATTATTATCATCGACCAAAATAGCGGGCGATATTTTACTATACAACCCGGCGTCTTCCTTTAGTTTTTTTTATGTTAAAGTCATCGTGCACGTTTTGCAAGAGTTCGATTTTCTGATATTTTCCCAGCATTTCTCATAACCCTTATTTATATGTTTACTTCTTACTTTCCGTAGCTCTAGAATCTCCATTCTTGTGTTCTTGTTAACACTCGATTTCCTAGGGTGTTTCTCGTTGTTGTATTTATAATATTTTTAACAGTGTTCCACAAATTATCCATGTCGTCTTCGTTTATATCTTCGAGTTGAGTATTAATTCTGTCCTGGATTTCGTTTTTAATCGTTGACTCGTTTTTTTCCTAATAACTGCGGGCTTAGTGCGAATATTTGAATCTAAGAGATTATGATCTGATGGAACATCTGCTCTTGTCTTGCATTTTGTTACACTAGGACAATATCCTTCAATTATCAATATGTAGTCAATTTGATTTCTTACAATGTTTTCTCCATTATCTTGTGGTGGTTTCCACAGTGTTCGTTACCTTCATTTTATGTTCTAGACATAACTGCATTAACCCGTTTCCCCTATCATTTCTTTCGCCCAGATCATATTTACCAGCGATGTCCATCACCCTGTCTTTTGCGACTTTTGCATTGAAATCACCCTATATTAGTGTTATTTCATGTTGTTTCGTCATTTTCAGTAGCTGCTCAGTATCGTTATGAAATTCTTCGACTTCACTGGCATTTGCATCACTATTGGGAGCGTAAACTTGAATAATGTTAATGTTAAGTGGTTTAGCCATTACTTTTATTAGCATGGTCCATTCCGACATTGGGATACGCCCCGCAACGTTTTCTGACATAAATTCGCCGCATTCCGTCCACCAAGTTTATTTTACCTCCGGGGACTCTTAGCACCCTCTATAAAATAATAAGAAATACTTTTGTATAAGGTCAAAATCAAAACACTCTGAAGACTTGTGGAAAAAATTATAGAAAAGGTAGTAAAAAATCAGTTAGAAGACTATTTAGAACAAAACAAATTATTATCGAAATATCAATCAAGTTTAAGAAAGAACTACTCATGTTAAACAACAATTAACTATTTGATAAATAAATGGAAATATAAGAAAACAGATTCTAAAATTCCTGACTTTTCCTTGACTTCAAATGAGCTTTTGAAACAAATGACACAAATACTCTATTACAAAGAGTTCTACAAATATGGTATTCAAAATAAAGATCTTAAATGGTTTCAGTAATATTTAACAAATTGTAGCCAAAAAACAAAAGTTAACAATATAGAATCGAATGCAATAGAAAATGAGTATGGAGTGTCCTAGGGCTCAACTTATATATTTACGATATGGAAAAAATATTGAAAAAAATATGAAATAATACTAAGTATATGCAAACGACACTCTAATTTTCACTGAAGCAGCAACATGTGAAAGATGTATGAAAATTTGACAACAGGCATGGAAAATATAATTAAATGGTTCAAAATCAACAAACTAAAATTAAATGAAAATAAAACAAAAATAATGGAAATAAACATGAACACTAATATGCCATAAGCAATAAATAATGTGATAATAGAAAGAGTCAATAAAATGAAATATTTTGGTTTCATAATTGACAGTAAATTAAAATTAAAAGAACACATTGAGTACATTTGTAAAAAAAAAAATCGGGAAAAATGGGGCTCTTTAAGCGGTTAAGAAACATAATATCAATTATCACATCGATCTACATATACAACAATATCATAAAGCTTTATTATGAATACGAATCAACTATGCTGTACACATGCTGCACAGATCAACAAAAATCAAGACTGTAAAAATTACAAAATTGCAAAATAAAGCGATGCGAGGAATATTAAAATGCAACCGATTCACATCAATAAATTTTATGCTACATACACTAAGATGGCTTAAAATTAAAATTAAATTTCATTCGAAAAATGAAAATGGGAGATGCACCGAATTATTTGACTGAACAATTGAGATATGTTGGAGAGGATCAACCGTACAGGCTAAATTTGTATTCACCCATTCTTTCTGAACGAAATTTTTGTCGTGAGACAATTTTAGTTTACTGAGAGTTTGCTCACAAAAGATTCACCCACTTCGAATAAATGTTCTGGAGAAAAAAAGCTACCATATGGAACAACTCTGTAAATGACGTGTGTTACTTTTACAAGCAGGCAGCACAGTGGCAGATGATGGCAATTTGCTGTGTTCCAAATTAAAAATTTTTATAAAATAAAAATATACAAATGACTAAAAGTCGAGTTCATATTCTAATAGCTATTAAGTTAAATAAATATGAAAAATTTACAAATATACTTGTATATTATTATACATACATATGTATGTACATATAATATGATGTGGCAGCTCAGTTCAATTTTGGTTAAAAAATGTATGTATAAATATAAATATATATATATATATATATATATATATATATATATATATATATATATATATATATATATATATATATATATATATATATATTTATATATATACATATATATATATATATATATATATATATATATATATATATATATATATATATATTTATATATATACATATATATATATATATATATATATATATATATATATATATATATATATATATATATATATATATATAAATATATATATATATATATATATATATATATATATATATATATAATATATATATATATATATATATATATATATATATATATATATGTATATATATATATATATATATATATATATATATATATATATATATATATATATATATATATATGTATATATATATATATATATAAGTATATATAAGTATATATATATATATATATATACATATATATACATATATATATATATATATACATATATACATATATATATATATATATATATATATATATATATATATATATATATATATATATATATATATATATATATATATATATATATATATATCGGGTCTTTCAAACTTTGACAGTGGATGGTGGCCACATTACTGAAGCTACATCTGTCTAATTGGCTGTCACTTTTCCAGTCTGTTTTGCCAAATTCTCTTAATCGGATATAGTGTTTGGGTATATTTAAAAAAATGGCTTAGAAAAATTCTTTGGTCGAAGCAACACTGCATGTATGAGTAAGGATGTAAATTATGAATGTAAATGAGAGAACTTTGTAAATAAATGTATAGTTGGGATTAAGTGACATTAAAATTGACTTTTAATTGAATATGGTCAATACTGCTGACTGCGTGTGTCAACTAGATTTGCAGGTCATGTGGCAGTTATTCACAGCAAATGAATTTCTTTTATACTTGTATACATGAATTCATATGTGTGTGTGTATAGTTATTCGTATCATGCAGCCATTTACACATTAATTTTGTTTTTAATACATATTGAATTTATTCACGTGTATAAGGGGTTTGATTCAGAAGATGCTTCGTATTGCAACCTTTGATTCACTTAAACACACACACCTACGCTCACACACGTTGATTGAAGCATATTTAATTCGAATGTTTTGTAAACACACGTTGATTTCATTTTATGTCATGAAACCAAGTTGGTTTTGTTAAATTCGAATGTAAATAAAACCAATGTACGAATCAGCTGTTACTTACATTTGTTTATTTGCTTACAATTTTTAATTTGTCTTCTTTGCAGAAAATTAAAAAAGTTTATTGTTTCATTTAAAATATCAATAAAAGTGTATAAATTTGTGAATAAAAGTAATTTAATTTTATTAAATAATTATATATAAATAAGTCGCAATAAGTAAAGTAAAATGGCATCAGCAGTTGTAGCATTTTTGTTGTTAGAAGAAGAGCGTTCAGAAAGGGTGGTGTGGAAACTCTGGCGGGTCCAACTGGAAATGGACAGCAATGAAAAGCACAGATCAAGAGATCATTTCTACAATAAATATAAAATGCGATTATCATAAAATATCCTGATGCAAAAAATAAAAACAAAGTGCGCAAATGAAAACTGACAACTGATAGCTGCTTGGTTTATTTTCAAAAACAAAACCGATGACATTGGTTTCTGTAACACATAAAACCAACATTAATTCCAGTTTGAGCACAAAACCGATAACATGGGTTTTCATGTCACCAAAGCATGTTTCGTTGTCGTTTTCAAAACCAATTCTTTTTTTTCCACTAATATTTATTTATTGTATCTTCAAAACTGAACTAACAATAAGTATTCAAATCTTAAACATAGATATAATAATTAGGCCCAACCAGTGTCGGACATAAACTTAGTGATAGTAATTAATAATACATAAATATCGTGTTAAGCACATAAATATTTTCAAAAAATTATATCTGGAGTGTTGCCCAGTAGCTGAATTCCGTAACACCATATGGGTTTCAAAATCGACTTGTATATTAAAAGTTTACAATCTAGACTTAGGGTTGAATTTCTACCAATCAGCCAATGTATCTGAGTTAATTTAAGTTTTATTTGTATCAGCTTAGAGTCAATGTGGTGTTTCCATGTAAGCCGTCGGTCAAGGTGTATATCAAGGTATTTCACCTGTGAATGTAGAGGAACAACAACATAAATATTTTCAAAAAATTATATCTGGAGTGTTGCCCAGTAGCTGAATTCCATAACACCATATGGGTTTCAAAATCGACTTGTATATTAAAAGTTTACAATCTAGACTGAGGGTTGAATTTCTACCAATCAGCCAATGTATCTGAGTTAATTTAAGTTTTATTTGTATCAGCTTAGAGTCAATGTGGTGTTTCCATGTAAGCCGTCGGTCAAGGTGTATACCAAGGTATTTCACCTGTGAATGTAGAGGAACAACTTGATTGTTGATTCGAATGGGCGAACAAGTGCCTCTTCGTAGGGTAAATGTTACATGAACACACTTTCATTTACTTTCATTCCAAGAGGTTAATATGTTCCTGTAGAAATCGGGATGCCTCGTGAGGGTTTTCATGTATTCTAAGGCAGGCTGTATCATCGGCAAATGTAGAAGTGAGGATATTACTGCTCAAAGGCATATGACAGGTATAAATCAAATATAAAACTGGCCCTAGTATACTCCCCTGTGGCACACCGGATGAGATAGTTTCGGCCACACTCATGAAGTCTCCTTCCACAACAGTGAACTTCCGGACGAGAATGTAACTTTCCAAAAGATTTACAATGTTTATTGGTAGATATGTCTTCAATTTTAAAATTAGGCCTTCATGCCACACTTTATCAAATGCCTGAGAGACATCAATAAAGAGGGAAGAACAATACTTCTTTTCTTCAAATATTCTTTTTATGAAATGAACCAATCTATGAGTTTGTTCAATGGTGCTATGCTGACTTCTAAAACCAAATTGATGGTCCGGTATGCACCCATTATCAGCTAGAATTGGGGACAATTTTGTCATGAGCAGTTTTTCGAAGAGTTTTGAAATTGTTGTCAGCAAACTTATTGGCCTATATGATTCAGCCTTGGTAAGATCTTTGCACGCCTTTGGAATCATTTTGACCTGGCAAGCTTCCAATTGTGTGGATAATACTCCAGTCGTAAAACGGCATTAGAAAAAAAATAACAGGATTCTAATAGCAATACGAGGCAACTTCATCAGCATCTTGTTACTAACTCCATCAATACCCGGAGCTTTCTTCGGGTTGGTTTCAGCAATTAGGTTTTGTACATCATGCATCTTAAACTTTATGGGTCGAGGGGGCAGAGCAACTACACTCGGAAAATCAACAGCACCAGTACATGTGTTTGGGGTAAATACGTGTTTTAAATGCTCAGCAAATATGTTACCTTTTTCAGTATTGGTTCTTGCCCAACCTCCGGTTGAAGTGCGCAAGGGTGGTTTAGACTCAACGGGTGTTTTAAGTTTTTTAGCAGCGCGCCACGAGGAGTAATTAGATGCTGATGTGACATCGAGACCTTCCAGATAGTTCTAAGAGAAGCAGATTTTTCAGATGCAAGCAACTCTTGGAGTTGTTTAGTGCATTCGATAAGTCTGATTTTATGTTGTGGTGATCTGTGCTGTTGCCATTCCCTTCTAGCTCTTCTTTTTTCACATACGAGACGTTCAATATCCGCAGAATAAATTCTATTAAACCCAGTCTGCGGATGGGAGGTAGTGGCATGTTTAGCAGCCAGTTTAATATTTTTAGTAAGATTGGCAATGTTAAATTTAATATCATCGGGAGTTCTTAGCTTGATGTTCTCCGTACAATGACTACTGAGATATTTTTTGAATCCCAGCCAATTAACATGATTTATCATCTTAGCATATGGGTGATGTAAGTCACTTCTTAGTGGGTTACGAATTGTAACGATCGTTGGAGAGTGATCGGAGGAGAGATCATGAGAAGCTTCAACATGAATTAAATCCCTAGAGATATTTTTCATGACGCCAAAATGTATAACATCCGGAATTTTTTGTATGTCAGTAGGCCAGTATGTGGGTTCCCCGCTCGAAATGACGTCCAACCCCATTTTTGAAATTGTGTTGAACAACGCTCGACCTCTAGGTGTAATAAGACGCGATCCCCAGAACGTATATTTTGCATTGTAGTCGCCAGCTGCTACAAAACAAGGGCCAAGAGTTTTGTAAAAATCCTCGTATTGATTCTCAGTGATTGAAAATCTGGGAGGGGAGTAAATTAATGATATCACGAGATTTGAAAAAAAATTTCGATGCAAATATTCGTTGCTTGTAGATGTTCTGCACAATTGTTCTCAAGAATATAGTGCTTGAGTCTTGACTTTATTAGAACTGCTGATCCTCCGCATGCTCTTCCTCTCGGGTCCTTTGTATCATATAAGGTGTTGCCACTCATTTTAAAAAGGCCTCTTGAAGTTAAATGAGTCTCAGATACCAACATTATATCAATATTTTTTACCGTGAGGAAGTGCTCAAGTTCATTTTTATGTTGGCGAATGCCGTTTGCGTTCCAGAAACATACTTTTATCGTGTTCATGGCTTGTTAACTAATGCTTGAAGCAGTGTGTTCTGCGTTCGCAGCATTTCTTGCATCATGCTAGTCATATTTGTTGTAAAATTGTTTATAGTTTGCACCAAATTATCAATAGTAGTTTAAGGCGACTGAAATTAAAGCTTGGGTTAGCATTTGTTGTATTATTTGGTGGTGACACTTTTTGCACTGGAACATAGTTGATCTTCACAGCGTCAGCATACGATACTTGTGGAGTGATTGGTTGGGCCATTAGAGGATAAGTGGCGGAGTACGTATTTCCTGTTTGCGCTGGGGTTACTTTAGGCTTTTGACTCATAGCCTGTTTAACGAAGGAGTATACGGGACATCCTCTGTAGTTAGCAGTGTGATTACCTCCACAATTACTGCACTCTTTTTCCTTCTGGTCTTTCGACTTATTGCAAATGGCAGTCTTGTGCAATTCACCGCACACAACACAAACTGTATGTAATTTGCAATAAGTTTTCGTATGGCCATATTCTTGACAATTATGGCACTGTACGGGTCCTGAACGCTTGGGTGGTTCCTCGACTGTGATTTTTCGGTATAAGAGATATTTTAAATCACAAATGGGATGGGTCTCATTTTTCTTCAATAATATATCATTTGGCTCCAGTTCAACGCGAAATAGGGGTTGGGGTATCTTCCCCCTGTTTATTATATTGGATACATTTTTTACCTTGAATCCTTTCAGGGTGAGAGCATCTTTTATTTCAGCAGCACAATGTAAGAATCTATGCCCTTCAATACGACCTGTAGGCCCTTGGCGCTCTTAAGCTGGAATGTGTAAAAACTTGTTTTATTTTTTTCCAATTCATTAACCATTTTCCGGAAATCTTTTTCTTCATATATTTGGATTTTAGTTTCGTCAATGTTACCACGTTTTATTGGAACAATGTGAAATGCCTTTTCACCAATGACCGATATTAATTTTTTGATAAGGGTGTTTGAATTTTTTTTCCCTCCAATAGATTGGCGGTGGTTTGGAGGTTTTTTTCGAGGATGCTTCGGGTTTGTCGTTGTCATCCTGCAATATTTTAAAATGGTTTTGACGGTTAACTGTGGCGGCGTCGTTATCCCTGGATATCTTATCAAATTAACAAAAAAATCAATTGTGACTTACACACACTTTAATTAAAATTTAAAAATAGGAAACCCTTAATGAAAGACCCTTTATTTTCAGAACGGGGACGAAAAGTTACGAAGTCTCCACACACATTTACATACTTCTCACACAAAATTTGTTAAATAAAATAGTCCAAAAAATCAAAATTTTCAAAGTGTCCTTCGACACAAGATACCAATCTCGGAATTCCAACTTCGACTTCCGCACTCCGTTATGAAATAGATTTTTGTTTGAATACTAGACTGATCTAAAATACTTTTACTATTAATCTCAACAATTCTTCTTCAATATTTAAATTATTGATTTATTTATACATATGTTGAATGTATATCTAGACACTTATTACTTATTAGGGACCTGCGTGAATATATTCATTTCGTTAGCGTCAATGACTACAGCTGAATACTGTGATTGCATTCACCGGATGACACAAGCAGGATCAAAATTTTCGAAAAAAGTTCAATCAGCGGGATGCAGATGTCCTTCGCCAGAAAGCTGTTTGCCCCTAGAATTTTGAATAATCGCAATGTTTTATAACGTTTTTTATAATTTAAAACCATCAAATTTGATTGCTCCGCTAATGGGAATCAACAAATTAAATGAAGGAAAGAAATACGCCCTTCAACATAATGTGATTCTCCTTAACAGTGATTTAAAGTTCCTTACTCCATAACATAAGCCTAGAATGATGACTGAATTTCGCGTTTCAAAAATCGCATTTATGTATTTCAACACGGAAAAAAATTTAACTTACGTTATTAGTATTATTATATATTGTTTTAATGTAATGGATAGAGAATGGAAAAATATTATCTGAAGAGAGCAGAAACACGACAGAGGTCGAACTTGCGACCCTCTGACTATTTCCTTGACTTGTGCTAGGCAAACTAAAATAAAATATATATTGCTTTTGAAATTATTATATATGCTATATATGCCACCATCTTCAATATGCACTGAATATACCAATGGCAATGGAATCATTAAAATATGGCTCTGATGTGATCAGAGCTAGTCTGAAATAATTTAAAAAACTAACATTTACTCTCAGATTTTCATCCGAGTTTTCTCTTCTACTAATAAAGTGTTTACACTGTACAATTTTCTTCATTCTACATAGATTTTTCTGAGATCAAGGTGCATAGAGTTGAAGATTTTGATGTTTAAGATATCAAAACTCAGATTGCCTTTCGATGTCGTGACCGAAAGAGATAAATATATCAATATGTTATGCTTAATACTCTTTATATACAAGTTCCCATCGTTCCTCTAAGGAGCAGATAATATATTAGATAATATATTACCAAACCAAAATTAAAATATCGATCCCGCGTAAGAATTACCGTAATAAAGGAATACAATAATACCTCCGACTATTTTGTGCTGATGTTGCGCTTGTGGTTACATCGTCTGTATTAAAAAATAAAATAAAGTTTCTGAAACATCATTCCTCTAATGTTCCATCGTGTGTATTTAGCATTATACATAAAAAATTACCAATTAAGTCAGTGGTTATGACTCAATTAGAGAATGAATGCATGATTTTGCATTTTTGTGGGACTCATGCAGGTCTCTAATAAATTGATATATATATATATATATATATATATATATATATATATATATATATATATATATATATATATATATATATATATATAATTAACACACAAGCAAACAGTTCATCATTCCCACATACTTCAAATACACACAAACACATACGATAATGGCAATTGCATAAGCTGTGTTCGTTTACTTTCTTGTGACGAGAGAGTAATGCAAAAAATTGCTCTCCCGAATTCTCAAGACATTGAAAAACTGTAAATGAATGCTTTACTACAAGTAGTAACAATTTGTAACTAAATATTATATTTCCACTCCTTTTGCTATTGAACATTCGTAAAGATGTGTGTATCTCTTACAATTCCTGCACTTATCAAATAGCAGGTTTTTAAATTACAAAAAAACTAAGAATTAAATTTAAACAAACAATTCTTTTAAGTTTATTTCTGATTTCTCTAATATTATAATTTCTTATAAAAAAATTGTTTTATAATCACAAAACAGCTATTAGAATATTTCTTACATGTAATAATTTCAATAGTAACGATTTTGTAAAAATAAATTGTGTCCTGTTACATATTTTTCGAGTAATTGAACACTTACCAGTAACAACTAGTAAAAAATTTCAATAAATAAACATACCTAATACGTCTAGTGACAATAAGCAAAATACTTAATGAACAGGGCTATGACTACGTACTTATGTAGTTGTACCATAGAGCTTTTATAATTACTTGTATTAAGTTGTGTTGCATGCACCTCATGGAAGTGGTCACAACAAGCTTTTTTAATTTAATTGTACTTTTTTGTTTGTATATGCATATTGTTTTTTGTTTCCTTTTTTGTCTTCGTCAGTAGCCCGTAAACACTTCTGGTCATCACGTTAATAATATAACAATAATAATAATAATAATAGAATAAGACCGTGTACTTTTATATATAAAATATTTACTTGTTCTTTTAGGAAAGAACACGTAAAACAAATTGGTGATATTTCTATGTATGTGTGTACACGGGTATACAACATAAACTACGTAAATATTGATAGTTTTTCAAACAGCGTCGCTTTATATTATTTCACAATTGGAAGGAAACGTTTTGCATGCAAAAAGGTGAACACGAAGGAATGGCGGAAAATGTGCGAGTAGTCGTTAGATGCCGTCCAATGAACAAGAAAGAACATGATTCCAGTTGCAGGGTAAGTTTATCCCTACCAGCATGCCTCGTAATTAGGTGGCAGGTTAAGAACAAGAGGCTAGAAATATTATACATGGGCAATTGGCGGGAGTGGCTAGGAGCATTATGTTATTTACCACCACGGTGTGGGCATGTTCGATCAGATTCAGGTCGTACAGTGAAAGGCTAAACTCGGTATACAGACTGACAGAGTATTCGTATGTTGTGCTTATAGAACAGTATTGGGCAAGGCTGCGTTTGTGTAATTCCAGTGGAATTGTTGGTGAAGGAATGCGAACTCGTTAATAACGACTGGATGAAGCCAGAAATCTGGCAGAGTAAATGGTCGACCACCAGCAAAGATGAACCAATACGCGAACTCCTGATCTTAGAAAAAATATGAAGCTACCAGGAGTGTCCCTCAAGGATCAGTTCTAGGATGATTTCCGTGAAACGTACTTAGTTTACAATGGCACTCTGTAGTTAAATTTACAAATGGGGACAAATACCATTGAACTTGCGGCTGACGTTGCTTTGGTGGTTACAGCACCAGAAGTAAATGAGACTAGAACTGTGATAAATGCGACCTTCCGAGTGCTGCAATCGCGGCTAGCTTCAATGGGAATAGCACTTGCGGACCACAAGAGAGAATGGAAGTCAATGAAATTGAGGTCACCATGTCATAGGCTGAGCAGCTTGTAGAGTATTCTGAGCATATATAACAGTGTTGGACGTTTCTCATCGCACCAGCATCCGTGATAGCAATAATAATAATAATAATAATAATAATAATAATAATAATACACACATACAAGCAATCATACTTAGGATCTTAGATGCCAAACTCGACGTTCGAAAAAGTGAAAAGTTCCGGGTGGGAGCAAATTTAATTTATTAGATTTTTTGGTACAGAAAGTTTTTAAAGGAAACTCAAAATTTAAATCTTCTCTTTGTATTCCAGAATATAGTTTCTACAGATAAATGTTCGGTTTCTGTAACAAATCCTTCAGATTGCACAGCTCCTGCCAAAATTTTTACGTTTGATAGTGTGTATGGCGAACTAGAACGGACTGAACTGATGTACAATGAAGCCTGCTATTCGCTGGTTGACAACGTTCTCGAAGGCTACAATGGCACAATATTTGCATATGGACAAACTGGTTGCGGCAAGACATTCACAATGCAGGTGAGTTAGCAATAATATCGATTCTATCCTTATACAAAAGAGATTTGAAGTACCTCTTCGGTACAATCAAGTATGGGGTCGACGAGGGGTCTTTCTTCTTTCCTCTCTCTCTCATAAACTGGGACTTGCTTCCACAAAAACTGAAATGTTTAGTAGTAGACATACATACCTACATTGAGTTTTTACATCGGCACCAAATGATTATCAAAACAAAACAACAAAAAAATACAAGCCTGTGTTAGATAACATGGGCGCATAGGTCAGACGTAGAATACGTTAGTCATTTTGCAATTAAAATATATGAATTAAATATAATTTTTAATAAATGATTTAAATCTATCAATAAATTTTATGATAGGGCAGCACAATAGATTAGCTGCTTTCCAACTACTTCTCAATGTATTCACAGAAATGTGTTTAGGAAAAACGCCATTGATATAGTGAGCGTATACATCGCCAATCATTTGTATTAATGTACATACACACACATTTACACGCTGCTCGCAGAAGTAAACAAACGACAGCAAAGATCTCTAAACTTTCAAGCACACACAAGTGTCCACGCTCCCCTCCCTTCATTTTATGTTCCCCACCAAACGAACTAACAACCGACCGACCCAACAAAACGAAATGTACACACACACACATACACGCTGCTCGATAAATAAACAAAGCACAGCAAAGCCAAAATCATTTGATTTCACAACAACAACAAATACAACAGCGGCATTTACAAACCAACAACAACAGCGGCATGTACAAAAAAAGTCTAAAATATCATGCTAAAATACGTAAATAAATAAATATTAATAAATAAATATTTATAAATAAATATTTTTATAAATAAATATTTATATAAATAAAATATTTTTATAAATAAATATTTATTTCCTTAACTACATAAAACTTTTATATATAGACATATAATTTTTTTAATGTAATTCGAAACAAAACATATTACCAAAACTGAGTAACATATAAAAATTGCTAAAATATGTTTTAATATATAAGTAAAAGTGGGTGAAAGTTGACAAACATTTTCTCAAAATTTTGTGCTCCAGATCTACACCCCTACCTTACGGTATAACGTATTCTACGTTAAAAATCGATGTCGCTCAAGAAAAAGCTGGGGGAAAATGTACCATTTGTCTACTCCGTGCCAATTATATGTATATGGCATTAATGTACGCAATAATATTGTGTAGTCTATGGGTAGCTTTAGAAGATATTTTGTGGAACAAACAACAAATGACTGCTTATTTGCTTTTATTTTAGGGTCCTGATAATTCAAAACAGCGTGGAGGCATTATAACATGTTCATTTGATCACATATTTGAAGGAATTTCTGTGGCGTCTGGCATTCGTTATTTAGCAATGGTCAGCTATTTGGAGATTTACAATGAGAATATAAGGGATCTACTTAATCCATATGAGGATCTAAATGCCAATCACGTTTTGAAAGAGCAACATGGTGTTGGTGTCACCGTTCCCACACTCAGTACTCACATGGTGGTTAATGCCGAGGAATGCTGCAACCTTCTTAATATAGGCAACCGCAATCGTGTTGTTGGAGCAACCTTAATGAATGCTTCCAGTTCCCGCTCACATTCGATATTTACAATAAGCTTAGAGCAAATACCAATCGAGGAGGACAATGTCGAACAAATGCCAGTTACCGGGGGCATACGCAGGGGCAAATTGAATCTAGTTGATCTTGCCGGTTCTGAACGACAAAATAAAACAGGAGCAGTTGGCGAGCGTTTCAGAGAGGCAACAAAAATTAACCTATCATTGTCTGCACTGGGGAACGTAATATCGGCATTAGTAGACGGCAAAACAAAACATATACCATACCGCGACTCGAAACTAACACGTCTTTTGCAAGTAATTCTTAATGGCATTCGCTTAATCGATTTCCTGATTTTCACCAAATTACACATACTTATGTATGTACATATATAGAGATAAAGTCTTGTTTCTGATATACATATTTACGTCTAAAGAACAAAGTTCTTGCTGACCTATTAATTAATACGACTTATTAATATGTAGTCCATGCAAAAGATGTAAAATAGAATTCTTAGAGTTTTGTTTTGATGAATTGAATATTCAATTCATTGAAGTCATTGAAAGTTCTGAAGGCTAATTATTATGATGGCAGCATTCATTAAAAATATAGTTTTGGCGAAGGCTTTTACCTGGTGCATTAAGGGGAAGGAACCCTTTTCAATAGACTAGAACTATCAATATTGGCATTAATTATATCAAATGTAAATATCAAGGATATTTACATGCATTTTCCAAATACACGTATTAACTTTCCTTCTGCCCCCTCTCGAAATCTTCCTTTTCTCTACCTTTGAATTAATACTACACACTTTCAGTATGTATATGAGTATGTTGTTGTTCAGTGAAGAGTGCACAAATCGATTGAGTCCATCACTTGATTATACCAAATAATAAATATTTTCTCTAAAATATGTAGGATTCTTTAGGGGGGAATACAAAAACCTTAATGATAGCATGTATATCACCAGCAGATACAAATTACGACGAAACTATTTCAACTTTGCGCTACGCCTCACGAGCTAAAAATATATCGAATAAACCAAAAATAAATGAGGATCCGAAGGACGCTAAACTACGAGAATATCAAGAGGAAATCATAAAACTTAAGAAATTGCTAGAAGCTAACAATAGTGAAGAGATTAGGACAGACAATCAAATATTTGGTGAAGAAAAGCCACCACAACTTTCATTAGCATGGATAGATGACGAAAGTGAAAAGCTAAAGGCTGAAATGCAGGCAGAAATGGAACGCTTACGAAACGAACATATGAGAGAAAAACGTGAAAAGGAGCTGCGAATACAAGAAATGGAGCAGCTGAAACAAAATTATGAGGAACAGTTGATGCGCTTAAATCCACAGAATAGCAATTCAGAGTTAGCGAGCAAATCTAACGAGCTGAAACTGGCAACAGGCAATAAGATTTTGCAATTAGAAGCCCGAAAACGTATTGAAATGATAAAGCAAGCATTAATTGGAGGGGAAAGAGCAAACGATACGCAGCTAAAAGAAAGGAGACGGAAAAGGAAACTTGATGCTCAAAGGCGATTGAGCGCATTAGCGCATGTTTTAAGTCGGGTTGAGCAAAGTGAAGACCGTGATATACTACAAGGCCACTACACAACAATACAGCAAGAATTAAGTGCTAAAAATGAACACTTGAAACTGCTGCGCTTGAAGAATAGAGCACTCGAGAGAGAAGTTTCCGATTTGCAAGTGGAATTTCAATTAGATCGTGCTGATTACCTGGAGACTATAAGAAGACTTGAAAAAAATTTAAAATTTTATCAACAGATAATGGATAAAGCATTGCCAATATTGCGCAAGAATGGAAAGTACTGGTAAGTTTCCAACTACTATGTAATTTGTTTTATAGTTGCGAATTTTTATTGAATTCCAGTAAAAAAAATTATTTTGGCAACCATTTTATCCTTTAAGTGAAAATTTCTTTAGTTTTTATCAAAAAGTGTAATTTAGAATATTTAATTTACAATTGAGCTTGAATTTATAACGTGATTACTTCCCTAATAAATAATTAACTCATTCAAAACAAAACTTTTTCTTACCATTTATCATCTAAGCTGTAAATTTAATGCTCCCATTAAAACGTTTTGATTACAAATAAGCGAGAACAATAGATCTGTTCGTATACTTTCCGAGCAAAAGACGTAAAGTAACGAGATAGTTTTTTTTTATTTTATTTTTTTTTATTTTAAATTCATATATATATACATATTACATTATAATTGAGTTGCCTCAGCGCCTTAAAGGCATTATTGAGGCGAGTTGGCACTTATATACATACAGTTTCAACTACATATATATTTATTAAAAATAATAAAATAATACAAAATAAAAAAAATATATATAAAAATATTTACATAATTTTAAAAGTTAAAACTTTGAGAGATCATAAAAAATTACATCAAAAGTTCTAAACGTTTCAATAAATAATTTTTTAAAGAACTTTTAAATAATGAAATACTATTTGTACATTTTAAATTTTCTGGCAATTTGTTAAACTCACAGCTACCTATATGTTCAATTCGTTGTTTTGTTTTTTCTAATCTACACCAGGCAACAACTAGATTGCCATTACTTCTTGTATCAAATCTGTGTTGAAATCGTGAAAACTGTAGAGTATGGTATCCAATATTATGTATACACTTGAAAACATAAACCAGAAGCTGCATCTTGTACAGACCATGAATTGGTAAAACTGATGGAAATGAATAACTGTACAATGTTGTTGTTCGATATGTTAAGGGAAGGCTTAGAATTATACAATTACCCTCCCAAACTCTCAAAAAATAGAAAACAGTAAATGAACACTTTATTAGGTACCTTCACTGCTTGATTCAGCTATATTGAACTACTTTTCCTTGTGTTGTCGCTCCTGAATGAAAGAAAAATATTATCTTTCATTTCATATACCAGCGTTGTTTTTAAAAATTAACAAAGAAGTACGTACCATCAATTCATTCGATTTATGAAGCATCCACTGTCCCCTGGAGCCAATATTCTGCTCAGACTAATCCTCACATTGGTACAAACTAGTCATTGTCTATGATATAAGAAGGATGCCATTTCACTTGTTTTAAAAAGGTTTATTTTTTAAAAAAATATAATTCCTTTTGTCTTACGAGATTTAAGTTCAACCCTATTCGCGTGACACCATTCCAAGATTGTTACAAGATCTTGATTAAATGTATCATTCATATTCTGTCTCATGGACCCAATCTCCGAAAGGATTGGCCTTTTGACAAATAACGAATATGAATGGAAAATTTTGCTGTCATCCGCAACAGAGTAGATATGGCTGCAAGTTTCACATAGAAGGTCACTAAAAAAATAAGAAATATTGTAGGATAAAGAACGGAACCCTATGGTGTCTCTGAATTAATCTTGAGCTTATTTGATGAGATCCCACCTATAACAATTCTCATAGTGCGATCCCTGAGGAAGCTCGATATAAATCGAAAGAAGTCATCGCCAATACCAAGAGCATAAAGTTTTGCCACACTCTGTCAAACAAATTTTTTTTAAGAACTGATCCATACCACACTCTCTCAAGCAATTTTACTAATTGCTACTTTTCAGTAGCAAATTAGCGGACCTAGTATAGTATATATTGTTGTTGCACATACATACATATGTACATATGTATGTACATATATCCAAGTAGAGTTAGAAAAGCGCTGGCCTACTAAGAGGAAATAATATTGATTGACTGCAAGATATAATATACATAAATATATTCCCATATATTTCCCAGTTAAAACGAGTGAGATAATAGAAACGTTTACGAAATTTCTTTCCTAAATTGTTAAAAATAGAAAAAAGTAAATGAACGCCTTGTGACTAATATGTACATTCATTGGGCCTTTTCACACAAGACTAATTGTGCTGGCATAAAATCGTAGTTTGTGGGCATTTTCGGGGAAGAGAGTGGTTTTTGGTTGGCACAATTTTTTCAACCAGCTTCAACCCCGCACAAGCAGAACAAAACTAACACATAGACACTTATGAAAACAGGTTCTGCGAAATAAACAAAGAAAATACTAACACACACAAAGCTTTGTATACGTACACAATTTTATGCCAGCATAATTAGTCTAGTGTGAATACGAAAGAACAAACGTTGTGCGGATTAAAAAATAGTCTTGTGTGAAAAGGCCCATTGGTTCATTACGGTTTCAAAAATTCATATATTTATTTATTCTAAGTTTCTTTGTTTCAAGAAGTATCTACTTCCTCTAAGATATTACATGTTCCCAAAAACTAGTTCGAAGACATTTTTTTAAGGTGTTAAGGATTTACAACTCAACTATTTCCGCGTTTTTATTATTATTTTTTTATAGCAGAGTTGCAGTGCCTTTTCGCCGACGATTCTGCTAACATTACCGACTAAGGAGTGTGCTGTGACGTGGTACATTAGCGTACTAGAGTATTAATCGATGTGGGTACTACTGTTCAGTGACATCTGTGCGAGAAGAGGGGTTGAGGGGAACTTCATTGGACCCACCCCCTCTTTTGTGTCCAACAGAAGTCTCCTTAAGGGGAGATTTCGAAATGGACATCGTCCAAGATTGCAAAACATTGGAATGACATCAATGGATTATGTCACTCCAAGAAATTCCTACGCTTTGACGCTGGAAGGGCGGATCTGGCTCTAAGACCGGACAGGAAAAGCCTACGGACGCTGGTAGATTTTGCGGTGAAGATGAGGAGTCGATGGAACACTTGATAGCAAATTGTGGGGCAATGTGCCACAGAAGACACAGGACTTTACATATGCATGCACGCTGAGTGAAGAGGATCTGCTAATGCTCCCATTGAAGAAGCTGATCTTATTTGCGAACGTATTGGACTGTTAGGGACAGGGGAAGCACAATAGATCAACAATGGTCGCAGTGCAAAAAGGCCATCCTGGGCCAAACCCTCTTTACATTACATAACATTACTAGTGTTCAGTGACCAGTGTTATGCCTTCATCCCTTAAAGAGTCCAACAAAAATTAACACAATGCCACATTAAGTAAATCAGAAAAACTCATGATGTTGAAGACTTGTCTTGAACAGGGATCGAACCCAGGTTCTTAGTCATAAATCGCTATGTAGTCAACGCGTTAATTACCTTAGCCAACAGCACATTGGCATAAATAGACATAGTCCGTTTTCCATGTTATATTTTGTCATAAAATATTTAGGTATTTAATTTTGCTCTTAAAATTTTAAAAATACTTACGATTTCTTCAATATCATAAAAAGTGTATTGAATTTCGCTGTTGTCGTTGCTATCCTAGTAAGTCCCACCTTGCAACTACTCTTGTCCAAAAGAAAAAACAAAAAAAAACATATTTTTAGTTTTAGTTTAACAACACACATATGTATGTATTCATTTTAGGAATCCTGATGAAATTTTCCAGAGCTCACAATGGAATGACGAGCTGAAAGTGTGGAAATTGCCAGAAACCTCCATGGATACTTTTAAATTGCCATTAGCTTCCAGTCTGCATAACAAACAGTATATGGACAACGTATTGCAAAAATGCAGTAACTCTTCAAACTCTCTTCAAAGTACTTTCAATAATGTTGGTTTTGCTCCTGTAGATTATATCAAGGAACCGACAAGGGCCAACAGACACGTTAATGTAAAAATCGATCCTACCACAACAGACTCACACTCGTCAATGCACAGTTCAGCTAACGGAATAGAAGAAAAGGGGGTAAAAGGAAAACATTTGTTTGACAAAGATGTGACAACAATTTATGCTTTGCAGGTATGTGTACACATGTGCACATAATACTTAGAAATGTGTGTTTGCCTGACCGTAATTCATATATATATATATATATATATATATATATATATATATATATATATATATATATATATATATATATATATATATCCTATGAGGAGTATAGGGCCTCAATATATATATATATATATATATATATATATATATATATATATATATATATATATATATATATATATATATATATATATATATATATATATATATATATATATATATATATATATATATATATATATATATATATATTTATTTATTTATTTATAATATATATTTATATATATTGCATATTATATATATATATATATATATATATATATATATATATATATATATATATATATTTATTTATTTATTTATAATATATATTTATATATATTGCATATTATATATATATATATATATATATATATATATATATATTTATTTATTTATTTATAATATATATTTATATATATTGCATATTATATATATATATATATATATATATATATATATATATATATATATATATTGCATATTATATATATATATATATATATATATATATATATATATATACATATATATATATATATATATATATATATATATATATATATATATATATATATACATATATATATATATATATATATATATATATATATATATATATATATATATATATATTTATTTATTTATTTATTTATAATATATATTTATATATATTGCATATTATATATATATATATATATATATATATATATATATATATATATATATATATATATATATATATATATATACATATATATAAAAATATATATTGAGTTAAAAAAGGCGCGAAGATTTGAATGCATTCCACAAGTTGCAAACATGATTTTTCCACTTGCGGCTTTTAGTACATGTTGCTAATTAAAAAAAGCAGTATCCTAAACGCGAAATCAAGCAACATATACAGTAGGGTTCGGTTATGTCGAATTATCGCTTATAACTATTAACTTCTAACAATTTCGTACAAATATTTCAAGAAAATTAGTATGTTAATAACGAACTTCAGTTATAGCGAATTATTGTCTATAACTAACTCCCTTTTAAGAGCACGATACAAAAATCCTTGCAAATTTTTACATTTATAACAGACAAAATGAAATCGCAAGACTTTTCGCGATAAAAATACACGTAAACGATATTTCTAAATAGACTTATGATGTGTTGCATCAGCATATCGAGAAATAAGAAATATATAATTTATTACTATATTATATTACATATATATATATATATATATATATATATATATATATATATATATATATATTATGTATATATAACATGTACAGAGCTTGCTACATTCATATTCATATGTATGTACATACATATACATACATACATATGTATGTATGTACCAGAGAATGGCACGGAGTCACAAATGAATCATTAGTTGTCACTAGAGAGCTGCACAAGCATACGAAAAATGTCTTACAAGCAATTTCGTTAAATTTCAAATAGTGTGTGCTTATTACTCTCTCATTTCAAAACATATACTTCCAAAGATATGTGTTTTGCTTAACAGTAAAAACATTGAAGAATAGAACAAAACTGAAGTAGAACAATGTTGGAACAAAATAAAGCCGAACAGAATAAAGGTTCTATAGAACATTAAAACTGAAGTAGAACATCCAAAACATGCTTGAATGTTTTGATAGTAGACCTAGACCAAAACAAACTCACACATTAAGAAACATTTGCGTTCGTTGTAAATAAGAAAACGCTTTAAAGAGGTTTTAGTTACAATGAAATAATATACATATGTACATACATACATATCCATGTACATACTTACATACATATGTATGTAAATTGTATGAGAACTACATATAACTTCTTTTAGTTTTTTTGCTATTATTTTTTCTTGAATGTGTTGTGAACGAAAAGAAAAACATGGGCGCACACAAATTTTTTAACACGCATCATCTACATACTTGTGTGTATGTGTGTGTATGGTTTAATATGTTGCTTTACCATCTCAGTAATTCTTTCAGTAGCCTGAGTAGGAAATGTTCTATTGTACTTGGTGTTTCTGCTATGATTTACCGTATTTTTACTTCATTGTCGGTATTTGTTTGGATATTCTAGTTGTTCTGAAAACACAAGCACTAACAAGCACTGTAGAGAATAACTTTTCAAATGCTGTTTGGTTTGTTTTGGTCAGAGTCATGTTTTGTTATTTTTGTGTTGTTATTTATGTTTACACTTAAATACTGTGTTTGGAAGTAGTGTACAATAGAACACAGAACTTTTAGAACATTTTGTGCAGCTCTCTAGTTGTCACACTTATGATTTGAGTTCTCACTCATACGCAACTTTTGTCATGTGAAGTTGACATATGGTATAAATATGTATGTATTTTGCCAAGGGCGAGTATAACTTATTTTCATGACGTGGTACGTGCATGCATATGTATATAAAATATATGTGTGTATGTATGTACATACATATACACATGTTATGTAAAATTATCTTTTATTTAGAACTATCATCATTTCGATTTGGACAAAACGGAAATTTTACAAAATTATTTTCGTTCCAATCGGCGAAAGCACACCGCGGATGTCAAGAAATAGATGGGATTTATTGATCACAATCGAAATCCAAGCAATTTCTCATGAGAGGTCATACAAGGACAATAGCACCTATTACGATATATGTACATATGTACATAGTCATATTGGTTTGATTTTGGAATCTTAAAAAGTTTATCCAGGATTTGTACAAGGGCTGTAATAAATTTATAAGAAAATAATTGTTATTACAATCATAATATAGTTTAAGCTAAAAAAAAACATTAAAATAAAAAAAATAATATATATATATATATATATATATATATATATATATATATATATATATATATATATATATATATATATATACATCTATATATATAAAAATAAGTCCGTATATGTACGTCGCCGAACTAATCATAAACGCGTCGAGCGATTTCAACCAAACTTATACACTACGTAGGCAGTGGCTCATATATGGTTTATATGAAGTTTGGTTAAAATCCGATAACGCATGTGTGTGCGGTGCGTATGTGAAGTGAGTGTGTTTTTGGGAACAAAACCAACTTTATTAAAAACAAGTGTGTTTCTTTTCTTATTTTGTTTTGCCGTGCGAAGCAGGCAACGGGCCCGCTAGTATATATATATATATATATATATATATATATATATATATATATATATATATATATATATATATATATATATATATATATATATATATATATATATATATATATATATATATATATATATATATATATATATATATATATATATATATATGTATATATATATAGTTATTTAGCTGTAGCAAATTTGGAAACCAACCTTATTCAAGTAATCTCGCCGCCATTCTACACTTTTACATTATGGCTTTTGAAAGACAAACAGGCGCAGTTTTCTGGTGACTGGACGAATATGTAGAGTAGGTAGTATATGATCCAGTGATGGAAAAGTTGTTACGATCGTACTTTTTTTGATACTATTTGATTTGAAAAAATACCGTGTTACTCCTCTGTTGCATTTGATACTCTCCGTGATACGTTTTAAATTCATCTGTTTTAGTATAGCTATTGTTTGTTTTTTACATAACTATTAGTTAAAATAGATTGTTTAGTTATAATAATGAATTTGTATTTAAACATATATGTATATTTATGTCCTCTGTTAATTTTTTTTTTTTTTGAATTTGTAAAATTTTATATTGGGTATTTTTTAAGGTATAAAACTTTAAATTGAAATAAATCCTAGGTGAATAACGCTACTGGTATAGATTTGGGCTTATTTGAAGGACAATACTCAATGATTTTGACTTTAATGTGATGGGGGAAGTTTTTTTTGAAATGGTCTTGTAAGAGAAAATTATTTTCGAAATAAACCCAAATCCATTCAATTGATTTATGGTTTTTGTTAACTTTTTGTTTTCATAAAGATTTTTTTACTGTTTAATAAAAATTAAAAAAAAAATAAGATTTGTTACTCTTGAGGTTAAAAAAGTACTCTCAGAAAAATTTTTTGATACTGAAATGAAAATCTCATTTCCCATCACTGATATGATCTGTCTTTAACATTGTTTTGTTTCTCTTTTTTACTTTTCGCAATACTTCGTCACCTTTGTCGGAGTCAATTTTGCATACTGTATTAATTTTTCATATTTTAAATCGAATCTCGAATTCAATTCCATTTTTACTGTAGTTTTGTTTGCTTTACATGTTTTTGTCAATTAAAATATTCTTGCACTTCAAATAAACAAACTAGGAAAATATGATAAAAGAGGAATTTTAAAAATTTCTGTCTGTCTATTGATTTCGCAATTGTAAAAGCTTTAGGCAATACCAAAAAGGCATTGAAAAAACCTGTCCTCCAAATTCATAATGTAAAAGGTTACTTACTAACTATTAAACTCCAATAAATATATTTCAAAAGGAAATAATTTGCTTAAATATTCACGATGGAGTTCGACAATTAGATTGGTAGCAAATTTACTTGGACTACTCATGCCCCTCGTCAATTTACTTTGGTTCAATTCGTTAAATATGTATGTAATATAATTTATTTATGAATAGATACATATGTATGTTATAATGTTATAATTGATCAATAATTTAAAAAAATTAAAAGCCACCATATCATTCGCTTTAATTCCAAAAAGCATGTACAGTGGAGGACTTAAATATAAGCACAAGTTGTATAGTATATTAAACTGTCACTTTTTGAATGTTAAGAACATGAATTATGTACATACAACAACCATACATGTACTTAAGTAAAATAGACGTGCAGTTTCGCGATAAGATGGCGAAGCGCATAAGTAGCTCAAAATGCGTTAGTGTTATCTTGGGTTCATATGCATTTATTCGTTAGAGTACGTTCTTAATGCGTTTTCATAGTTAAAGATAAAGTTGTCATCTTAAAAACATATGTAATTATGTAATAAAGCACGATTTTGAAAGATAGGATGAAGAGTGAAGATTCACCTCATGTGGAGGAAAACACATACAAGTAGGTCAGTAAAAAGGCCCGTTGTGAGCACCCACATGGAAATCGAAATCCTTCAACCCTATAGCAACTCCGTGACATAAATTAAATATTTTCTCCATATATATATATATATATATATATATATATATATATATATATATATATATATATATATATGTGTGTGTGTGTGTGTGTGTGTGTGTGTGTGTGTGCGCGTATATATATATATATATATATATATATATATATATATATATGTATATATATATATATATATATATATATATATATATATATATATATATATATATATATATATATATATATATACATATACTTACATACATATACATATATACATAATATTTTTCTTTATTAAGAATATTATTTTGTAATTTGATTTTTCTCTCCTTATTTTTAAAGAATTGATTTTTACTTTGACATTTTAATGGATAGATGCTTTAGAATTTTTTTCGACACTTTTTTAATGAAATAAAAATTAATAAATACTGTTGTAGTTGTGTCATTATCAGTTAGAGTGAAATTTTTTAAAAGCGGTGAAAATTGAAATCAAAATGGAGAGATCGTAAGTACCAATTTTTGTAATAAATTTTTCGCAATTTTTAAACACTTTTATTAGGTTGAAAATAACAACGAAAGCGCAATTTGAGCGGCTTGTCCAGATTATGGAGAAGAGTCCGGAAAATGCTCGCGGAAAACCGAAGTTTGGTGCAACGAAAAATACGTGCAAGGAGTTGTGGCAGCACGGAGTTTGCATGATTTACAAAATAATCTGGCAAGACGCTGAATAGGGAAAGCAAGAGAAAACAAATCTTATTACCTCGTCAAGTGTTCGCTGCTACAGCTGTGGGTTATATTCATAAGCACAAATAATTGTCAAATCATTTTGTAAAAGAATAAATAATTATTAAAGTAGAAGCAATGTCCAAGGGCGTAGCCAGGATATGAAATAGGGTGGTGCCACGAAAATTATGATTTTTTATGATTATGATTTTTTATGACTATGATTTTTTATGATTATAATTTTTTATGATTATGATTTTTTATGATTATTACAATTTCGATCTATTTGAGGAGTAATCTGCGTGGATCTTCTGAAAATTTTGCTAGAATTTTTTCAAAAAATTCGTCCTTCTTTTCGGTTACCAATCTTCGGTGGACGCTTAGCATACGTAGTCCTGCAATATACAATATACTTATTTTTTGATAATAAGTAAAATTACATATTTTTTTTTAAAACGAGCTTCAGTCATTGTGGAGCGCAACCATGTTTTTACTCGCCTTAAAGTGCTAAATGACCGCTCAACAGTTGCAGTAGTGCACGGCTGTGACAATGAAATTAATAACGCCTTCCTTATATTTGCATAAAACAAAATACTCGCCAGCTCAATTTCTCCTTCCAAATCATCCAACTCATAAAAATGCTCAAACGTTTTTGTGGCATCCTTAAGCTCTTCCAGCTTAAAAGAAAGCATGTTTGACGGGTGCAAACAATGAATTGCCAACGCTGGCCTATTCTCTTCATTAAATCTTCTGCCCAGTGATGAAATTAAAGAATCTATATAAGGAATGTATATAGATCGCTTCCAGTATTCAGCAGGTGATGAAAACGGGGGATTTGAACGGTGCGTTTGACGAGAGACTATCCTTGGAACAGATATCTCTATTTTGAAATTGGCTCTGTTTTCTTGAATAGAAAAAAGCAATCCGTCCACAATACCCTGTGTATTTTTTAATAACTTTATATTGTATGCATGTAAAAAAAATTATTATAGAATTAGGTGGGTGCCACCGCCCTCTAGGCCCATACCTAGCTACGCCCATGGCAATGTCTTTTATTACACGATAGCTATGGAGTTATGGGAAGAGTTTGCTGTAGAATTAAATAGTGTGGGACTACCGACAAAAACATCTCAAGAATGGCAACGTGTAAGTGTGTCAATAAAATAATATTGAACAATTATAATATTCTTAATATAATTATAATCTTGCACAGGCTTGGATCCACTATAAAGCAAGCATTAAGAAAAAACTTGCAAACAATAAAAGAAAGACTCAAGCGACAGGGGGAGGCCCATCACAAGAAATCCCATTAAATAGCCTTGTTTCACAACTCTTGTCTTTGCAAGAGCAAGTGGCACCATCTGGCTAAGTTTTTGGCGTTGAGAACACTGCAGCATCAGCTGACAATTTTACTGAGTCAGTTGAACAAACAATACAACCAGCAGATCTACCAACAGCTACCCCAATCAGAAGAAGAAGTAATCAGGTACAAGAAAGCGAGCGTCTTGAGTTATTAAGGAAACAGGCTCAGAATGAAATTCTGCAAACATTAAAAAAATTAGAAAAACAGCTACAGAAACTACGAGATCAACAAAAGTATGCTTGAAATTAAGAAAAAAAAAATTTGCATTATTGGAACGATAAGCAAATGAGGCTACTGATCTCCACAATCTTAAGGTGGAGTGCAAAAAATTAAAAATAGAAAAACTTAAGAATAAATGGAAAAATTAATAGTTTATAAGTATGTATATACATATGTAGATAAATTTAATTTTTTTTATATATATATATATATTAAAATTCACAAGAAGTGGTATTATTTTTTTAAGAATTACAAGTTTTTAAGTATATGCACACAATTCTTTTTTTTAACTTTTAAGACTGAATTAACAAATTGTTTCACAATAAATAAAATATTGTATTACGTTTAAAATGATTGCATGATATTATTTCTAATACTGATTCCAACTTCAGTGTCTTCCATATTTGTGTTAGAGGATTGCACAGTAGCATCTTCACTTTCAGTTATTATTTCTTGTTCTGGAATTTCACCCTGAAAATGAAGGCTAATATTGTGCAAAGCACAGCAAATGTTTACAATTTGTGTTGATTTTTCAGGTGAATAATGTAAACCTCTAGCGGAAAGGAGACATCGAAATCTGCTTCTTAAAACTCCAATCGTGCGCTCGGCGATACTGCGAGCCTTGGCGTGCACAGTATTATATCGCGCTAGTTAAGGTCAGGTAGATAATAAACACGAAAACTCCTTCCGCTGATAACATGGCGTCAACGAAAATAATATTAGAAATAAGAAATGTAAACAACGATAATAAACATAATATGTAAACAAAGTAATTAAAGTAAATATATGAATATGTAAACAAAGTAATTAAAGTAAAGATATGATTGTTTGTAAACAAGGTAATTAAAGTAAAGATATGATTTTTTGAAGCATAATAACCATAATATGTAAACAAAGTAATTAAAGTAAAAACCATAATATGTGAATAAAGTAATTAAAGTAAAGATATGATTGTTTGAAGCATAATAACCATAACATGTAAACAAAGTAATTAAAGTAAAAACCACAATATGTAAACAAAGTAATTAAAGTAAAGATATGATTGTTTGAAGCATAACAACCATAATATGTATGATGAACTGAAATACATATATTTTTTATTTGGGAATTTTACAATTTATTTCAAGTTTCAATCTTATAATAATTAGCGAAATTTTAAACTAAAAGCGGCGATGCTGGATTAGGACAAAAAATTGTCTGCCTTTGATTTTAATTTACCTTCTTATTTATTACTAATTATGCTGTTCATTTATTTACTTATGTAGAAAAGTATGTATAAATGTATGTATAATTTATGGCATTAAGCAACAGTATAACAATTATGTATGTATCTATGTACTTATATAATCAAGTACTTGCATTCAATTGTTTAATGCAGAGAGAATATGTACATTTATATGTACGTAAGTACATAGGTGTTTAAATAGATTCTTATAGAAATTTCATTATCCATTTGCTAATGATAAGTAACTAAATCGTCGTTAAATAAAGTGATTGTTAATACATACATTAATTGGTTTTTTATTTATTTTAAGTTCAGTGAACTTCTGCATACGTTTTTCTTTTTGTTTTGGTTCATTGAATTGCACACCTTTTATTTAGTTTAGTTAGTTGAAACTTAATACTTAATTTTTATTCTTTGGTTTATTTATAATTGAAGCTTGATACTTAATGTTATTGTTCTTTGGCTGTTTACTGTAATTTTAATTAAGTTCGCTTATTCATGTATTTTGGAAGTTTCATTGACATTAAACTTAAAATTTATTTGGTTCAACATACTATTAGCAAAGTAAGCATTATGCGTATTGTAATATTAGTATATAAGTTGGATTTAACCACAAATAAAATCACTCTTAATTTTGAAAGCAATCAAGGTCTTTGAATTTAAGAGAAGGCAACACAGTTCAAGTGCTGTTGTTGCAAAACAAATTTTACGTTCAATAAGTTCAAGTGCTTTATTGAACATTTTTTGGTGAGCCCGAACTTTAGATACTTCATGTTTTCCCGCACCAGTGGTAAGAAACATTTAGCTATCTAAAAACCACGCAACAATCATCAAACCACGAGTTTTAAGGATACGCTAGTCTCCCCCACCAGTGGTAAGGGACTTTTATTCTTGAAAATATCAACCAAGCCATCCATCTTTTCTACTAGAAATAAATCGTGGCATCTTTCGAAGAGTTGGTCAGCAAACAAAAACAAATTGGTGAAAGGATTGGAGTCATAATCCGAAATTTCAAAAAGGATCCTACATCAAGAAAGGATTCTATAAATTATTTCCAAGAAAGATTAAGACGACTCGATGCGGAATGGTCAGAATTCGAGACAAACGACAATGAAATTCGCCTCAGTGAAACCCGAAAACCGGAACATCAGTACTTCTTGGAAGACTATTACACCGCAATTATGAATATCGTCCAACAATACGAGGAGATTTTCGAAAACTCAATAATGAAAATCACTACATCTATTGATAACCAACAAATTTAAGCACCCGGTCAAGCAGCCAGATCAAGGGCAACGGAAAAACCAGTTGAGGAGCTAGCCAAACTCATGCGAAGGCAAGCCGCCATGATGTCATCCTTGCAACGCCTTTTAGAAGATGACTTTACACGTGAAGACACCAAAACCGCCACAAATTTATGGCAAAATATTGAAGGCTTGCATTATAAAATTTCAAAATTGTGTGCTGATGCAAGCAAACAAGGCTATAATATGGATAGATTTATCCAGTTAGAAAAAAGGCTGCGGACGGCAATTAAAACCATTACAAATAATACAAATGATCAAGTCTACTCCATGCCCAACAATAATCAGCCAGACTCACTGACAGTCCCAATTCCCAAGATAACGCTTCCCAAATTTAAAGGAAATTATATGAAGTGAAAGGAGTTTCATGATTTATTCTCCTCACTAATAATCCAACAACCGATACCGAGCATTCAAAAAATGTGGTATCTCAAGACGCATCTGTTGGGAGAAGCAGCAAATCTTATCAAGCACTTCGCTGCTACAGGAAATAATTTTGAGGCAGCATGGTCAATAGTAACAGATCGCTACAACAACAAACGATTACTCGTTAGCAGACTAGTACAAGAGCTGGTCGATATTCCAAACAGAACTTCAAGCGATAATTACAAGTCATTACATGACAAAACACAAGAGTGTCTCTTAGCACTACAGAATCTTCAAATAAACACATCAACCTGGGATCCGCTGCTACTACATTTATTATTAAAAAGACTTGATCAGGCCACCCGCCTCCGCTACGAGCAATCTCTATCACACCCACGCGAAGTTCTTATCATCTGTTCTTAAACACATTATCTCACCTCAGCCATCGCAACTGATTATCGTCAATCACTGGAAAATCCCTGATAATATTGCATTAGCTGACCCAGGTTTTAACCGCTCGGCTAATATAGATATTTTGTTGGGTGCCGAGTTCCATCCTACCAATTATTGGTAGACGGACATATCAAATTAGCCAAGAATTTGCCCATATAACAAAATACGTTACTCGGTTGGATTATTGCTGGAAAAATTGGGGAATATCAATCAACTACTGCAACATGTGGAATGTGTGTGAAGAATGAAACAACCTTAGAAGAAGACATCGCTCAACTATGGGAGCTAGAAAAGTTTAAGACGGTAGACAAAACTCTGTCGGTGTCAGAAAGACAGTGTGAAAATCATTTTGCGCAGAACCATAGCATTGATAAAAATGGAAGGTTTGTCGTAAAAATCCCATTTTGCGATAGTACCGATGCATTAGGTGAGTCGCATGGAACAGTTCTTAATCGCTTCCTATCACTGGAGCGTCGACTTTCAAAGGTACCAAAAGTCAAAACACAGTACATACAATTTATGGATGAATACGAGCAATTGGGCCACATGACACAAATAGACATAAAGTCTCTTGGCAAACCAAACTACTTCATTCCACACCACAGTGTATTGCGACCTGATAGCTTAACTACAAAATTACAAGTAGTCTTTGATGCGTCCACAAAAACTTCTTCGGGCTTGGCACTAAATAACTTGATGTACACCGGTCCCAATATCCAAAGCGAGCTGTTTTCAATATTGCTTCGCTTCCGACTATCACGCTTCGTATTTACAACAGATATTGAGAAAATGTATCGTCAGATGCTCATACACCCAGAAGACAGAAAGTTTCAAATTATTATCTGGCGACGTGACGCAGCTACTCCAGTCAAATATTATCAACTTAACACCATCACTTACGGTACTCGATCAGCACCATATTTAGCCACAAAATGTCTAGAAAAGATAGCAAAAGACAACATGGCTCAGTACTCATATGGAAGTAAATTTTTGCTTAAAAATTTTTATATGGACGATGGAATTGGCGGGGATGATGATTTAAATGTTACACTAAGAATTCAGCGAGAGCTAAAACACATACATATAACAGAAACATGGTCTTAATCTACAGAAATGGAATGCCAATCACCCGAAATTACTCCAAAGTGTTGCAGAGAAGGAACACGAACTCAATATTAATTTTGACGGTATGGAGGATAAAAAAGTAAAAACATTAGGCTTAACATGGATGCCAAAAGATGACAAGTTTTGTGTGAAGGTGTATCCAGAAGAAATCAAGCAAGTTACTAAACGAACAGTAACATCAGGGGGCAAATTACGGCATTCGATATCGAACGAAATTTCAAACAAAATTTTCTTGAATTGTATTGAAATTTCGATCGATATCGAATGCCGTAATTTGCCCCCAGATCTCGCAAGGCTCTTTGATCCCTTGGGAATACTGACACCAGTGGTAGTCACCGCCAAAATATTTATGCAGGAGCTTTGGCAAACAAAATTGGAGTGGGATGAAGCATTACCAGAAAATCTCCACAAAAGATGGATGACATTCCGTAATGAGTTAGAACATTTAAATAACTTAGAGATTTCACGACATGTTTTTGAAGGACACATCCCCTCAAACACACAAATTCATGCTTTTGCGGATGCCTCGGAAAGAGCATATGGCGCAGCTGTGTACATCCGGTCAACCATCAAGAGCGGACAAGTAATAGTGAGATTGCTATGTGCAAGGTCACGTGTAGCTCCTTTAAAACGCCAGACCTTACCTCGTCTTGAACTCTGCGCAGCTTTGTTATGCGCCCAATTAACATCAAGAGTAAAGGGCGACTTGAAACTTGAAGATGCACATACTTACTTATGGACAGACTTAGAGATCGTGTTAGCCTGGATTAACTCACAATCAGCAGCTTACCAAACGTTCGTAGCTAATCGAATTTCCGCAATACAGGAATTATCCATAGGTCAGCAATGGAGACACATTAAATCGAAGGAAAACCCGGCTGATATTCTATCACGAGGTCTTTCTCCATCAAAACTAGCAGCAAGTAGTTTATGGCTCTATGGGCCAATATTTTTACACGGAGGAGAGGAGGTTTGGCCGAAAAATATAACCAACACAATAACTATTACTACAAATGAGCACGATTTATAGCGAAAGCGGGTAACCGTAGCTACAACCGCAGATGACACGTTAACAGAATTTATGTACAAAATAAACCACAACGGTTCATTTCGAACACTCCAGAGGGTTGTAGCGTATATGCTCCGATTCATCCCATCACACGAGAAAGATTAAACAAAATCAAGACCTTAACTTAACACCAGAAGAATTGGAACATGCTCTCGCAGTTATTATACGTGGAATGCAGCGATCAGATTTTCATGAAGAAGCATTTGAAAAAGCATGGCGAAGTAAGCAGAAGCAGTCAATATTGCAATCTCACCCCTTTCCTGGATACTAACGGCATCATCAAAGTGGGGGGACGTTTAAAATCATCAGCACTTCCGTATGATGCAAAACATCCCATGCTGATTTCGTACAATGAGCCAATTACAAGGTTAATAATGCAAATGACACATGAGAAGAATCGCCACTGCGGGCCTCAAGCACTCTTATCCCATATAAGGCAAAGGTTTTGGCCAGTCAAAGGCAAAACAGCAGCACGATTAGTAGTCCAACACTGCATACGATGCACCAAAGCCAAACCACACTTGCTCAATCAAATTATGGGCAACTTACCATCAGCCCGTGTCACGCAAGCTCGACCTTTCATAAACTCCGGCGTCGACTTTTGTGGACCGCTATGGGTTCATTATAAGTTACGAGGGAAAAGACCTCAAAAGGTATACATTGCCGTATTTTGCTGCTTCGCAACTAAGGCTGTTTAGAATTAGTTAGCGACTTAACTACCGAAGCTTTCATAGGAGCACTAAAGCGATTCATGAGCAGGCGAGGGCATTGTAGAGAGCTGTACTGTGACAATGCAACTAATTTTGTGGGCACAAAAAAACAAATTACTGAATTATCAGATTCGATTTATGCAACTTCGGCCGCAGGTAAGATCATTAAAGAATGTTCATCCAGAGGCATAAAGTTTCACTTCATACCACCACGGGAAGCGGCGGTGAAGTCAGCAAAGAATCTTTTGCTCAAAAGTGTAGCAACAGCATCGTTGACGTATGAAGAACTCGACACCATTGTCATTGAAATTGAAGGCATTCTTAATTCAAGACCAATTACTCCCATGTCGAACAACCCAAATGATTTGGCGGCATTGACTCCTGGCCACTTTCTGATTGGAGAACCACTAAATGCCCAGGTCAACATAAGCTCTGACCATACAAAGATGAATCTTTTGACCAGATGGAAATTGGTTACTTACTTAAAGGGGAAGTTTTGGCGACGTTGGTCCCGGGAATACTTGTGTGAATTACAGTATCGGCACAAGTGGAAAACACCGAGTGCCAACAATAAATCCGGCGATATGGTCATAGTGAAGGAAGACAACACACCCCTTTGAGATGGCCGACCTAGAATAGTGAAGGTGCATCATGGAGATGATGGTCTGGTTCGAGTGGTTGATGTGATGACAGCATCCGGGGTTTGCAGAAGGCCCATTACACGATTAGCACCTTTGCCAGTTAGCAACACAGAATTCGATGAAGCTTCCGACCATGAACATAGGGATAAAAGTAATAGCCCGGAGAATCCAAAAAGAAGGCGCGTATCCAAGCCTATTAATGTCATGACTGGGAGCACAAGTTCACAACATGCAGTTTGGAAATCAGCTCGGCGTACATTTTGAAGCCATTGGATCAGCAGCAATTTCATCTTCAGACTGGCAAATTCTAATTTACTACGACTTACAGGAATTTTGGTCCGAATCAGAAATGTTTGCAAACGGGACGAGAGCTTTAAGCAGTTTATGTGAAGACATGCAAGATAAATCGACGTGTCAAAACCTTCTCAAATACTTTGAACATACCAAAAATGAATTGCATATGAGCAGCACTCTACTTTCCGGCAGAAGACACAAAAGGGGAGCAATCGATTTAGTAGGAAACATCGCAAACTCAATATTTGGCGTACTGGACTCAAAATATGCAGAAGAGATGGCAAATACGATTTCTCAAGTTAAGCAAAACGAGGCACATCTGATCAGCCTGTTACGAAATCAAACGTCAATTGTAGACTCTACTATGAACATCCTGAAGGCAGACCAAGGACTAATTAAAAGGAAATTTGACCAAATCGACCAACAAATATCGCAAGTATACAACAAGATACACAACGTCAGTAAAGAACTATACGAAGAAAGAATCTACCGAATTTTCTCATCACTATCCATTCAACTAACTATCACTGCGGCAAACTTGCAGCACATACAGTCTTCAATACTGGATATTCTTACAAATACTCATCACGGTACTATGAGCCCACTTATCCTCACTCCGTACCAACTACAACAGGAAATTGACAAAATAAGAATGCATTTACCAGAGTCACTTGAATTACCTGTAAAACAGAATAATACATTGCAATTGTACAAGTTGATGAAGGTTCAAGGTGGACTCACGAATAACACCGTCATATTTCGCGTTAACTTGCCATTAGTTGAGCGTGACCAGTTTTCAGTATTCAACCCTATACCAGTACCAAATTGGATCAACGATACCTTATTATCAATAAAACCATGCTCTTCCATTTTGGCCGTCAATGCTGTCCGTCGTCAGTATTTTACTATTGATAAAACTGAACTTAACTTATGCGACGTCATCAAAGAAGATAGGTTTGTGTGTTCCAAGGTACAAATCCGGTATGAATCAAGCTCACCAATATGCGCCTGCGAAATAAAATTATTTCACAACGAAAGTAAAGCTGACTGCCCAGTTCAACAAATGAAGGCCACCAATGCTTGGATTCCTCTCCATCACCCGAATAAATGGATTTACGCATTACCCACTGCAACTCAAACAACAACTGTGTGTAAGAAAGACATCAATCAATTTACACTAAAGGGATCGGGTTTGCCTTATTTGGAACCGGAATGTACTCTCAAAAATAACTTCATGTCAATACAAGGCCAACAGACAACCTCCACCTCACTTCAGGCATCTTACACCAAGCTTTGGGAAATAACAGAACAAACCCATTCAACACGTCTAAGGCCATTATTCGATAAAATACATACAAGCGAGTACAGTTCACAAATACAAAATCTAACAGATTTACAAACCTCACTAAGGGCGCAGGAGATACTTCAGCTACCAAATAAAATTGAGACTCATAATTATCATCACATGACTTTCGGTTACTCGGCCTTACTCATCACTTTCTGCATTTTATTTTATCTAATTGCAAGGCAAAAATGCAAACACCAACCAACTCCAGCACCTCGCAAGCAATCAACAACGTCGGACTTCACGGTGCATATTTGAGGAACATCAGTAGCAGACCTTAGCGAAGTTTCAAACAGAATTCAACACTATCTCTCAGCAATTCAACAGATCCCAACCACAGACTATATGTTGAGTTACCCTCAACGGGGGGAGCATATTAATACATACATTAATTGGTTTTTTATTTATTTTAAGTTCAGTGAACTTCTGCATACGTTTTTCTTCTTGCTTTGGTTCATTGAATTGCACACCTTTTATTTAGTTTAGTTAGTTGAAACTTAATACTTAATTTTTATTCTTTGGTTTATTTATAATTGAAACTTGATACTTAATGTTATTGTTCTTTGGCTGTTTACTGTAATTTTAATTAAGTTCGCTTATTCATGTATTTTGGAAGTTTCATTGACATTAAACTTAAAATTTATTTGGTTCAACATACTATTAGCAAAGTAAGCATTATGCGTATTGTAATATTAGTATATAAGTTGGATTTAACCACAAATAAAATCACTCTTAATTTTGAAAGCAATCAAGGTCTTTGAATTTAAGAGAAGGCAACACAGTTCAAGTGCTGTTGTTGCAAAACAAATTTTACGTTCAATAAGTTCAAGTGCTTTATTGAACAGTGATGTTGAGATATTACAATATAATAGTGCATTAAGGATTCAAATCATAGAATAATAAATTGTATAAAAAAATTAATTTAACCAGACAACCAAGCAATGTAAACAAAATATAATTAACGAGGGTATAAATAGAAATGTAAATACTTTCGTTCCTCAGTTCATAAGTAAAACTCAACAAGTGCAGTTCATAAGTAAAACTCAGTACGCATCGCGTCGGAGAAAGAATAAATTTTTTAAATAATAACTAAAGTGAAAACTTTAATTCGCTTGCAGAGAACCGGCATCTGTCATACGAAATGGTGTCATTAAGTAGGAACGGAGGGGATATCCTGAACAGGGCTGCCGTTTTTGGTTATTTCTAACCAAAAGTGGTTATTTTTTTTTTTCTTTAATGTGGAGATGTGAATATTTTTTTAGAGATGTGAATATTTTTTTTTAACAGTGGCCCGCCTTGCAGTTATATTTTATATCAACATTCTTTGTGGTAAACGGCATCTTGTGAATTGGGGGAACTAATGGGTGAACCAAGTTTGAAAATATACTTTTATTTCTTTCGTATATTATAAATGTGATTAATAATTTAAATAAGGAATTTCAGTCAGAACATACGTTTATACTCAACTAGAATCAAATTGCTCCAAATTAAATTAATTTGGAGCAGTTTTACTAAAATTGAATTCGATAAAAGTTTAAATTCATTCGAAAATTTAAATTCGTTAGACGAAAATAACTATCTAAACGTGAAAACATCTTTATCGGCCGAAAAGCTGAACTATGGATGGAACAAAATAAGTTCTCACACTTGGAAAAGTATGAAATAAAAAAATATACAATATTGAAAAAAAAATATACAATTAAAAAAAAAATATACAATTAAATGCGTTAGACGAAAATAACTATCTAAACGTGAAAACATCTTTATCGGCCGAAAAGCTGAACTATGGATGGAACAAAATAAGTTCTCACACTTGGAAAAATATGAAATAAAAAAAATATACAATATTGAGCCGTTATTGTCGATTTTCCCGAATTTAACAGATAATGATGATGAAAAAATATTACATCAATGGAGACTACTAAAGTTTTCAAATATTGCTGTAAAAAATGATATGGATATTGTTGAATTTTGGGATAAAATATCAATATACAGGAATGGAGTCAATGAAAAATGTTTCGCTGAGCTTGTCAATTTCGTGCCATAGTTCAGCTGCAGCCGAACGGATGTTTTCTCAACTGAGTTTAATAAAAACTAAATTTCGCAACAGTCTTGATTTTAAAACTATTAATGCATAATGCAGTCAAAAGAACTGTGTAAAAGCGAAAATATATCACACTATGTATGGTCTGCTAAAAAGTATTCATTTTAAAATGAAATTAATTTTAAGTACGCACTTCTATGATCTCAAATGGTAATATCTTTTTTATTACTATACTACGAAGTAAAAATTTTGTTTATTTTGAATAAAAAAATTTAAGCGTGTTATTTTGTATATACATGTATAAACGCTCACTAAATACATATAAGCATATGTAAACATATTTATTTCTTTTGCTTGTTTTTATTATTATTACAAGTGAAATTTCTCTTCAAAATGCAATGAATTTTTAATAAGTAAATCTATGGTCTCAAAATATTCAGGCATGTTCTGCAAATCACAAGATTTCAAAATCACTTGTGATTTTAAAATCACAAATGTGATTTTGTGGTGTTCTGAAAATCACAAGAAATTTAACTTTTCGGTGTGATTTTACCTTTTCGAAAACACAAGAAAACGGCTGATGTTTTGCTTTGATTTGATGACAATTTTTTATGTATTAAAAATTAATAAAGGTTTAGTCAAAATAATACGTGAACGTAAACTAAAATTTTTTTAAATAAAAATTTAGTTGATATGCCTGGGGCTTTATTGTTGTCAGTAATATATTTGAAAATAAATTTATTAATTTAACAAAAGAAAGTAGTTTCAAGAATACACTCGAAGTTGCCACCACAGATATATTTAGTAATCTGTGGTTGCCATTGTTCTTAATATATAATTATTGTTGCCATTTGCTAATACTTTATAAGTAATTATTTTTAAAATTAGGCAAACAATTGATAGTTAATAAATATTTTGAATATAACTTAACAAAAATAATTAATTTTTATTGGAAATAGCTTCTTTAGTTAAAAAAATAAAATATATTTCTCGTCGAAAGAAACATTTATCTACTCTGGCAACCATCGGTGTAATTTCGAAGAACAAAAACACCTGACAACTAAAAAGTAAATGCAAATCACAAAAAGAAATTGTCAAATCACAAAAGCAAATAACAACATTTGTTGCAATAGAAAGTGTTTGCAATTTTTTTATATTTTAGCTAATTTTTTATTACAAAATTATCAGTTTTACTCTTAAAATAAATAAAAAACAAATAAATGTGTTCAATTAATGAGTTTTTATTGAGTTAAATATAAAAAGCCGTCCAAAATTAAGAAAGTGATTTCAGATCCCCAACCACATAGCTGACCGGTTTCCAATCACAACAGTTCAAAAAGTTTTGTGCGCAAAACACCTTTTTTGTGATTTCAAATCACTTTCACAAAAAGTGATTTGCAGAACATACCTGTTCTTGTCGAAAGAAATATTTATCTACTCTGGCAAGCATCGGTGTATTTTCGAAGAACAAAAACACCTGACAACTAAAAAGTAAGTGCAAATCACAAAAAGAAAATGTCAAATCACAAAAGCAAATAACAACATTTGTTACAATAGAAAGTGTTTGCAATTTTTTTATATTTTAGCCAATTTTTTGGTACAAAATCATCAATTTTACTCTTAAAATAAATAAAAAACAAATAAATGTGTTCAATTAATGAGTTTTTATTGAGTTAAATATAAAAAGTCGTCCAAAATTAAGAAAGTGATTTCAGATCGCCAGCCCCATAGCTGACCGGTTTCAAATCACAACAGTTCAAAAAGTTTTGTGCGCAGAACACCTTTTTTGTGATTTCAAATCTTGTAGGATCTTGAGGCGGAGTTTCTCCGGGATCACTATTCTATGCTCAAACGTCAAACAGTCTCCGGCCATTTTATAATTTGTTTCAGGTGATTTATACCCATATGATTGTAACGATTTGCGGTGTTACATTTGACCTACAGAAAAGTATACGGTACATTTTTGTGTGCTCAAGTTAAAGCAAGATAAAACGTAGGAACGTTGAAGATATTGTTGTTGCCTCCCGTGGGCACAACATGAATAAGAAACAAGCAAATGTTAGTTGCTCTCAGAGAGCTAGTTCTTATAACTATTATACACCACTACAAACTGTTGATGATGATGATGATATCGATGAAGTTGTTATCGAAAAAACACCTAAGGTGACCATGCCACCAATTACCATATTAAAGTGTCAAATACCCAGTAATCAATTACATAAAAGTGCGATGGGAATACCAAAGGTCCAACAAATCAAAACTTACGCATTGTTATAACTGCCAGATGTATGGCCACGGTGCCAGTAGATGCAGAGTTAAATCTTTCTGTGCTCATTGTGCCGGAAACCACAAAACCGCAGAATGTTCGGAAACAAGTATTAAGTGTGCCAACTGTATGGGTCCCCACAAGGCTATGTCTCCAGACTGTCCCAGTCGGGAGGTGTATAGGCAAATTCGTCAACGAGCCCAACCAAAAAGTCCTCGGCAAAAACAGCCAGAGTTTAACAATAAAATTAACTATGATAAAAATTTTCCAAACATGCTACATCAAAGCAGTGCTCGTCCTAATACGCCAAGAACCAACTTTAATAAATCTGTTACTCCACTAAATGATACTACTAACAGTAATAATAATCTGTTTTCGTTAGAAGAACTGAAAAATATAACCTTCGAGCTGATTGCTACTCTTAAAGACTGCAAGTCTCGTGTGGAGTAATTTCAGGTAGTTACTAATCTTGCGTATAAATTTCTGTACTAATGAGCAACAATATCAAGTTAGTGTCATGGAATGTCCGTAGCATTCGCACAAAAAAGAAGAACAGTTTTACTTCCTAGATAGCCACCAAGTTGATATTTGCTTAATTTGTGAAACTTGATTAAATAATAAACTATCAATAAAGCATAAAAACTATTGCTGCTATAGATACGACCGACAAACTGGCGGAGGAGGTGGTGTAGCCATCTTAATCAAAAAATATATTAAGCATCATTTATTACGACCTAAAAACACAAACGTTATTGAAAACATCGGCGTTAGAGTTAACTGTGAAAATGACTTCATCGATATATATTCCTGTTATTTTCCAGGAGGCTCACCCGGATGCAGCAATAATAAAATAATTAATTTTACGTCCGATCTTCGTAAATTAACAGAATCCCAAAATAAATACATTTTAGGTGGCGATTTTAACTGTAGGCACAGATACTGAGGATGTCTCAGAAGTAATTCATGGGGAAACATCTTATATAACAAACTCCAAGTTAATGACATGCAATTAGCTTTTACCCATGAATATACTTATATTCCTGCAGATCCAAGCAAACAACCGTCAACACTAGACTTTTTCTTAAGCAACGTTATAGCAAATATGTCCGCAGTAAAAGTGATAAACGATCTTGGATCGGATCATTTACCTATTACATGCAATATAAATCTGAGTTATAACTTAGCAGAAAATTCATTCTACGCTTACAACAGAGCTAATTGGAGACGTTTCCGGAAGTTAATAAATATTAAGCTTCCGGCATTAGAAAATCATTCCGATATAGCAAGCCCCAGCCAAGTAGATAACCTAATTAATGAATTTAACAATGTACTCAACTCAGCTATCAAGGATTCAGTCCCAAGAAAATCTGTATCCCCAAAAATCAAACCCCTACCAAGGAATATACTAATCATGATTCAAATGAGAAACATTTTCAGAAGGAACTTTAAAAGATTTAGAGACATCAACGATCATGCAGCAGTGCTACGCTTAAATAAAAGCATAAAAAAGGAAATAGCAAATTACAGAAACATTTTCTGGAATACCATGCTGTCTAATCTAGATAAATCCTCGCCTGCTTTTTGGAAAGTGGCCAAAATTTTTAGAAAGAAACCTAGGTACGTTCCTACACTAAAGCACAATAACATAGTCTTTCATAGTAATCTTCAAAAGGCTGAAGCTTTGGCTCAGTCCTTTAATTCATATCACCTCTCCTCAGCTCATCTTAGCGATCCTTCCACCATTTCTGAAGTTAATAACGTAGTAACGCAAATTGAAAATACGATTGTTAACCCATCTACTCCCTACTTTACTACACGTGAAAAAGTTAGGGATATAATAAGAAGTCTCAAAAACAAAAAATCACCTGGTTTAAACAAAATTCATAATACATGTCTGAAAAACTTGCCAAATAAAGGCATTAACTATCTGAGTGTTGTATATAATGCTTGCCTAAATTTATGCTACTTCCCGTCTGCGTGGAAAATATCAAAGACCATTCCAATACTCAAGCCAAACAAACCTGCCACATCTCCTCTTTCGTACAGACCAATTAGCCTTCTATCATCATTAAGTAAAATACTGGAGAAAATTTTAAGAGAAAAAATTACTGACTTCATTAATGAAAACAACATTCTACCACCTCAGCAATTCGGGTTCAGAACCGAACACAATACTTCCCAACCGCTGCTAAAAATTAGAAATCTGGTTAAAAACAACTTTAACATTGGAAAGTCCACAGGCATGGTACTTATTGATGTCAAATCAGCTTTTGATTCCGTATGGCACAATGGACTTAATAATTTTCCTTTGGAAATAATTAAAATTATAAAAGATTTCCTGCACAACAGGTATTTTAATGTCTTTTTGGGAAATACTTCATCCCAGCAAATGAACATCTCTGCCGGCTGCCCTCAGGGATCTTGCCTATCACCTATTCTTTACAACATCTTCACTGCAGATATTCCAGAATTTCCAAATTGTATGATGTCTATTTTCGCAGACGACACTTCAATACAGTGTTCGCAACTTTTTCCAGCTGATATAATTTCAAATCTTCAGTTCGCTCTTTCATGGCTCAAATCATATTTCAGCAAATGGAAAATAGCAATAAACCCCGGAAAAACAAAAGCTATTTATTTTACAAGAAAACGAAACGAATGCTTTATTCCCCAAAACTTACTGCGGTTTATAAACTCTGACATACCTTGGGATAACAAAGTAAAATACCTAGGGGTCATTCTTGACAGCAAATTAAATTATAATTGCCATGTACCTTACGTTGTGAACAAAATCAATAAATTAATAAGAGTAATGTACCCTATTATTAATAGAAATTCGAAGCTAAATATTGAAAACAAAAAGCTCATTATCAAATCAATTTTTCATCCCGTACTGTTCTACTGTGCTCCTGTTTGGTCGTCTTCTGCAAAATGTCACTTGAACAAGCTGCAAGTAGCCCAAAATAAACTTCTAAAGATGGTTTATAACCTACCATGGCATTATTCCACTCGCCGACTACACGATCTATCGAGATTTGAAATGGTACATGTTAAACTGAACAGATTAACCTCTGATTTTCGCGCAAAATGTCTATCTTCGCATCACCAGCATATCAATGAACTCATTTCATCGTAATCTTAGTCATACTATTTTATCTTAACTGCTTTAAATAGGTTTTTGCAAATTTTTTCCTTCCTCCTAAACTATTTTATTAACTTTAAATTTGTATATATTATCATAAAACTCATAATTCTAAGCTGAAAAGGAGCGTAGCTCCTGAACTCTTTACCACCTAAATCAAATGTAAATAAAACTTATATTATCCAAATAAACAAATACAAATCAAATTGTCAAATCACAAAAGCAAATAACAACATTTGCTGCAATAGAAAGTGTTTGCAATTTTTTTATATTTAAGCCAATTTTTTGGTACAAAATCATCAGTTTTACTCTTAAAATAAATAAAAAACAAATAAATGTATTCAATTAATGAGTTTTTATTGAGTTAAATATAAAAAGCCGTCCAAAATTAAGAAAGTGATTTCAGATCGGCAGCCACATAGCTGACCGGTTTCAAATCACAACAGTTCAAAAAGTTTTGTGCGCAGAACACCTTTTTTGTGATTTCAAATCACTTTCACAAAAAGTGATTTGCAGAACATGCCTGTTTATACTGTGAACTGCAATTTTTTATTACTTTATATTAAAAAAACTTATTTTTATATAAGTACATGCTTTACATTATAAATATGTATGCATTTTAAATGTTATTTAAATAAAAATACTACATATTGAAATTTGGTTATTTTTTTCATTTGGTAACTTTTAAAGCGTATTTTGGTTCTAAAAATTTTTTGGTTGTGGCAGCACTGATCCTGAATCACCTAAAATAATAAACCAAATAAAATTTTCTTTCTAAAACTTGCCTAATATCCATGTATTTTGTTGAACATTTGTTTACAAATGAATATTTAAATCACTTAAATTAAAAATTAGCGAGTCGTGATTAGCCCCATTATCCATATGCTGCATATTCGGCACTCTATGTCAATCACTTCTTTTAAATCTAGAGACATTGTAGATTAAGCTATTCCAATATTGAAGTCGTTTCCACACCATTTTTGGTAGCTCCCGTCAGCAAAAAATCTAAGAGCAACACATAACTTCAATATAGGAGGAATAGCCATCACGCGAACAGGTGTTTTGAAGTGATCTTTGATTTCATCCAACAAACAATAAAACGCTTCCTTGTCTAGTCGGAAATAACTTATAAATCTATAGATATAAAATTATTATTTGGTTTTGTTACTTATAAAAAGTTCTTACCTGGCACTGGGTAGTTCAAGAGGGTTAGAATCATCACGAATTTTTCTTGTTATACGTAGCACATCTATACAATAGTTTTAATTTTCATCGTCATAAAATAAATCGACACTAATATCCATTCTATGTAAAGACTTTTTATTCCCACAACAGTTAAAAAAATTCAAATTTCACTTGTCAAACGTGATATTTAAAGTTGGCAGTTCGATATTTTAGGTTGGCAACTTTCTGACAAACTCAACTAAAAACTGTTGTCTATCGCAATAACTAAAATGAGTTTGGTTGTGCATAAGTTGGGTTTACTCTCACACGACCAAACTAAGTTGAGTGGAGAACCGCCATAGAGGAATTAATTTAGTTCTTTTCAATATTTCACCACAAAAATGATATTTATAATTAACCAATGAAAAAACAATTATTTGAAAATTTGAACATGTTATAAACAATTATTAAAACGCGCAATAACAGAGTTGCATTTCCAATTTTCCCCACCTCTATACAACACTATCCCTTTCAAAAATAAGTAACACTTTAAGTGTAGGCATTAATTGCCTGAGTGTTAGTTCTCTTTATAGAAATAAAAATATAAAAAAAAATACTTTAAAACAATTATTTAAATCAGGGACGTAACAGTTATAAGATAAACCATAAAAAAATCAGATTTAACAATTATTACTGATACATTTACGTAATGGTTATAGTCAACCATTAACAAGTAATATATTTTATTTTGGTTATTTTAACCAATTGAAATGAGATATATATTTTTTGGTTATAAATAATCGTTATATGAACCAAAAAAACTTTTGGTCGAAAATAACCATTATTTCAACCTAAAAAAATTTTTTGGTCGAAAATAACCATTATTTCAACAAAAAAAAGTTTTTGTTTGAAAATAACCATTATAAAAAAAATTTTTTTGGGTTACTACTTCAAAAAATCGACTTTTTTAGTGCCTTACGAATGAAGAAATTACACTCTGCAAGATCGAAACTCAGAGTATCACACTAAAATAATTCTAGGTCCTGAAACATGATTTAACGAACTCTTTTGACGTTAAAAAGTTACCAACCTATAGTGTACCAACATAAAAGAGAGTAAGTAACGGTTAGAAGTGTGCCACACATCTAATTACTATATAGGAAAAATTTTTGTATATTTGAGTTTATGTATATATGTACGAACTTGGTGCCAACAATAAATCATTGAAATTTTTGGAATTTTTTGATACATGATAACCAAAAAAATTATTTTTTTTCTATAATGGTTAATTTCAACCAAAAAAAATTTTTGGTTGACTTAATGGTTATTTTTAACCAAAAATTGTTTTTGGTTGATATAATGGTTATTTGTAACCAAAATTTTTATTTTCTCAATTAATTAGTTACGGTAACCAATATAATATAAAAGTCACGATAATGGTTAAAAATTCCCAAATGCAGATAAAGGGCACTTTTGCCTAACCTTTTTGCTCTGAAATAAAAATATAACAGTTATTTTCGGTCCCTGATTTAAATACATTTAAAACAATTAGAGTTTCAAAAGTGTTTATTATTTGTTCTGGCTTTGGGTGTTAATATACCGACATTTCACTGGCAATTTGGTGTAGCGATCAATGAAACGTCGGCATATGAACAGATAAAGCCACAAGAAACAATAAAAATAATCACACATCAATATTAAAATCATGAGTTTTTCAACTAAATTGGATCAGTCCAGTTTCCGTAGAACCCATGCATAAAGTATTTCTTTTGATAGGTATACACACATACATATATATGTATGTACCATATAAGTATGTATGTATGTACATGCATATGCCCTGAATCTACTCGAGTTAGTTTATCGGTCGGTATCTGTTACTGGCGGTCCTTTTAATTTTGGGTGAATAAATTCATACATGCTTTATTGTCTTTGTTTTAAATTTTCAACATTTTCTTTATTGTTTTATTACCTTATTTAAAAAAAAATAAATCTAAAAATTCATGACAAATTAACTTAAATATCATATGTTTTTTACATAGTAGATTAATTTATAGTTTTATTTCACTTTACAAATTCCTTATTAAAAAATTTACAAAAATAACAAAGTACGCTCGCTTTCTATTTATTTCCTTTACACTTAATATCGCATTTAAATCTCTTGTGTATTTTTTTTCTTATAGAATTTCATTTTGTGAGCAGTGGGTGCTTATCCAGTCGGTTACATACAACTAACTATTACTGAAACAGCAGGAATACAATATTTCATGACATCTAGTTCAGCGTATTTATTCAATAAGAACATTGAGACAAATTTTGCAAATGCCAATCTCGAAATATCAGCGCCATGTTACATAGCTCAATTCCGATCGCAAAGTGGTTTTAATTCCGTAAATCGGTTCTTCTTCTATGGGATAAAACTACAGACTTTACTAGCTTCATTTGTATTAAAAATATAAACAAAAATTTACTTTTAACAGCCACAAAGAAACGTTTGCGCATGAATTTAGCGTGTCAATATAAAGCTTTGCGTGCAAAAAGAATAAATGGAGTCTAAAGCAACAATGGCGCTACGAAATCAAAACCAATTCGAGCGGAATTTGTGACATGGCTGTATGTTTGCTTCCAACTGATACATTCGAATAATAAATAATATATTCTATATATATATTGCTGGGTAACAGATAAAGTTGTTCCTTTTTCATTGAAACATCATCAAGAAGAGATCATCAGTTCAATGATAAGTCAAACTTATAGTTTTACAGTTTTTAAAAGGAGAAGAGTTATACACAGACGATGCAACCATTGAAGTAACCAAAGTATATATATATAGTATATATAGTATATATATATATATATATATATATATATATATATATATATATATATATATATATATATATATATATATGTATATGCCAAAAGGCCATGTTGTTCTGCTGTAATACACTGCAACTCATTTCTAAACGTAGTGGCTAAATTTTTGACAATGTATTCTATTTATATACATATACATATTTGATTTATTTCACTCGCTCAACATATTTAAAAATAAAATAAAATTCAAAAAGCAAAAACACGTATGGTTCTTAAGGAGTTTAATTCAATAACGAATAAAAATTATAAATCTAATGTAAGGAAGTTTTAAGGCGAACTAAAGAAAATATGATTGGGGTGGGGGAGTAGAGGTTGGAATTTAGCAAAGTCAATTAGATTTAATAGTTGCACATATTAAAGTATCCTGCCAAACTTCGTGTATAAAAAGTGTTTGTTTATTTGGTATTTTATACTGAGTTTCTTTTTTTGCAAATGTTAAATCGTAAGCATATCATCTTGGCTAGTATGCCTTGTACATACTTATACAATCAGCAGATTAAACAGTGTACAGGAGGCAGAGGCGAGCATGAATCATTTCAATCAATTCACCGTGATAACATCTTGTTAAATATCAATAATACAAATGCATAAACAATGGTTTTTGTTGTTACACGGTGTTAAAAAAACGCCTAGAGGGAATTGAATAACCAATGCCTTTACTTTGTTTAATCTGCTTTGGTTACATAAGATATACACAATGTTAAATTTAAATTCAGTTTTCAACGATGTACCTTACTTCTAATATAAAATGGAAAGTAAATTTATATTTGGTAAAACAATATAATTTACCAAAACTTAACTAGAAAAATATGAAATTGGTGTTTAGAGGGCTTTATTATTCATTATAATAAAAAGGTACGTGAACTGTTTTTATTTATAAGTATATGTATGTACGTATGTATTATACGTATGGAACCCAATTTCATAGTTTTCGTAAATATGTTATATAAAATTTCTTAGCTAATAGTGTAATTGCGGATAGTAGATATACATTAGTAACATGACAGCCTAAAGTTGAATTTTGTATGAAAACATATGCTTCGTATTGTAATCAATATTAACCCAAAAAGAAATACATGAGAGCTGTGCATTTAATTTAAAATACTCGTACAATCAAAATGTGTTTTCTCCAAGTTTGTTATCTTCCATACACTGTCGAGCTTTTGTAACTTAAGAACATTTCTAGCTATGTAGTAGCTAAGAAGATATCTGCTTCAACTTGAAGAAATTTTGTATTGCAGAAGTTCAAGTTAAGAACGTTCAACTGTATACACTTATAAAACCCTGTTACTCTGTGTATACAACGTATGACGAATTAGAATCCATTTCGTTCAATTCCATTTTTATAAAATTATTAGCAGATGAAAGTTGTTGTACAGGAGGACTGTTAGATTCATTATTGCTAGTATTACTTCCACTACGTACAGCCATGGTTGTTGTACTACGTCTGAAAAAAAGAAAACAAGAAATGTTTGTTTAAATTTTTCTTTTAACTTTAGTTAAATCACAAAATAAGTCTAAAAAATATTCATATCAATTCTGTTTATACAGGTCGTTGCAGTTCTACAACAAACACAATATTTAAAAAAGTGTAATAGAGTTTTCTACTCTCAAAAGCGACTGTCTTGAAAAGAAAGAAAATTGTGCAAGAAAAACACAATGGCGCTTTAAAATGTACCGCAAATACAAAATTTCCACTACAGTACTGTAAATATCGTGTTTATTTCGCGAATGAACGCAAACTAAAGCCCTACAAACACTGCAAATTCAGAAATATAACTTCGCTTTTTCAATACCGCGCTCACAGTAATCCACTAGTAAATTCAAAAATTCGGCTTTAGTTTCGAAATGGCGACAGCAAAGTGGGCAGGTTGCTAAACTATTAAACAGATGGTTCTGGTTCGAGCTCATTCAGGTGCAAGTTAAAAAGAAAGTTATAAAATTACTACTTGGCGTATCGTAAGGAAAAAAAATAATTTAATCTCCAACAAAAAATAAGAGTGCTGTTGGCTGCAAAGAAATTTGTGACTGATACCCCTGACAGACATAGGATTTCTATACTACAATAGTATGGTATACTACATGTGTGTCAACGTAAACCACAATTAAACCACGAAACAAACTAGCTGGTATCTATACTACGAACATGAATGTAGTATAAATGTAGTATTTCATTGAACACATCTTTTTAACTGTGTTCAGTAAACATTTGGGTAACCCTAGTAATAGAGTCAGCTGTAAATCCGTTGATGTTTGCCATTTATAATTCATTCCAACAACAATACAGACACATGTTCAAAAACGCCTGTATTTTTTCTTTATTTTATTAACACTTAATATAAGTAGTATATTTTCTTTTTATTCTGTTATACATAATTAATGCATAATAATTAAAAATTTTGTTATTATTTATAATAACAGTCAACAATTTCTCTCGTTCCATATTTATAAACATACGATCAAACATAAAAACTAAAACATTAGTATAGATACCACAAGTCTGTCACCCAATATACGTACCATGGAATGTAAACCATATGTCTGTCACGGGTATAAGATGAAGGTATAACAGTGGATCACTCAACAAAAGTTAGTACCGATGCGGATTGATACCGCTCCGCTGCTAATGGTTACATCTCAGCGCCGCACTCCTTCGTCGGTATTGTTAGCAGAATCGTCGACGAAGTAATATAAAACAATAAATGAAATGGCTACTTATAATGAAGGCGCAATAGCGCAGTGTTCACCGGAACAGTAGTACGAATAAATACATACCTTCAGCGACAACATATATGGTATTATCCGCTAATGTAAGGATGTCAGTTGTGCCCTCAGACAGTGGTAACAACGTCGTGCTGATTGACTTTATATGCCTGGGTGTTCATGGAATTATAATCAAAGACAGTATAAATACACGCCGTAAACAAACGAACTGTGCGAGTAAAATATTATCTTTTTTTCTTGTAATGCATATTGAAATTCACAGATCTATTTTATCGCTAGATTTAGCAGGGAAGGAGATTGCAGCAATATCCGCATCTTAATCACTAGAATACTATGGACTAATGGTATGCTGGGTAGAAAACGAATCTAACCCTGGACCCAATTATCACATTGGTTTTCGAACGAAATTATTTGTCAATTTTATTTTTGAGACTACGAACAAGCATTCGATATCGAGCAAGTTTTGTCGAAATTTGAGATGAGAGTACATTACAGCGAGGGTGTAATCGAGTGTTTGCATTTAAAATGTCATTCGCCAGCTCTATAACGATCGAAAACAATTTCTTATTAAGTGTGCACAAAAGACATAAACATTTAATTCTTAAATTTAAGAAGAATTAAAGAAAACTGCCAGCTACGCTTTATCACATATAAGTACATACGCATGAGATATGTGCTGACGTATTTGAGTTCATTATGTTGCGGTATTGATTGACCATTAATATGGATAGGGGGATATGTAAAAGTGATGTGAACACATTTTTGCTCGTTCAATTTTATCCTCCATTTTTCCAATATTAAAATGTATTCGTGCAACTTGCTTCTAGTCCGGTTTCACGGATGCTTACAAAAGCTGTATTATCAGAAAACGTTGATAAGTGAACATTACTGCTTATTGGCATGTCCGAGGCATATGTACTTATATCAAATACAAGATTGAATCTAATATACTGCCTTGAGGAACTCCTACTTCTATTGGCTGTAGTGTGCTCAAAAAGTTTCCTTTTCTTATAATAAATTTGCTAAGGAATAGGTTGTGAGTATTTGCGGGTAACTTCCACTTCAATTTATTTATTAAACCTTCATGCCAAACTTTATCAAAGGCCTGGGAAACGTCAATAAAAAGAGCTGAACAATATTTTTTTCTTTAAACGCAGTACTTACTACATTTACAAGTCTATGTGTTTGTTCGATGGACCTATGTTTCTTTCTGAAACCAAATTGGTCGGAATACACCCAGACCTGTTCAGTATTGGGGTCAGCCTGTTCGCAACTAGTTTCTCAAGCAGCCTTGACATGTTAGATAACAGACATATAAACCAGTAAAATTTCATAAGCGTGTGATCTTTTCTGGGCTTAGGGATCATTGTGATCATCGAAACCTTCCATTTAGCCTTCAGGATAGTGTTGCAGCCGCAAGATAGCATTAAAAATTAGAATAATAATTTTCTTTGCTAGTTTCGGCGATTCCACGAGCATTTTGTTACTAATTTTATTAACACCTGGGGTTTTCTTCAAGTTTAGGCCAGCAATAGATTTTTCGATCTCCAGAATATCAAATCGTAATGGAGTATCGGCTATAGCAGCATTTGGTGGCAGCTCGACTAAATCAGCGTATGACTTCCTTCTTCGCTGTTAGTCCTTGCCCAGTCTCCATTCAGACAACGCAGGGGAGGCTTACTTATTGTGGGTCTTTTAAGCAGTGAGTGATGCAGTTTCATTTGAGTGGATGGTTACAATAGTGGTTGAGTGGTCTGAAGATAAATCCAAAGAAGCCTCAATTTGAATCATTTCAATGGACACGCCCTTCACTACTCCAAAATCAATAACATCAGGAATTTCTGTCGATCTGTTGGCCAATCTGTTGTCTGTCCACTCGAAATTAAATAAAACCCCATTTTAGATATGGTATCAAGCAGAACATGACCTTTCGGAGTGATTAACCGTGATCCCCAGAACTTATGTTTATCATTATAGTCTCCAGCTGCCAGAAAACGTTGCCCTAGTGATTCCTAAAAAAAGCTGTATTGACTTTCAGTGATTAAAATTCTGGGGGGCAATAAGTTGAAGAAATCGCCAGGTTCTGATGGAAGCCTTCAATTATGTAATCTTCACAAAGGTCATCTAATGAATAGTGTTTGAGGCGTGATTTTATTAGTATTGCCGACCCACCACAAACTCTTACTCGGGGGTCCTTTGCGCGATATAAAGTATATATAAATATTCAAGTTCATTTTCTGTTGGCGGATTCCATTTGCGTTTCAGAAACTTATTTTTAATTTCATGGCTTATTTAATACAGCCTGCATTTACCAACAACATGAAGCTTTCAATAGAGCTTCTATTGAAGTTTCTATGCGACCTAATTTAAAACCATGAGTTTCAGATTCTTGTAGCTCTTTTTGCCCAGTAGTCTAGTTAGACTTTAGCACGAAAGTTGTTTGGTAGAGTATTCATTTGTCACGGATGAATTAGAATTCAAAACCTTAGGGAACGAAACGTGACTTGTAGATGGTTGTGCCAACTGTGGATAAGTTGTGTCCAAAAGATTAAGAGGCTGAATTATTGACGAAGCGGATTTTTTAATCGAAGTACGTTTGACATGCGAGTAAACAGGGCAACCTCTGTATTTGGCTGTATGGTTGCCTCCACAGTTGCTGCATTTTTTGGTTCCTGAGTTATCTTTAGGTTTATCGCAGTTTGCAGAATCGTGAGGCTCTCCACACACAACGCAAACAGTAGGTAGTACCTTGTAGTAACTTTTTGTATGCCTTTATTCCTAACACTTGGCGCATTGTATGGGTCCAGCTCTTTTATGTGGCTTCTCTACGGTAAGTCTTCTGTGCATCAAGTATCTCAAGTTATAAATTGGGTGCGTTTCGTTATTTTTTTAGCTTTGCAACATTCGGTTGGAGTTGTACTCGAAAAATTTTTGAAGTCCACGTAAGAGTCAATACCTTTTATTGCGATCTGAAGACCTTCAGCGCTTTTTAGGTATCAACAATTTTCTTACACCGTTCAAATTCAGAGGCTGCCCTGCGATAGCGATTTTCATCGTTAACTTGTTTTTTTTTTGTCTGATACAAGTTTTCACGTTTCATTGGTATCACCAATCAATTTAATTAGTTCTTTCACCAAATTATTTGAGTTTTGTTCTCTTAAGTTCATAAATTAGGGACGGCTTATTTGATTTCTGATTCGTAATAAGTACTTCGCTTTCAGTATGGAGTATAGCGAATCTGTTCTGAGAATTGGAGTTGCTTTTGTCGTCGTCCGTAACGATCATAAGGAAGAAGCTACCTTCGAGGACTTAGGGTTTCTTCTCTCTTTAAGCAACGTTCTGCTTTATATTGGAATTTTCTCCCTAGCTATTGACGTTATCCTTCTTCGTGGTTGTATTGGATTATATGGCCGAACTTACCAAAGCACTCTCCGGAGCAATTATGTTTCCAGCCTCAGAACATGACCGAGTGCGAAATATGTCTCTTTTGGCAAGTAACCAACTATGGTAAATTTTATTATTTTTATCTGTTTTTCTCTTACCACTTTTTCTTCTGCAGTCACTGTGATACTTATGTGTATGCGTTGTTATCATTTTCACATACTTATGTACATATTTCATATTTCTTTCTTTCGTTACTCATTAGAGTGTAATTATTTTTAGTTTGATTCGCGCTCTTGTATGTATTTAACGTACAAAAACACTCGCGAATTAACAATTAAAACAGTGTTTTTATTTTTTATTTATGGTATGTATGTATGTATGTATGTACCTATTACGATTTTTTTTGTTTAAGTATTTTCACGTAAAAATATTACTGCGAGCTGATACATCCTTTCACTTAATATTACAGTTATTTATATTATATTTATTGTTTATTGGTAATATAAATGATGCAGCGATTGCGGTGGGCGTCATACTGCCAGCTACAGGAGTCACCCGGTTTACGCGCATATTAAACGTAATTTAGCCAAAAAATCTACATATCTACTTCAGCGCATATATACACCTATAAAAAATTTTTTAACTGACTTCGTACCATTTCTGCAAATTAACTCTTACCAAATTTGTATAGTAGTTTTCCAGATAGCAAATAATACAAATAGATTTCTCAGTGGAGTTTTTGTTTAATTTTCAACTCATAATCTCTATGCTTTGCAATTAAGTACCAAAGCGATGGTAAAGATTTATAAATTTTGATAAACTCATTTAAATTTTTTTCTTTCTCCATTTTAATTTTCTGCACACTGCAAAAACTTTGTTTTGCTATACAAACACAAAAACAGTACCCTAAACTACACAAATGGCTTGTGCAAACGTAAAATTTAGCTCTGTTGGACAAGCCATTTGTGTGGCCTTTTCGGCCCTTTAGTATTTAGCTGTCACGAAAACAAGGAATTGATAATAATTGCTTTCTATTAGTTAGCAATACCGAGCTACTTCAAGCTCTACCTCGATGATCCTTGCTATCGTACAAAGTTTATCTATTAATTTTAAAAAAGATTCTAGACGTCAAATGAGTCTTAGAGATCAACATAACATCAACTTGCATATCCATCAGGAAATATTCAAGTTCGTTTTTATGCTGGCGGATGCCTTTTGCGTTCTAGAAACAGATTTTTAATTTGATGTTTAATTAATACACCCTGCAACAAAGTTTGTAATGTTTGTTTCAATAACATTTATTGTCTGCATTAAAATCACTATCGAAGCTTCAACTATTGAAACTTTAACTAGAACTAAACCTTTCTAACACCACTTTTTGCGATATAGTCTCGTTAGATTTCAAGATAATAGCATATAAAAACCAGCTGGTAGATAGTTTTCCTGCTACTGCCTTATTAGACATAATCGTATAAAAGCTGACTCTGAGATGGTTGGGCTAACTGGGGATACCTGGTGTTAAGCTGATTCATAGACTGCGCTAAAGTAGATATGTAGATCTTTTGGCTAAAGTACGTTTAATATGCGCGTAAACCGGGTTGCTCCTGTAGCTGGTATGACGAAATATGTTTTATCGAAATGGGTGTTCTTTTCGGGGAACGTTTCACGGGCTTCGCCCATTTCAGCATAACACATGCCATCTGTCAAATTCAGCATGATTTACGCGCTCTGGCTGTTTTGGATGTGCGTCATCCAAATTGAATAAAAATGTTTTGTTTTAAAAAATCCACAAAAAAAGTACCGTATGTATCATTTATAATTCCTTCCTTTAATAAGGCATCTACCATACTATCTCCAGCTTAATTCAGACAGACAGAAATTGTCTGTAATATTGAATGGATGCCGTTTCCCCTGTGCTTAAAAATACTTTATTTCTTTCAAAAATATATATACTTTTGTTTTTAAAACACAAACGATTGTTTTTTAATCTCAAAACAACTGTTCAAAAAATTCTTACAAGTAAATAAATAAATAAATAAATAAATATATATATATATATATATATATATATATATATATATATATATATATATATATATATATATACATTAGTTCTTAGTTACTATGTTAAGCTACCAAACACTAGTTCCATAAATACTTACTTAGATTTGGCATGTGTAAGAATGTGAGATTTTAAATTTGTAGATTGGGCAAATTTCTTATTACAACCATCGAAGGGACAAACATATGGTCTATCGCCTGTGTGAATACGGACATGCGTTCTGAAAGAATAATTTGAAAATCATTTTTATTCTTTAAAATTGAGTTACAAAGCTCTTTTTCTTCAAGCTGATTTGATATTAGTTCAACACAGTGCTTTTTATACATAAAATAATTACACGGATTACGAACGTTTATTATTTTGCTTACCGCTTTTTCTTTATTGCAATATTATTGTTTAAATGTGATAATACTATGTGATTATAACATGGTCAATTCTTAACTTTAATAAACTTTTGGACAACGCATTAGAAAAAAATAGCTCTAAAGAATAGCTCTTTCCTAACGGGTTTGTACTTATTAAAGAACATTAAATTTCCTTTTTTCCTTCATGAAACGACAAAAAATTTATTATTTTATTACAAAAGAAAAAGCCGGTAGAGAATGTTTTGTACAAAATCGAGAATCACTTTAAAATGCAGACATAAATCTATTGACGGTCTACATTAGCGGAGTAAGCAAAATTATGAATTTAATAATAAACGTAAGAAAGAACTTAAGAATCGTTATTTAACTTGTTCAATAAAAACCAACTTTTTGAAAAATAGCAAGATTCTAGCAACTGATACAGGTACAGAACCTATATAGTATATATTTACGTGTATCAGCGTTTGGAAAGTTTGCATCTGAGCTATATTTCAGAAAATTTTAAGCCTCCCCCTTTTCTTGCACAATGTTATAGTAAATCGGCATAGGAAATCTTGTAACCTTTACATTTTATATGAAGTGTATTGAGCAGTTTTATGTAAAACAATGCAATGAATATTTTTATAACATTTTAACTCTATAACTTTTCTCTGTCTGGGTCTTTTAGGCCCGCTTCTCGTTGGTACATGAAGGCCTAATTCTTTAAAGGCATTTTGAATGGCGAACGAACAAGTTTTACCTAGCAAATTTTAAATGACTTCTTTCATGCTATTCTATGCGGTCAGCTAAATTGGTCAGGAGTTAGAGGGTAAAATATTCCTCAACCTGTTTTACACAAATCTGCTACACACCTATACCTAAAATGTAATGGTTACATGGCCTCCTATGCCGATTTACTACAACAATGTGCTAAATGGGGCGGATGTGAACTTTCAAAACGCCCATACTTGTATGTATATTCTTTCCATGTTTTTTCGAAAATAATTTTTTTGTGTTTTATATACAAACCTTAGATTGAAGTCTAGGGAAAATCGTTTGCCACAGCCTTCAAAGGTACACTGAAAAGGTTTTTCCCCCGTATGTACTAACTGATGCCTTTTCAACTTAGAACTTTCCACAAATGCTTTTCCACACTCTGAGCATGCGTGGACACGAGGGCCATGTGTGTGTAAGTGTTTGCGCATTGCAGAGTTATCACGAAATAGTTTATTACAGCCTTTATGGGGACAGGCAATTTTTTTATCTGCTGCTGCTGGAATCAAGTGGCTGATAATATTAGGAGCATTATTAGTTTCAATTGTGGCGGCAGTGTTGCTGGATGAGGTATCATGTGAGTTGTAACTTAGAGGAGGTGGTGTTGTTAATGTTGAATTTTTTGTCTGTCCATTATTCATGTTTTGCAAAACGACACCCATCGACAAAAGGCGACCATTTTGCGATCCAGTCATTAATAAGGTATTTGTTGTAGTGCTATTTCCATTTAAGGAGTGTATTTTGACATGATTAGAGGAAGCATCTTCATCGGAATTTAAACTTGTTAAAGGAGAGCTACTGGTTTCGTTAATGTTTGATAATATAGTTGTAGAGTTTCCGATATCTGCTGCAGGTGGCGGAGGTTTTGCTGCAATCACTGCATTAGGCGTTAAGGTGGTTTGCTTAAGAAAGTTCATCTGTTGTATACTGTTTGTTGATGAAGTAACGGTTTTAGATTTGTCTGAGTAGGGATTGGAACGTGAGCAGATACTTTCTGACTTTTTGCTACCATTGACATTTAAGTTCACAGCTGGAGGTAAGTTTGAAGAAACCGTCAATGAACTATTTACTGTTGAAGAAGCATCATCTATTATAAGCTGATGTTGCTGCTGTTGCATCAATATATGCTGATGTAATACTTCCGGTTGTAAATTGCAAGCAGTATCTAGTAAAGCGGTGGGTAATATTGCAGATGGTGTAGCTGCTGTTGTATATACATTGGAGTTTGTACAACGGTCAGAGAATTTTAAATATTCCTGGTCGTTTTCACAATCGCGGTTTTCAGCTTCAATTGCGGCAGCTTCTTCTTGCTCTTCTTCATCGTCTGATATTCCAGATGCCCACATAGTCACACTAAACTCTCCTTCCATAGTTTTAATTTGTACTTGTTTCTGCTCCCAACGCCTAGGTTTCGTTGTTTCCTCAATTACCACTTCCCTGCTTCGATCAACATTAGACGTGACACATTTATTTAACGGCGTAGATGCTGACTGAAAAAAGTTTGGTATCGATATTGGCGGCTGAAATTTTTGGTTGCGCTGAATTGTTGGCGGTATTCTTGATGTTTTCATAACGGAAGCTAATGTATCACTAGTACTATGCGCTAAATTAGAATTACCTTTGAAGTCGTTATTTAAAATATTTACATTTTGATTAGACGATAAATTATTTACAGTAAAAGATGGAAAACCTTGATCTTTTTTACGTTTTCTATAGAACAAAAAAATATAATTCATATAGTATATAACC